>JBBDGP010001566.1:600000-1065000 GCA_037952835.1 Lithobates septentrionalis | reverse complement strand
TGAGCAGCCAACCTCCTGTATTCACAATGCAGCCACTCAGCACAGGACCTGGAAGTGGAGAACCCTGGAGTAGCTTTGTCTACTGCAGTGACTTCCAGTTTCCAGGGGCATCAGCCAGGTATGGTAAATACATAGTTACACCAGTCCAATGTAAAAATATACCATACCTGGAACTCTTCTTTAAAGTGTAGGTCAGGGTAAAAAAAAAAAAAAAAAAGAAATCAGTACAGGTTTGCGACCTATGTGCATTTTATCACTTTAAAAAACACTGCAAGTACGCAAAAGTACCAGTTTTGCCAGAAATCCTGTGTGCCCTTAAAGTGGTTGTATACCCTTTTTGTTAACTTTTACCTACAGGTAAGCCTATAATAAGGCTTACCTGTAGGTAAAAAAAATATCTCCTAAACCTATACGGTTTAGGAGATATTCCCCTCGCAATGAGCCGCTGACTCCAGCGGCGCATGCGCACAGGGGATTCTCGGCTGACAGCCCGGCAAACTCCGGAGCTTGCCGGGCAGAAGTCTCCTGCGCGCATGCGCGGGAGTGACGACATCGCGGCTCCGGCCACTCACAGTGCCGGAGCCGCGATACCCGGAAGACACGCCGAGGGGAGATGTCAGCTCCCTCGGCGTGGACAGGATGAGATGCCGGCGCCTCGTTCTAAAGTAAGTATATCATAATGAGCTAGTATGCGGTGCATACTAGCTCATTATGCCTTTTCCCTTGCAGGTATAGGAAAAAAAAAAAAAAAAAAAACGCGGGTATACAACCGCTTTAAAGTGGTTGTACACCCTGTACAACTACTTTTACCTACAGGTAAGCCTATATTAAGGCTTACCTGTAGGTGCTTGAAATATCTCCTAAACCTCCACGGTTTAGGAGATATTTACAAAAAAGGCGATCGCCGATGACTACTGCGCATGTGCCGATGTCTACGGCACATGCGCACTTTCGAAAAGGGCACATCGCGCAGTTTCTAATAGGGGTCATGACGTGACTTCACGTGACTCCGGCCAGTCACAGAGCCGGAGTTCGCTGCCCCGGAAGGAAGAGGGGTGAAGATGGACGCTCGCTGCTAGTGGGGACAGCAATGACATTGCAGGCTTCGGTTTCAGGTAAGTGACACATAATGGGCTACTATGCGATGCATAGTAGCCCATTATGCTTTACCTTTGCAGGGAAATAAAAAGGAAGTAAAACCCACCAGGAGTTACTTCCTCTTTAACTTCCCATTTGAGCTGACAGCACAGTGTCTCTGCTGCACTGAATTCCCAAGCAGTGGTGTCAGCCCTGCCTGCTGGACAACAGAACTCACTTGAGACACAGAAGACACTTGGGGAAATGTATTTCTGGGGGCATGCATATGTCAGTAGGAACTGAACAGCAGTTTGGGAATTTTACAAGCCTGGTGAGAATGCCACAAGTGGTAATAAAAGTAATTTCTCACTGAATCTGGGCTATATACGTTTTGCTTGCAGCACTTTCCTGCTTGCACACTCAGCAATTAAATCCTGACACTTTTTAACCACTTGACCACTGGGCACTTAAACCCCCTTAATAACCAGACCAATTTTCAGCTTTTGGTGCTCTCACATTTTGAATGACAATTACTCAGTCATGCAACACTGTATCTATATGAAATTTTTGTCCTTTTTTTCACACAAATAGAGCTTTCTTTTGGTGGTATTTAATCACCGCTGGGTTCTTTATTTTTTGCGCTATAAAAGAAAAAAGACCGAAAAATCTGTAAAAAAAATACATTTTCTTCGTTTCGGTTATAACATTTTGAAAATTAGTAATTTTTCTTCATATATTTTTGCCAAAATTTATACCGCTACATATCTTTGGTAAAAAATAACCCAAATTAGTGTATATTATTTGGTCTATGTGAAAGTTATAGCGTCCACAAGCTATGGTGCCAATATCTGAAAATTGATCACACCTGAAGTACTGATGGCCTATCTCATTTCTTGAGACCCCAACATGCCAGAAAAGTACAAATACCCCCCAAATGACCCCTTTTTGGAAAGAAGACATTCCAAGGTATTTAGAAAGATGCATGGTGAGTTTTTTGAAGTTGTCATTTTTTCCCACAATTCTTTGCAAAATCAAGTTTTTTTTTTTTCTTTCTTTTTTTTCACAAAATTGTCATATTAGCAGGTTATTTCTCACACACAGCATATGCATACCACAAATTACACCCCAAAACACATTCTACTATTACTCCCGAGTACGGTGATACCACATGTGTGAGTCTTTTACACAGCGTGGCCACTACAGAGGCCCAACATGCAGGGGAGCACCTTCAGGCGTTCTGGAGCACCCAGGCCAATTGTGACATTTCTCTCCTACATGTAAAAATCATCATTTATTTGCTAGAAAATTACATAGAACCCCAAAACATTATATATATTTTTTTAGCAAAGACCCTAGAGAATACAATAGCGGTCATTGCAACTTTTTATCTCGCATGATATTTGCGCAGCAATTTTTCGAACGAGTTTTTTTTGGAAAAAAAACTGTTTTTTGCTTACAAAGAAACCAAAACAGTAAGGTTAGCCCAATGTTTTTGCATAATATGAAAGATGAAGTTACACCGAGTAAATAGATACCCAACATGTCACCTTTCAAAATTGCACACGCTTGTGGAACGGCGCCAAACTTCGCTACTTAAAAATCCCCATAGGCGACGCTTTAAAATTTTTTACTGGTTACAAATTTTGAGTTACAGAGGAGGTCTAGGGCCAAAATTATTGCTCTCGCTCTACCGATCGCAGCGATACCTCACATGTGTGGTTTGAACACCGTTTTCATGTGGGCGGGACTTACGTATGCGTTCGCTTCTGCATGCGAGCACACGGACAGGGGCGCTTTAAAAAAATTTTCTTTTTTTTTATTGTTCATTTTACTTTATTTTAGTTTGACACTTTTTTCCCCAAAAAAATTTTTTTGATCACTTTTATTCCTATCACAAGGAATGTAAACATCCCTTGTAATAGGAATATGGCATGACAGGTCCTCTTTACAGTGAGATATGGGGTCAATAAGACCCCACATCTCACCTCTAGGCTGTGCCTGAAATAAAAAAAAAAAAAAAAAAAAAAAAGATCCTGGCTTTGATCGTAGCGGTGAGTCGGTAGAAGCACCGGAGGGCGGCGGGAGGGGGGGGGAACGTTCCCTCTCGCCTCCCGTAAGAACGATCAAGCAGTGTAACAGCCGCTACGATCATTCTTATGGTGTAGGGAATCGCCGGCTGAAAAAGCTGATATCTGAATGATGCCTGTAGCTGCACCCATCATTCAGATATCCCCGCACAAAGTCAAGGACGTCGTATGACGGAAGGCGGGAAGTGGTTAAAACGCTTTTTTTTTTTTTTTTTAAACACAAAGTTGTCCATTTATACAATATTTCTAACACATAGCATGTACATACCAAAAATTACACCCCAAAATAGATTCTCCTACTCCTCCTGAGTACGGCGATACCACATGTGTGAGACTTCCACAGCCTGGCCACATACAGAGGCAGGGTATGGCTGAGCATGGCTGAGTATTGCAGAGTATCGCCGAGTATGACTGGGTATGGCAGAGTATGGCTGTGTATCACTGAGTATCGCCGAGTATGACTGGGTATGGCAGAGTATGGCTGTGTATCACTGAGTATTGCAGAGTATGGCTGGGTATGGCAGAGTATTGCGGGTTATGGCAGAGTATTGCAGATTTTTGCGGGGTATTGCAGAGCATGGCTGGGTATGGCAGAGTATTGCTGGGTATTGCAGAGTATTGCGGGGTATTTCGGGGTATTGCGGGGCATGGCAGGGCAGAGTATTTCGGGGTATTGCAGGGTATGGCAGAGTTTTGCGGGGTATTTCGGGGCATTGCAGGGTATTTCGGGGCATTGCAGGGTATGGCAGAGTATTGCGGGGTATTTCGGGGCATTGCAGGGCATGGCAGAGTATTGCGGGGTATTTCGGGGCATTGCAGGGTATGGCAGAGTATTGCGGGGTATTTCGGGGCATTGCATTGTATGGCAGAGTATTGTGGGGCATTGCAGAGCAGTGAGGGATGGCTGAGCATGGATGTCTCTGTGCAGCGCTGTGGGCACTACACATGCAGCCCACAACGCTGCAGCCATCCATCCATCCCCCTCTCCGCTCAGTGTACCGATCGGTACACAGGAGGGGAGGAGAGGAACCGGCGTCATCAGATGACGCCGGTTTGTTTACATGTGATCGCTCCGTCATTTGACGGCGCGATCACATGGTAAACGGCCGCGATCAGGACGTCTCTGGACGCCCTCCCAGAGTTAAACAACCGCCCTGTAGCCGTCATTTGGCTATGGGCCAGTTGTTAAGTGGTTAAACTTAATGACCAGGTTCCATTCCAACAACCAGGTCATTAAAAACGAGGCGCCACAAGTAATATTTTAAACATTCTTAAAGCGGTAGTATAGTAAATTTTTTAACATTTACCTACAGGTAAGCCTATAATAAGGCTTACCTGTAGGTAAAAAGAATATCTCCTAAACCTCTACGGTTTAGGGGATAATCCCCTCGCAATGAGCTGCTGACTTCAGCGGCGCATGCGCTCTGGGGATTCTCGGCTGAAAGTCCGGCAGACCTTACCTTAAAGAAGTCTCCCGCACGCATGCGCGACGACATCGCGGCTTTGGTCACTCACAGCGCCGGAGCCGCGATACCCAGAAGGCACGCCGAGGGAAAATGTCAGCTCCCTCGGCGTGGATCGGGTGAGATACTCATTCTAAAAGGTAAGTATTTCATAATGAGCTAGTATGCGGGGTGCATACTAGCTCATTATGCCTTTTCCCTTACAGGTGTAGCAAAAAAAAAAAAAAGTCAGCGGGTTTACAGCTTTAACTACTGCACTGTATTGTAAAGTGAAAAAAAAAAAATCTAAAAACACCATACATACACAAAACTCCAGCTCAATAACGTTGTTTTAATTTGCATAAGTACAGAATAAACGAAAATTCTGTACTGTACAATACAATGATGTACAACGCGTCGTTCGGGGGGGGAGAGCAGGTTGTAAGTCCGAGTGGTCGTTAAACAGGTGAGTCGTTAAACGAGGAGTATCTGTACTCTTCAAAATGAGGATTTTGCTCCTTCAAATGTTCTCTTTACTGTGGTCGAAAACAAACGCCAATTTGATTCCACTAGTGATCAGAAAATCGAACTGTTCCTATAACAAAAAAAATTTCGGACACCTTTTGAACAGTGTATGGCCACAGCTTAAAGTGACTGTAAACTTCAGACATGAAATAGGAACAAAGCATATCCCTCTATAGTGTGCACTTGTCTCAGTCCAGAGCACCAAGTGTCATATTTGTCTGCCGCTTTGTTCCTCTGCTATCAGCATGAATCGTTTGACAAGTTTTCCTGACACCAAGAGAAAAATGGTGATATGAGGGACCTCTAGCTGATTGACAGCCTTAGCTCTGTTCCTGTGTGCAGGGGGGTGTGTCCCTTCCCTCCTATCAGCTGTCAGAGCTCTCCTCACTGAGCTCTGCTGAGTGTAACTTCAGCTCTCCGCCCCCCTTTTTTTCTGAACTCAGACAAGCTTCAACATTCAGCACATTGAATGGCTGTAGAGAAGAAAGGGCTGCAGATAAACAGGTACACCTTATGTAGCATTTGTTTAATCTCTGCATCACCTGAGGCCAGTCACTTCACAGGGTATATGCAAGGGTTTACAACCACTTTAAGCTATGAATGGAGTGGGGCTTAACTTCCTAATCCCCTTATAACAGTGGTTCTCAACCTGGGGTCGGGACCGCCTCGGGGGTCGAATGACGATTTTGCAGGGGTCACCAAATCCCGGGCTGTTCCTGAAGCCCGCACCGCTCTCCCAGCCTTTTCGCGGTCACCCAGAAGGGCTGTCCCTGGAGCCTGTGGCTGCCCGCTCGGCCTCCTCACAGCTGCCCATACAGTTCACAGCATGGCTGGGGGCAGAGACTAGAGGTCAGCTGACTGGTGAGGAATGTGAAGTGGGAGGGACTGAAGGAGACACCATCTCATGATTTTGGCATAGGTGTCACTGCTACGAGACACCACAAAGTTGGAGACACAGTGACGCCAGAGACCCAGTGAGTAACACTACCTGTGATTATAGTTGCCATTAAAAGTCCCCACTACAGTTCTCAGATCAGCAGATGACTTTGATCAAGAGCACCTAAGTTGGCTGATCAGAACTCCCCCCAGCACTGCCACTCATCCCATTCCCCCACCAAGGAGTAAGAGAAGGAATAAAAATAGAGAATACATGGAACGGAGAGGAAAAGAGGGGGAGAAACAAAGAAAAACGGGAGAGAAAGAATAAGAGAAAGAACAAAAAAAAAGACAATGAGAGAGAGGGATGAGGGGGGAAAAAAAAAACAAGAAATTAGGATAGAGAGGGATAAAAGGGAAAGAAAGGAGAACAAAGAGAAAGAGTGGTACATCCTAAGTGGAAGGGACTCAGGGAGCGCTAAATGTCCGTGGGTTAGGGGCGCAAATTACTTGTCTTGCCTTGGGTGCTGACAACCCAAGCTACGAAAATAATTTTACTGTTAGGGGTCCCCAAAACTTGAGGAATTTTATTAAGGGGTCACGGCAGTAGAAAGGTTGAGAACCACTGCCATATAAAATACCATAATTCCTGACTCGGTTTCTAAAGCTGGCTACAGACTATTGGATTTTAGAATGAAACAATTTGTATGAAAAATCTCAGTACATTCGACAGCTTGATGCATGTTTTTTTTTAAAGTTGTTCAAAATTTAGTTTTTAAACTTTTGCATTTGGACTTTAACCGAACATTATTATTATACAGGATTTATATAGTGCCAACAGCGCTTTAGGAGGAGAAGGATACAAACTACATTACACGGTTTGAAAAAAAAAAAAAAAATACATTTCTTACTGTTGAGAACTTCGTATCATTGCGGTTGAAACCAAAAAACATTGATTTGACCCCAAATTTAACGAATAGAGAAAAAATATAAATAATTAAAAAAAAAAAAAAACGCGAACAAAATGTTCTTAAAACTTAAAGCAAAGTTTAAAGTCATTTGTGTGTTTTTTTTTTAAAAGTCAGCAGCTACAAAAGTGTTAACAAACACACACTCACCTGTCCCACGGTCCATCGGTGCACTCACCCCAGCAGTTTTCTTCCTCTCTCCTCCCTCGGCGGCGCTGGCATTTCTACTATGGGCACCCAGCTGTGACAGCTTGCAGCTTCACAGCCGGGTGCCCACTGCGCATGCGCGAAGTCTTCCAGGACCTGTCTGTGTCCCAGAAGACTTCGGGAGGGAGTCTGATCGTCTAAGGCAACCAGAACGGAAGTGGCTGTGGGTACCTGTCAAAGCTGGATACCCGCTCCCCCCTCCTCCTCCCCAAAAGCCCAGGTTTTACCATCCGGAGCTAGGGAGGAGGCCTTAAAGTGGAAGTTCCACTTTTGGGTGGAACTCTGCTTTAACATTTTTAAACACAATTCTACTAGTGTATGACCAACTTCATTTTCTGGGAGTTTTGGGTGTTCTTGGCCACCCGTTTGTGTTCCAAGAGAGATGAATTAAACTGTCAAGTGGTCTAACTTTTCAGCATCTACCAAAAAAAAAAAAAAAAAAAAAAATCCGCCCTTTTTCTCTTCTGTAGTACTCAATGGCGTCCCTAGGGGGGGCCAGAGGGGGCCCTGACCCCCCCAACATTATGCTGTGCCCCATGTGCCACCCCCCCCCCCCCAAAAAAAAAATGTCTAAGAGGGAGAGAGTCCCCAGTCAGCTCCTGCAGGTGATTCCTCCCCCCTCCCTCTGCTCGCCGACACTGCATAATGCAAGCGCTCACACAACCACGGCCGCCCGATCTGCTCCTTCACCTGCAACCTCATTAGCAGGGAGAAGAGCGAGTTGCAGGAAGGATTCCACCAGGACTCTCAGTTACTGAAAAAACAGACTGATTTCTCCCATCCTTAGGACAGCAGAACCAGCCTGTAAAATCCAAGAGATGCCAAACCAGAGCAGTCAATAGCAGGGGCAGGACAGCAAGAGGAGGCTGGGAAACCCCACAGTGGCAGAACACCAGGGCCCGGAGGCAAGACAACCATTGCAACCCTGATAGTTCTTCCACTGCTTTGATTCCTTATATTTTCTTGGTATGCTGGTGATATATATCTCTTGTTTTCTGCCACCCTGGGGGGCCAAAATACAGTTGGAAGGAAGCTCACTGCAGAACATGTGAAAGGGCCCGTTGTGGGGTCGTAGTAAAGGGATAGAGATATATACAGTGCCTTGCGAAAGTATTCGGCCCCCTTGAACTTTTCAACCTTTTGCCACATTTCAGGCTTCAAACAAAGATATAAAATTTTTATTTTTTGTGAAGAATCACCAACAAGTGGGACACAATTGTGAAGTGGAACGAAATCTATTGGGTTGTTGAAACTTTTTTAACTAATAAAAAAATGAAAAGTGGGGCGTGCAAAATTATTCGGCCCCCTTGCGTTAATACTTTGTAGAGCCACCTTTTGCTGCGATTACAGCTGCAAGTCGCTTTGGGTATGTCTCTATCAGTTTTGCACATCGAGAGACTGAAATTCTTGCCCATTCTTCCTTGCAAAACAGCTCGAGCTCAGTGAGGTTGGATGGAGAGTGTTTGTGAACAGCAGTTTTAAGCTCTTTCCACAGATTCTCGATTGGATTCAGGTCTGGACTTTGACTTGGCCATTCTAACACCTGGATACGTTTATTTGTGAACCATTCCTTTGTAGATTTTGCTGTATGTTTGGGATCATTGTCTTGTTGGAAGATAAATCTCTGTCCCAGTTTCAGGTCTTTTGCAGACTCCAACAGGTTTTCATCCAGAATGGTCCTGTATTTGGCTGCATCCATCTTCCCCTCAATTTTAACCATCTTTCCTGTCCCTGCTGAAGAAAAGCAGGCCCAAAACATGATGCTGCCACCACCATGTTTCACGGTGGGGATGGTGTGTTGAGTGTGATGAGCTGTGTTGCTTTTATGCCAAACATATCGTTTTGCATTGTGGCCAAAAAGTTCGATTTTGGTTTCATCGGACCAGAACACCTTCTTCCACATGTTTGGTGTGTCTCCCAGGTGGCTTGTGGCAAACTTTAGACGAGACTTTTTATGGATATCTTTGAGAAATGGCTTTCTTCTTGCCACTCTTCCATAAAGGCCAGATTTGTGCAGTGTACGACTGATTGTTGTCCTATGGACAGACTCTCCCACCTCAGCTGTAGTTCTCTGCAGTTCATCCAGAGTGATCATGGGCCTCTTGGCTGCATCTCTGATCAGTCTTCTCCTTGTCTGAGCTGAAAGTTTAGAGGGACAGCCAGGTCTTGGTAGATTTGCAGTGGTCTGATACTCCTTCCATTTCAAAATGATCGCTTGCACAGTGCTCCTTGGGATGTTTAAAGCTTGGGAAATCTTTTTGTATCCAAATCCGGCTTTAAACTTCTCCACAACAGTATTACGGACCTGCCTGGTGTGTTCCTTGGTCTTCATGATGCTCTCTGCGCTTTCAACAGAACCCTGAGACTATCACAGAGCAGGTGCATTTATACAGAGACTTGATTACACACAGGTGGATTCTATTTATCACCGTCATTTAGGACAACATTGGATCATTCAGAGATCCTCGCTGAACTTCTGGAGTGAGTTTTCTGCACTGAAAGTAAAGGGGCCGAATACTTTTGCACGCACCACTTTTCAGTTTTTTATTTGCTAAAAAAGTTTAAAATATCCAATAGATTTCGTTCCACTTCACAATTGTGTCCCACTTGTTGGTGATTCTTCACAAAAAAATAAAAATTTTATATCTTTATGTTTGAAGCCTGAAATGTGGCAAAAGGTTGAAAAGTTCAAGGGGGCCGAATACTTTTGCAAGGCACTGTGTGTGTATATATATATATATATATATATATATATATATATATATATATATATATATATATATATATATATATATATATATATATATAATATATATATATATATATATATATATATATATATATATATATATATATATATATATATATATACACATATACACACATACATACATATACACACACACACACATATATATACACACACACATACATACATATATATATATATATATATATATACACACACACATATACATACATATATATAGTTGCCCCCCTACTTTTGTCCCTGTCCCCCCATGTGCCCCCCCTAAATTTGAAAGCTGGAGACGCCACTGGTAGTACTGTACTGCTTGTCTGTTAGAAGTAGATGTAAATCCCAAATGAATGACATTTACTTGCCAAAACATTGTATCATACAATTGGCATTTTTTAGTTTCCTTTAATAAACCTTTGTTTTCACTTTCATCCTTTGCAGCATCTCCATGCTGCAATCTCATTCAGGCTCTTTCCAGCCATCTACTGTCTACATGCACTCCACAAACAGATGCAGAAAAACACCACCTATTATCACTAAAATCACCCTTAGGGTCCTTTCACACGGGGCGGATCAGTGATGATCCTCCCCGTGAACATCCGCTTACTCAGCGGGGAATGCTCTGTGGATCCCGCTGAGCAGGCAGATGACAGGTCTGTCTCTGCACACTGTGCAGTGACGGACCTGTCAGAGCGCCGCTCTCCCCTATGGGGGATCGGGTGATGACGGACCGTAGAGTCTGTCGTCACCCGATCTGATCACGGATGCAAAAGTAGGTTTTTCCTCCGTTACACTTTTTCGGATCGGAGTGGGACGGATGTCAGCGGACACGTCACCGCTGACATCCAACGCTCCATAGAGGTCTATGGAGGGTCCGTTCAGGACCGCCTACGCCTAAAAAACTGACAGGCGGACCTGAACGGATCGTTCATGTGAGAGAGGCCTTAAAGTGTTACTAAACCCAGGACCCTGCATTCACTATATCTGGTCTCCCACAGTGCACAGAATATGGAAATGCAACAGTTGTAGAAAATATTTACTGCTAAATAACTTTTCTCATCAGCAGTATATAGCAGTCCTGTGACTTATATCAGTGTCTGGTTAAAGCTTGTAGGAGTTTTCATTCCACTGACTGTCCCATCAGACTGCAGTATCCCTGACCCTCTGTCTGGACAGTGCTGATTGGCCCTGTCCTGTTCACATGCACCCTCCCAAGAATAAATAAAAAAAACACCTCTATAGCAATACACATCAAACTGAGCATGGGCAGAGTGCCCCCAAGCCGCTATACTATCAGCAGATGGTTTGGGGGGGGGGGGGGGGGCAGTAAAAGAAGGGGAGGATCAAAGAAGACAGGATTAAACAGCCATTTTTTACAATGCAGAAGGTTAAAGGGGTTGTAAAAGTTCACGTTTTATCCCTTTAAAAGAAATATATGTTGTTATACTTACCTGCTCTGTGTTATGGTTTTGCACAGAGAAGCTCTAATCTTCCTCTTCCGGGGTGCCCTGCCCCCCTCCCCCCACTGCATTTGATTGACAGCAGCGGGAGCTGCTATCAATCTGTTCAATGAAGAGAGAGAGAGAGACAGACAGAGAGACAGAGAGACAGAGAGACAGAGAGACAGAGAGACAGAGAGACAGAGAGACAGAGAGACAGAGAGACTGAAGCCGCTGGGCTCTTGCCCATCGCTGGAACGGATTGGGCACAGGCACGTAAAAGGGGGGCTCTGGAGGGGAGCTGCAGCAAAAAAAAAAAAAAAAAAAAAAAAAAAAAAAAAAAAAAAAAAAAAAAAAGGTTTTTCCCCCATATGCATTAAAGGTGAAAAACTTTGAGACTTTACAACCACTTTAACCCCTTGGGTTCCACAGTGAGTATAACAAGCATACTTTACAGCATATACAGACTGGTTTTACTGTTGTGGGTTTAGTAACACTTAGAGCTCCAGTCAGTGACCTTGCCTAGGCTGAGATGATGTCATCAGTTTGCTGCAGGCAGAAGGAAGCATTTCCTCAGTCTTCCCTACCCCAGTGATCATACTGCAACATTGTAACTTTTTACCATGCCACAAGGTGGGAGACTGCAGTAGGGGCTGATCTGTGTCAGACACTTGTGAACACAATCAAGAACTATGTGACTGTCACCGCTGAGATAGCATGCTGACCCTGAAGGGTGGCCCTATTCCTAGTGAGAGTAAAAGCAGGTGAAGGCATTGTCAGCGGGAGAGGTAATAAATATCTGCAAGTGTTAAAATGACGCATCACTTAGTATGCATGGACTTAACATGAAAAATAAACTTGTTGACAGGTCCACTTTAAAGAGAAAGGGGCACCATAATGAAAGAACAGGACACTGACCTCATGTTGACCAGATGTGGTGGCACCTGCTGGTGCTGGAAGTGGTCCCTCCATTGGTGAATACAAAAGGACTGTGAGGGCTGCACACAGCAGACGGGGTGATAAACAGGTGGATGGTTTGGACACACAGAGGTCGGGGACAGTTCTCGTTGAAGCTGTGAGCACTCAGTGTTCAGCAGAGGCGAGGTCCCAACAGCGTGGGAAACGTGGTCCTGCTGGCTGCTCGGGGGCGGGTGATAGCAGCAGTGGTGGCAGCACTGGGGGATGACTGGCGTTCTCTGGTGCTCCAGATACATGGAACAAGGTTTGGCGGCACCATTCTGAGGAAGGCATCCATTAGGACTGGCTTTAACTTGGGACTCCTCGGAGCCTGGGGGCGGTGGATCTACGTCACAGGCTGTGGGGTGGTCCGTGCAGGAAGGTTTGGATGGGAGGCTCCCATTACTGTGTGCCGTACAGTCGCTGTTCCTGCTCTCCACAGCCATCCTCTTCCCAGTGCCTTGCAGTCATCGAAAGGTCTGTGAAGGAACAGAACATGTTAGACTGGAATTCAACTGCAGATGTCCTACAATGACCAAAGCTATAAAACTCTACTCCAGCCAAAATCTGTCTGCTAAGATTTATGTCTGTGTCCCCATTGGGGGATGGTCTTCACTTCCTGCCCTAGGGACACCAGGACAAGAAATGAGGGGGGTCTGGGTGTCCCATCAGAGGGACATCTCATCGTTTCCCAACATCTTTTTTTCTGGAAGAGGAAGTTGGTGTATGTCTCTTTATTGGAAATAAGGATAAAAAAAAATCCTGACAGAGGTTATTCTTTCCCTATCTTTATAAAAATAAATTTCAAATGAAGCTGCACTAGGAATCAGGGATCTACAACAAAAAAGGTAAAAAAAAAAAAAAAAAAAAAAAAAAAAGTCATAATATAGCAGGCATTGTTAAAGTGGAACTAAAACGATATCTGAGCACCACCGACTGAAAATGCTATTTAATTCATTTTTAATATTCAAAACAAACTCCCCATCCATCCATATAGCCATCCAGGTCTCCATGCTTTATTTTGTTGGGAAGTCTGAAAAACACCCCCCTAGCATTTTAGCTGTGGCCATCTTGAATAAGTGCAGATGATTCATGTAGCATTTACTTCCTGGAGTCCATCTGCCCTTGGCTCAGGCATGCATACAGGAGGGTGTGCTAAGCTGAGAAGTCCCTCTACGAAAGAAAAAAAAAATGCCCATGAAGACTTCTGGAATTTGGCCTAGGCCAGAAATCAGGAAGCTACTGAAGAAATGTTAAAAAAAAAAAAAAAAAAAAAAAAAAAAGGTTTAAACAAGTAAAAATAATATACCTTCCAGTCTATTCACTAATGCTTCATGCATCTTCCCCTCCCCTCCCTTTGGCCCTCTCTTCTTCTCCCCCCCCCCCCCTTCCACTTGCCCCTCTCCTTCTTCCTTCCTTCCCCCCCCCCCTCTCCTCCTTCCTTCTTTCCTTCCCCTCCTCCCTTCCTTCCCCTCCTCCCTTCCTTCCCCTCCTTCCTTCCCCTCCTTCCTCCCCCTCCTTCCTTCCCCTCCTTCCTTCCTCCCCCTCCTTCCTTCCTCCCCCTCCTCCCTTCCTCCCCCTCCTCCCTTCCTACCTTCCTTCCTCCCCCTCCCTTCCTTCCCTCCTTCCTCCCCCTCCCCTTCTTCCCTCCTTCCTCCCCTCCCCTTCTTCCTTCCTTCCTCCCCCTCTCCTTCTTCCTTCCTTCCTCCCCCTCTCCTTCTTCCTTCCTTCCTCCCCCTCCCTTCCCTCCCTCCCTCCTTCCTCCCCTCCTTCCTCCCCCTCTCCTTCTTCCTTCTTTCCTTCCCCTCCTCCCTTCCTTCCCCTCCTCCCTTCCTTCCCCTCCTCCCTTCCTCCCCCTCCTTCCTTCCTCCCCCTCCTTCCTTCCTACCTTCCTTCCTCCCCCTCCCTTCCTTCCCTCCTTCCTCCCCCTCCCTTCCTTCCCTCCCTCCTTCCTCCCCCTCTCCTTCTTCCTTCCTTCCTCCCCCTCTCCTTCTTCCTTCCTTCCTCCCCCTCTCCTTCTTCCTTCCTTCCTCCCCCTCTCCTTCCTTCCTTCCTTCCTCCCCCTCTCCTTCCTTCCTTCCTTCCTCCCCCTCTCCTTCCTTCCTTCCTCCCCCTCTCCTTCTTCCTTCCTTCCTCCCCCTCTCCTTCTTCCTTCCTTCCTTCCTCCCCCTCTCCTTCTTCCTTCCTTCCTCCCCCTCTCCTTCTTCCTTCCTTCCCCTCTCCTTCTTCCTTCCTTCCTTCCTCCCCCTCTCCTTCTTCCTTCCTTCCTTCCTCCCCCTCTCCTTCTTCCTTCCTTCCTTCCTCCCCCTCTCCTTCTTCCTTCCTTCCTTCCTCCCCCTCTCCTTCTTCCTTCCTTCCTTCCTCCCCCTCCCTTCCCTTCCTTCCTCCCCCTCCCCTTCCCTCCCTCCCTTCCTTCCTCCCCCTCCCTTCCCTCCCTCCCTTCCTTCCTCCCCCTCCCTTCCCTCCCTCCCTTCCTTCCTCCCCTCCCTTCCCTCCCTTCCTTCCTCCCCCTCTCCTTCTCCCTTCCTTCCTCCCCCTCTCCTTCTTCCTTCCTTCCCCTCTCCTTCTTCCTTCCTTCCTTCCTCCCCCTCTCCTTCTTCCTTCCTTCCTTCCTCCCCCTCTCCTTCTTCCTTCCTTCCTTCCTCCCCCTCTCCTTCCTTCCTTCCTTCCTCCCCCTCTCCTTCTTCCTTCCTTCCTTCCTTCCTCCCCCTCCCTTCCCTTCCTTCCTCCCCCTCCCTTCCCTCCCTCCCTTCCTTCCTCCCCCTCCCTTCCCTCCCTTCCTTCCTCCCCCTCCCTTCCCTCCCTTCCTTCCTCCCCCTCTCCTTCTCCCTTCCTTCCTCCCCCTCTCCTTCTCCCTTCCTTCCTCCCCCTCTCCTTCTTCCTTCCTTCCTCCCCCTCTCCTTCTTCCTTCCTTCCTCCCCCTCTCCTTCTTCCTTCCTTCCTCCCCCTCTCCTTCTTCCTTCCTTCCTCCCCCTCTCCTTCTTCCTTCCTTCCTCCCCCTCTCCTTCTTCCTTCCTTCCTCCCCCTCTCCTTCTTCCTTCCTTCCTCCCCCTCTCCTTCTTCCTTCCTTCCTCCCCCTCTCCTTCTTCCTTCCTTCCTCCCCCTCTCCTTCTTCCTTCCTTCCTCCCCCTCTCCTTCTTCCTTCCTTCCTCCCCCTCTCCTTCTTCCTTCCTTCCTCCCCCTCTCCTTCTTCCTTCCTTCCTCCCCCTCTCCTTCTTCCTTCCTTCCTTCCTCCCCCTCTCCTTCTTCCTTCCTTCCTTCCTCCCCCTCTCCTTCTTCCTTCCTTCCTTCCTCCCCCTCTCCTTCTTCCTTCCTTCCTTCCTCCCCCTCTCCTTCTTCCTTCCTTCCTCCCCCTCTCCTTCTTCCTTCCTTCCTCCCCCTCTCCTTCTTCCTTCCTTCCTCCCCCTCTCCTTCTTCCTTCCTTCCTCCCCCTCTCCTTCTTCCTTCCTTCCTCCCCCTCTCCTCCTTCCTTCCTTCCTCCCCCTCTCCTCCTTCCTTCCTCCCCCTCTCCTCCTTCCTTCCTCCCCCTCTCCTCCTTCCTTCCTCCCCCTCTCCTCCTTCCTTCCTTCCCCTCTCCTCCTTCCTTCCTTCCTTCCCCTCTCCTCCTTCCTTCCTTCCTTCCCCTCTCCTCCTTCCTTCCTTCCTTCCCCTCTCCTCCTTCCTTCCTTCCTTCCCCTCTCCTCCTTCCTTCCTTCCCCTCTCCTCCTTCCTTCCCCTCTCCTCCTTCCTTCCTTCCTTTCCCTCTCCTTCCCCAAATGTCAACATTGGTGAAGGGTGGAAGCGGTGCAGAGGGGATACCTTTGCCTAGAGATAAAAGGCTTACTGGGGGAGAATTACTAAAACAGATGCGCAGAGAATCTGGTGCAGCTGTGCAAAGTAACCAATCAGCTGCTAAATTCAGCTTGGTCAATTAAAGCGGAGTTCCAGGCAAAAAAAAAAATCTCTGTTTTAAACAATATGTTGCCGCTACGAGGTACGTCACTTCCACGGTTGCATCTGGTCCTCCACCTTCCACCGCTGCCTTCTGGGACCTGCTGCGCGACTCACGCATGCACAGTACAAAACTGGCTGTGAAGCCTGAAGGCTTCACTGCCCATTTCCCTGACTCGCAAAGCCGGGGCCTGCACCCAAAGCCGATGAATGGATCGGCTTGGGCTGCCGACATCGCAGGCTCCTTGGACAGGCAAGCGTCCTCATATTAAAAGCCAGCAGCTATAGTATTTGTAGCGGACTTAAAAAAAAAAATTCCCCCAGGCTGGAACTCCTCTTTAAGCTTTGACAAAACCTAGAAGCGCATTAGTTACCAGCCAGCAAGTGATCATAAGCAACTAAGACCACACCATAAAAAAAAAGTTATAAGAAATGAAAAAACATAACCACAGCACAATATAAAATCACACACAATGGGATTTCTGGGAATTCGGTGCCTGCATTAAAGGGCAAAAACAGAAACATTCTTAATCCGGATATGCACACAAAATTCCATGAAAATGCCATTATAACTGTCTATCGGCTAAGCCAGCAGCCAAGACCAGGCGCCATCTGTTAGCCCATGAACTTTAATGGGTGGAGGAACAACAACAACAAAAGTAAAGCAAGCCCTTTGACAAAAAATATTTCCATAGGACACTTGACACACTGCAAAAATGTAAATGGCTCTTGGGGCCCATTCACACCATCATGTTGTGGTAACACATGTGTTACCATAAACGCATATTAAAAAGGCATTAGAATAATGCAATGCCATTCATTATGAATGGCGCTTCAACATACCTGCCTTCGGACATGCATTGCAGAGCAGCGCAACAGGTTTTGCAGTGCAGTGTCAAAAATAAATAAATAAATAAATAAATAAATAAATGGTGCCTGCATACATGTCCATCAGGGGGCGCTATTCAGAATGAATAGCCCCAAATAGCACCAATGCATTTGACATGCCTTGCCATGCATTACAGCAGCAAGGTGGTGTTAAAAGGCCCTCTGAGCGCATCTACATTCTTGTGTTGCCGAAACGCATTTTCAATGGCACCCTAGCACACCAAAGGCTCGGTAATACTTGCTTTAGTCTATGAAGAGTGACCCGTGTTTGGATTGCTCTTTAGTGAGCAATTGACAAGAAAATTAGGTGTTGTGTCTGAAGGTAGTCACTTTGGACGGGGGGGCACGTGGAACCCAGAATCCCTTGGAGAGGTTGAGAAACCCTTGTTTCAGCTCCCCATGCACCTCCTATGTCTAAATCACCCTGTGTCTATTAGTGGCACAGGGTGACTGAGAAAATGATAAACAGCTACTTAATGGAACAGTAATATTTATCCACAATATCTCCCAGGAAATATGCAAAGATTATTTCTGGTTTATTTGATTCAGAACTATACATGTTAATTCAAGGAGCTGATCACATTGGCCTCTGTACAATGTAGGAGACGAATAGTCTGCTACTGGTGATCTCCTGCTATTGTGTGAAGATGTTCTGCGTTTATACTTATGATAATGTGTATTGTAGTTTGTAAGCTAGGAGACGACAAGTCTGGAAGGTCAGACCTCCGAGTCACCCAGGTAGCTAATTAACGTCATTTTTATAGTATAGGTCTGTGGTAATTTTGTAATTATATTCCTGTGTGCAGTTTGTATTGATAGGGTACTCAGATCAGGAGGGGGGGGGGGTGTCCTTCAAGTGTATAAATGCCTGTATTCTTGTTCAAATAAAGCGTTCCAGCTTTGCAGCCAAACAAGTCCTGCCTAATTCTTGGTTGTAATATGCGGCTATATTATCTATATTCAGACTGGAGGAAGTGGTATATGACGGAAGCACAGCGTCATCTCCTCACCGCCTGCTTTAACCACTTGATCGTTTTAGTGTGCTTGCAGAGTGACCCCATTCACTGGTTTGCAATCGGCAGGCTTAGCAGGGGAAATTCTTGCTACAGCATATGTACACCCACGGCCATTGCCTCTGTGGCAAAAGGGGGGGTTAGCAGTTGGGGAGGGGGGCATAAAAGTGTGGCTCATCCACAGGGTTTTACTGCCCCCCAAACCACTTGTGTGAATGATCCCAAAGGAAATTCATGGCACCACACATACGCAGAGGTGCCGCCATACGTTATGGTAACCTGTAGTAATGAATATTAGCGCACACTGCTACAACGCACAAGTATGAATGGTATCTATAGCATTGGGTAATGTACCAAAATTTGCAGCATGTCTAAATTTTAAAGATAGGACATTTTGGGGCACTGGCAGCCCATTCAACGTTCTGATTAACATTAAAGAGCAACATAATGCGCATTAACACATTGCAAAAACGTAAACGGCCCCTTAGTGTCCGCATTAATGCTGCAGTTTAACCATAAAATTCCCTTTGGACACCCATTTACAGTGCTCATAACTCCCGAATCTCTGCCAAAAACAGTCCAACAGTTCATAAAAAATAAAAAAAATAATACCATTTCCCACGGCTGGTAAATCGCCAGCAGTGGAATGAATTTTAAAAGTTTTTTTATTTCTTCATCTTTTCAACCTGCTATATACATTACTGCAATCTTGCTTAAAAAAAAAAAAAAAAAAAAAAATTACAGGTACAACTTAAAATAACACAATTTTTGCTCTGAAACTTTGCACTCCTGATTTATGACTTCGGCCTCAATCACACTGCTGCTGACATTTTTAGGGGTTTTTGACGTTTTTTGGCCAAGCCCCTGAACGCACCTCAAAAAAACTAAAAAAAAAAAAAAAAATTGCAGCGTGTAACACATACACTCACCGCCCACTTTATTAGGTCCACCTGTACAATTGGTAACACAAATTGCTAATCAGCCAATCACATGGCAGCGACTCAATGCATTTAGGCATCTAGGACGTGGCAAAAAACAAAAAAAAAAAAAAAACAACTTGCTGAAGTTCACACCGAGCATCAGAATTGGGAAGAAAGGGGAGTTAAGCGACTTTGAACGTGGCATGGTTGTTGGTGCCAGACGGGCTGGTCCGAGTATTTCAAAAACTGCTGATCTACTGGGATTTTACAACCAAGGTATGCAGATTACCATCTTTGAACAACAGATTGAACCCTGAAGCAGACGGGCTACAGCAGCAGAAGACCACACCGGGTGCCACTCCTGTCCGCTAAGAGCAGGAAACGGAGGCTAAAGCAGGCTCATCAAAATTGAACAATAGAAGATTGGAAAAACGTTATTTGGACTGACGAGTCTAGATTTCAGCTGCGAAATTCAGATGGCAGGGTCAGAACTGGCCGTAAACATGAAAGCATGGATCCATCATGCATGGTTTCAACAGATGAGGCTGGTGGTGGTGTAATGGTGTGGGGGGATATTTTCTTGGCACACTTTGGGCCCCTTAGTACCAATTGAGCATCGTTTAAATGCCACAGCCTACCTGGGTATTATCGCTGACCATGTCCATCTCACCACTGGTTTCTTGAACATGACAATGATGTCACTGTACTCCAATGGCCTCCACAGTCACCAGATCTCAATCCAATAAAGCACCTTTGGGATGTGGTGGAAGGGGAGATTTGCATCATGGATGTGCAGTCGACAAATCTGCAGCAACTGCGTGATGCCATCATGTCACTATGGACCAAAATCTCTGAGGAAGGTTGTTGAATCTATGCCACGAAGAATGAAGGCAGTTCTGATGTCAAAAGTGGGTCCAACCCGGTACTAGCAATGTGTACCTAAGTGGCCGGCGAGTGTATACCCGAGGTAAACATGCACATTTTACACAGCAATAATGTTAATGTGTGAATAGGCCCAAAGACTGAAGTGCAATGAAAACACAGCAAAGGTAGTTTGTGTCTACTTAAGTCAAATAAGGGGAATATGGTGGGGGGAAGAGAATTTGGAGTCTCTGCACTTGGCTTTCTGAATGAGCCCACAAGTGGCGATATTATAAGTCGTGCCCTGCGAACGCGGCAACGATGAATGCGAGGAAGTGTGAAGTTGTTTCACTGCGCGCTGTGTGTTTGTCTGAGGAGCGTGTGTTTGTTCTGTGCACAGAGAGGCCTGAATACCAGCCCCGGCCATGAATGGGCCTTTCTGTCAGGAAATGTATGAGTGAACTCTGGCCGAGAGTCAGGCCTCTTTCATCCTGCAGAATCTGCACAGAACACGGCCTGGACAGACGTATAGAAAAGTTACCTCAGAGCTCACATCTCCAGAAGGCAACCCGCCAGCAGCTCTCACACTTTAAAATGATTTAATTTCCTCCAAGAGCAGCCAGAAAAAAAAAAAAAAAAAAAAAAAAGAGCCAAAATCTGACGGGAGGTTTCCGCACCTTAGACGCGGGAGAAAAAAAAAAATTTAACAGTTTCATGCCCTTTATAAAAAAATTAATAAAAAATAAAATAAATCACCCTTTTATTGTGGTCCAGGTCATACAATGTCCAGAAAACAGGCAAAAGGCTCACGGAAAAAAAAAAAAAAAAATGAAACCGCCTAAATTTTTCAGCCTACTTTACTGTCAATAGGGAACGTTTGTTGAGAGAAGTATGTAGCCCTCACCCATTGTTGACCTTCTGAAAACGCCAGTTGCCTGCCTACCGCCAACTTCAAATAGTTTGAGTCGCTGCCCTGGAACAAACCGGCAGATCAAAAAAAATAAAAAAAAACATTTAAAAAAAGTCAGAGTTCCTAATATCAATACTTTTTCTAAGTCAGTGCCTTCAAAAGCGTCAAAGCCATTGGATAAGCATGACAGCCAGGAAACTATTATATTCTGAAGGAGAGGTCAGCAATGGCCACTTACTTACTTTTCCACTACTGTAGTTCTCTACTCTGCGATTACTACATTCGATCACAACACACTTTCCAGAACTTCATACTCCATGCACCTTTCTGCAACAAAGTTGGAAATGCTGCCTCGCTCCTTTTGTTATCCCTGTTCACAAGTTTTCCTGACACCTAGAAGTAAAAAAGTGAGGGGGAGGCAGCTTTAGCACACAGCCTGTGATTGACAGTTTGAGCTCTGTGCCCTGTATGCAAAGTTTCTGCCCATTAGTTTCTAAAGGCCAAGAAAAACTGTATAAAATTCTGGACTTTGAAAATCTGGAGCGGAGAGAGGGCTGCAGATCAATGAGTACAATTTACCTTAGAAGATTTGGTTAATCTCTGTGCATCACCTGAGGTCAGTCACTTTACTGTGTATATGTAAAACTTTACAACCACTTTAAAAAGTGTATGTAAAGTCATAACTTGTGTTTGTTTTGGATATTGTTGGTAAGGGTTAGAACCTATGTAACCTTTTAATGCTATCTAGGTAGATTTATGTTCTCTACCTGTCCTGGTAACCATTATCACAGAGAGAAAGTTATGGGAAAGCCAGAATAAGATGGGAGGGTAGAGTTGGTAATGCACTATTTGTAAAATACATTCAATGACTTAATAAAAGGTCATTCAAAGGCATTCAAAATTTTGTTTGCCAACATTCAATTTAGAGACCACTTGACCACAAACACTGTTAGAAATTCTATAAACAAGTCAACCCTCTGATGAAATCCTAAGGACGTAACGCGTAAGGCGGAGACAAGTGTGAGGTCATTACGCTACGAGCATTCCCAGGAGTTTGAGGAAGCAGGATCAATCTGTATTAGGCAGAGAGCGATATAAAAAAGGTAATTTGATAAGCGATCCATCCGTCTATGTGAATGTGAGTATTCTTAAGCTTTTATTGTAATAAACCTGTGTTTTATGGAAAGCACCACAAAGTGCGTTTTTTGGAGCTGTGCTAGAACTGTTGCTAAACTCTAGGAGAAGGAGTAACCCTTGAGAGGCTGGTGTGACTACAGTCCTAGGAGCTGCGCCTGGAAAAGCCTTAAGGAGAGAGAGAGAGAGAGAGAGAGAGAGAGAGAGAGAGAGAGAGAGAGAGAGAGAGAGAGAGAGGAGAGGAGAGAGAGAGAGAGAGAGAGAGAGAGAGAGAGAGAGAGAGAGAGAGAGAGAGAGAGAGAGAGAGAGGAGTGAAGGATTACCCCTGTGGGGTATTTGGCTTATGTGACCTCCTCCAATTTAAGGAGGTCCAATACTCCAGGTGAGAGCACACCCAAAAAAGGCACGATTAGAAGTGTTTATTGGGTGGCACACATGCAGTTGTGTGAAGATTGCACTGGAGATGAAATAAAGACACAGTACTGATTGATACATGTTATGGGAACTTTTGATCCACACCGATTGCACTTCATTATGCACCATCAGTGATTTATTATACATGGGTGTTCCAGCATTATTTATGTATATGTATGGTCACGATTGACAATCTTATATTGTTTGTTCACATTTGTCTCACTTTATGCCATGCATCGCACCTCTGTAGCAACACTATACAGCGCATCACACTGCAACACAAAGTAACAAAAAATAAATTAAAAAAAAAAAAAAAAAAACACACACAACAACCGCACACACACACACACACACTTCCTGCTGCCATCTTGTTTTTTCTACACTCAATCATCATTAAGGAAGGGATGCCACGGGAAATAAAGCATACAACAAAAAAAGGTAATGCCACCCAACACAGCGCAACAAAATTCAAACTGCAAGTAAGCGAATTGTAATTGCATCGGAAACATGCATAAAAAAAAAAAAAAAAAAAAAAAAAAAAAGCACTTTAACACATCCCAATACAGATATCGTAATGCCTGTGCTGTGGTGTGAACCAGCCCCTTACTCTCACTTCCTGTTGTCTCCAAACAGAAAACAAAGGGGGAAGGTCCCCAACAGGGCACAAATGCCAAATTACTAGACAGGGGTTTTAACCCTTCTTTGCTTTACCCAAAACTGAATAAAGTTTTAGCTATGGATATGCTTTAACCAGTTGAGGACATTAAATGAGCCACAAACACCCAATAAAACTGGCATGCAAGCGATGTGTAGTACCCCCCCCCCCCCCCCCCCCCCCCCGGATACATAACGAAAATTGCCAGCTGCAAAAATAACAGCCGGCAATTGCTGTGAAATGCAGCAGCTGTATTTGCTGCTGAAGTCAAAGAAATGGACCACCTGACATCGGGGTTTATGAAGATGGACATTCATATCCACTGTTACCATTATCTGAATATCAAATAAATGACCTTTAACCTGCATGACATCAGTATAAGCAACCTGACCAGAAAAACTACAAATTTTCATTTTAAAATGTTCCTATTTAAAAGCCAGCTTCACCTTTACACCCATATTTAGGGGTAACATAGCAGAAAAAAGACCCTCACCCTCCACCTGTGCTGTGCTGACCCCTGCAATTCTATTTCCCCAAATGTGGAAAACTCGACTGCATAAATTTGTGGCAGTGTGTGTGTGTGTGTGTGTGTGTGTGTGTGTGTGTGTGTGTGTGTGTGTGTGTGTGTGTGTGTGGGGGGGGGGGGGGGGGGGGGTGTACTGCGTTTGCGCTTTCCGCCGATTTAAAAAAATGGGTCTGGTCATTTGGGTGGGGTGTCGGTATTCAGGTGTAAGAGCTGAAGTGGTTAAAAAAAAAAAAAAAAAAAGGGTCATTGTATCTGATGGACTGCTACACAACAGGACCCCACTTCACACATTGCAGATAATCACTGATGGCTTTGGACACCCTCCTGCGACCTCAGCAGAACGCCATTTACAAGCCACGTAAAAAAGGAAAGAAGAAAAGCGAGCCAACGTTACAAAAACAAATAAAATGGGTCATTTAGACACTAATAAATGTAGCAGGGTTTCGAAAAGATAACATAATACACATTGATATAATATAGTGTAAAACGTTGGGGCAGCTTGGAGTCAGAAACCCCAAACTCTTCAATAGAAGCTAAAATGTACAAACAGCCCCATCATAGCTGTGATGACACAGAGTAAAGGCAACATAGAATATTGTAATGGATGCGTTTAATATTAACCTATAGTAAGCCATCAGATTCTTGTGGCCTAAACTAGAAGAGGGCCGTTGCTTTTGGCTACTACAGTTTAAGTGCCGGTTCACACTAGTGCGATGCGAGAAACCGTGTGAATCCACATCACACCTGAATCGCATAGTGGTTCACACTGAGATCTGCGAATCGCTGCGGTTGTCAATGTAAAGTTAATGTCGCCCCAAGATTGGTCAGCAGATCGCAGTGCAAACTGTGAAATGGTGCAAGAATCGGATCACATAAGTGTGAACACCCATGTGATCCGATTCCAGTGCAGGCCAAAAAAGGATCCTGCACCATTTTGGTGCGGTGGCGAATCACATGCGATGTCTGGCATCACACTAGTGTGAACCAGGCCTGAACTGATTAAATAAGACATTTGGGGTCCCAGAATACGGGCCCACCAACGTTTGGTGTTCCTGTCCAGTCTTTACAAATGACTAGTCAAGTAAGCTGGAAAACCCAGCTACAAGTATTCCTGGGACTGGGGAGAAAATGTGTCATTGGGGGCGTGGATGAACGCCATAAAATAAAAAAGGCAGCTGCAGAGCGGATAGCGATAACTCATGAACGGTTGAGGAACAGTGTTGGAATCAAAAGTTTCTTTTATGCATTTTATTTGTTTACTCAGCACTGGCAAACGTGTCCCCTACAAGATGGTTAGAGCCCATTCATGGGTGGCTTTGCATTAGAACACTGTATGCACATCTGCGCATTTTCTTTTTTTTTTTTTTTCTTTTTTTTTTTTTTTAAATATGATAGACTGGCTATCATTTTTTTTTTTTTAAATAGATTTTTATTGAAGGGATTTTCTTAACAATACAGATTGACATTGTCACGATAATAATTGTGACTAACTTCTTTGCAATAGTTCTTAACACATCTGCGCATTTTCATCTATGTAAGCGCCAATATTCCAGTATTTTTTCTTCACAGTAATGCAGATTTCATGTGCCTTTTCCTTATGTCTGGATACATCAAAAACACCCTTGAAAAGTATAAAACGCATGAATTTCTGTGCTTCTATGGAATCGAAAATGCTTTTGATGGAAGGTCAATGCATTATGAGAAGAGCAAATTTTCCCCATGTGCTGCGTTTTGCATGTAGCAAAAGAGGTGTGATGTTACTGAGGACTGAAGTAGCATTAGCAGGACCCACATCAGCAACATTCACCTCTTCAATGTCCCTGGGCTGGACATACCAGATATGCAAACATAACAAATGTACTTGGAGAAGATCATCTTCAATGCCCCACTCTGGGCACCAGAAAAAAAAAGAAAAGAAAAAAGAAGGGGGGGGGGCATCTAACCCTTGTGAGCTTTGAGTTTTATTGGAACCATATACCCAGCAATTTGGGATTGATCTAGGTAGGATCACCGCAGAGATCCTTCATCAATTTAAATACTGAACAAAGCATTACACAGGGTACGGTTCTGCGCTTTGTGATCAATTGAAAATATCGATCGAAAATACGAAGCATCATTGTATTCCGATCTGACACACACACACACACACACACACACACACACACACACACACACACACACACACTTGATTGTTCAGAAGCAACTGACAAAATCCCAGCACGGCTGTTTGCCTTGAAACTGATCAAGAGCTCGCTAAATCCACCAAAATGGATTTATCTGCATTTGCAATTTTTTTTTTTTTTATTCAATACGATCAGTTTGGTTGCAAGGAATGATCCTATTGATTTGTTGTTAGAACAAATCTAATATCTTAAGGTGGCCATAAAACCGTTCAGATTTTTGGCGATTCCTGCTGACATCTGAGCTGTAGGTGGCCCTGTTGGCAAACCTCCACTTGATCAATAGATAAACTTTAAATAAAAAGGAAAAAAAAAAAATAATCGGCTGGAAAATTTTGGAGCAAACCGCGCCTGCATCCAATCAGACGCAGGCACTCTCCGGGTAATTAGCTGCTGCTGCATACAATAGCTGTCAGTGGGGATTCCTCGATCCTCGCCGTTTAGCATGGCTGAAGGAGTCAACCAATTTCTTTCATTCAGCCCAGGGGTGCGAAAGAAGAGAAATCTACACGTGTATGGCCAGCTTTAATCTATCATCTCCAACGCAAAGAATAAAACTGCACTAATCAGCAACCACCAATCGACGACTAATTCATTGCTACAACTACTCTAGATCTCCTCCTTTCCAGCTTTCATTCCATCTATTTCTACATCTCTTATCTCCCCGTCTATGGCATCAATCCAAATCTCTATACAATCTATATCACACACACGCAACAAATCAGTTGACTACCAATCTTTCCTGTTCTCATCCACCCCTCGAATCTAAAATAGATTACATTTTACAAATGAGAATCAAGTTACATCGATCAATAACTTTATATTAAAAGAACGGCAGCGGTCCAGCAGACGACGCGGTAAAAAGATTTTAATATTTTTTGTTTTTCCAAATATTGAACTCAGACTTGCCTTTTTTTTAACCTATGTAACTAATGTCATTTTAGCAGTTGCACAAAACGCTGTAAAAATAAAATACATTTTCTTGTTAAAAAAATAAAAATAATAAAAACAACCACACATACAAAACGGGTGCGTAATCATCCTACATAGATGATTTGTGAGGAATCAATGAGAGATCCCAGAGTATATTGGTGGGACTTTCGCTCAGTCTACATGGATTCAGAGACCTGATCTGCGTCTCTCAATGCAAAGATTTAACAAATGAATACATAAAGCAGCTGTACCTTCAGTGTCAGGAAAGAGTCATCAGCCTGCCCAGCACAGTGTTATCCTATGGGGCATTTCCCTGGCATGGTCACAGCTGCACATGGATGAGAGTCCCTCCAAGGCTGCACTCTGCACTGAATGACAAGAACACGCTGGATCCCAGGACTGGGCATGGAAGGAGGAGGAGGAGGGGGGGTCCTCTGATCAGAGGCAGCCAATCAGAGCGCAGAGGCACCTCCTTTCTTGTCTCCCCCCAGGGGCCATGTGTTTAGTGGTAACAGCTGGAGTGGCAGGAGTGGAGCACAAGGTCACCAAGTCAGGATAGAGAGGTGACAAGCCATTGCCTGACTCCTTCTGCTTCCATAGAGCTGCTTTGTGTTCTCTTCTGCCTTTTATGTGAGATCAGTTCATAATTCTCCCAGGGCTGGGACGGTGACGCCGCTCAGCCAATCCCGGCTCTCTAAACTTGCCGCGGCAAGTCTGCCGTCTATTTACTAAAGCAGCCATAGTCATCACAGGCTTTACAGCTAAACATCAAGTACACACACTAAATTGTCAAAAGTATTGGGACGCCTGCCTTTACACGCACGTGAACTTTAATGACGTCTGAGTCCGTAGGGTTCAATATTGAGTTGGCCCACCCTTTGCAGCTATAACAGCTTCCCTTCTTCTGGGAAGACTGTCTACAAGGTTTAGGAGCGTGTCTATGGGAATGTTTGACCATTCTTACAGAAGCGCATTTGTGAGGTCAGGCACTGATGTGGACGAGAAGGCCTGGCTCACAGTCTCTGCTCTAATTTATTCCAAAGATGTTCTACTGGGTTGAGGTCAGGACTCTGTGCAGGCCAGTCAAGTTCCTCCACCCCAAACTCACTCATCCATGTCTTTATGGACCTTGCTTTGTACACTGTTCCAAAACATTTGCTGGAGGGGAGATTATGGTGTGGGGTTGTCTTTCAGGGGGTTGGGCTTGGCCCCTTAATTCCAGTGAAGGGAACTCTTAAGGCGTCATATTCATGCTCCCAACTTTGTGGGAACAGTTTGGGGATGACCCCTTCCTGTTCCAACATGACAGTGCACCAGGGCACAAAGCAATGTCAATAAAGACATGGATGAGCAAGTTTGGGGTGGGAGAACTTGACTGGCCTGCACAGAGTCCTGACCTCAACCTGATAGAACACCTTTGGAATGAATTATAGCAATCAGGTTGAGGTCAGAACTCTGTGCAGGCCAGTCAAGTTCCCCCACCCCAAACGTGCTCATCCATGTCTTTATGGACCTTGCTTTGTGCACAATGTTGGAAAAGGAAGGGGTCATCTCCAAACTGTCCCCACAAAATTGGGAGCATGAAATAGTGCAAAATGTTTTGGTATGCTGACCCACACCACATGGTTTGGGGCTAGAAATACACTTGGATTCAGTGGGGTCATGGAGCCGGGGGGGGGGAGTCATTTTGAAGCTGAACTTTGGGCATAAAAAAAAAAAAAAAAAAAAAATTATACATATTCCTTGATGAACACAGGATATGTAAACTTTGTGTGCCAAATGCTTTTGCAAACCCAGAGGTTACCTTGTAAAATGACATTGTGCTGTACATGGCCTGTGCAGACAGCAAAGATGTGGGCGGGACCAAGCAGGCTCCACCCACTACAGACTGCCTGTAGAAAGCTACAGGAGGGGGCGGAGACAAGACCAGTCACCCTGCACAAGGAGAGAGAGCAGCAGTGACTGGTCTTTATACAGGGGGCCAAAGTGTCACACCGGATTACCGCACAGATCTGGTAGAAATATACAAAGCACACCAAGATTCAAGGAAGAATGCACATGATGAATGTATTTAGAGAATAGGTTTATCCCGGAGTTCGGCTTTGTTACATATGCACAGTACTGAACCATTCTAAAAACCTCACAGATGTATTCCTATAAATCGTCAGCCTGATTTGGCATCACACCCCCCCGGCTGGTCTTCATGCTACTGTGCAGAGAATTTATAATGACTTCACGCTAATGGCGGTCCTTAGCTCCGGCGGATGGAGTGAAGAGCGCTTGTGAAGCCTTCCACCTGGCAGCCAGTGTCAGATTCCAATTAGTGACAATTAGGCAGGAGAGATGGTTAGCACTGCAGTACACAGACCTCAAGGTGGGGGGTGAGCCGCTTTCTGCAGAGGTGCCCCCCCCCCCCCCCCCCCCGCACCATGTGCTTACAGGGAGAACCGAATTGTAAAACCTATGGGAGGGCAACCTGGGGGGGGGGGGGGGGGGTTCTCTCCGCGAGTCCCCAGAGGTGCCCACCATGTGCTTACAGAGAGTACTGGGTTGTACCACCTATGTGAGGGCAACTTTGGGGGGGGGGGGGGGGGCACAACGACATGAGGACAATAATAACGGCACTGACAGTTATTCTGGGGGGGTTGAATGAGGACATTAAAATGGAGAGGGCGGGCGTCGGAGGACAGTAATTGGGTCACTAAGGAAAATGGTTGGGGGGGGGGGGGGGGGGGCCTTGCTCATGCGCTACCCTGCTCAGTGCCCTACTGGAGGGGGGGGGGGGTGTATTGGTTTAAGCAGGTTTTACCACACTGGGTGACACCAACAGGGTTGACAGCAGTACTGAGGCTGGGTGCAGTGATGTTTTCAGGAAGCCATGATCTGCACTGAAGAAGAAGCACAGAGACCCAGTGATGACCTCTACTTGTTTTCTATTATTAAGCCTCTATCTGTACATCTGATTGTGGACGCATAATTGTATTCTTTAAAACAAAAAAAAAAAAAAAAAAAGAAGAGAAGTGTATTGAAAGACAAATTCTTATCAAATAAACACAGAAAGTGGGGGAATTTCTCTTCATTCCCCGTTTAAAACCTGGCAGACAGGAAGTAATGGGCGGCACAATGGTGTAGTGGGTAGCACTCTCGCCTAGCAGTAAGAAGGGTCACTGGTTCGAATCCCAACCACGACACTACCTGCCTGGAGTTTGCATGTTCTCCCTGTGCCTGTGTGGGTTTCCTCCGGGTACTCCGGTTTCCTCCCACACTCCAAAGACATGCTGGTAGGTTAATTGGATCCTGTCTAAATTGTCCCTAGTATGTATGAATGTGAGTTAGGGACCTTAGATTGTAAGCTCCTTGAGGGTAGGGACTGATGTGAATGTACAATGTATATGTAAAGCGCTGCGTAAATTGACGGCGCTATACAAGTATCTGAAATAAATAAAATAAATAAGTAATGGAAATCTCTCCAGTGGGGACACAAACAATAAAAAGTTAAGATTCTGATCCTTCCACATACCATCAAAAAAGAAGGGGGTTGGACCTCAGTCAGAGTAAATGTCTTCCAATAATCAGAGCATTTGTAGCCCCCCGGGGTGCTCTGTACACTTGGCTACCCCTACAGTCCTCCAGCAGAGAGATCAGCGTTTGCTGTGAAGGCGTCCTAGGCGTGAACTACATGAAACAATGCGCCTCCAATCCTCTCTTGTACTGACATCTCCAGCCGAGCGACATGTGTCAGAAAACAAGGCATTCCTCCCATCCCTGCTATTGTGTCCGGGGTAAATATTGACTCTCCCGGATCACAGGCTGATCGACCACCACACTATTCACATTCTCACGCTTTCCACCAACATGCGGGTCTGAGCAAAACAGCTTCAAACCCATCAAATCCAACCTGTCACTGCGAAATACCACAGACGCCAGACGGTGAGAGCGCCTCTATTATAAAAAAGGGGGCTGTGTGCATCCTGAGAGGTCAGCCTGGGAGAACAGACAGTTATATATAGTTATAGGGGTAATAAGGGAAGGGCTACTGTGCATAGTCCATAAGATACTGAGAATTACACCCAGCATATAGGACAAGAGAAGTTCTACTGTGCAGAGACCATATACAAGAAAGAATTAGGGACAGACACTGAGACATAAAGTGCATCCGGAAAGTAATTTACATCGCTTCACTTTTTCCACATTTTGTTACGTTACAGCCTTATTCCAAAATAGATTAAATTCATTATTTTCCTCAAAAAAATTCTACAAAAAAAAAAAAAAAAATTACACCATAATGACAACGTGAAAGAAGTTGGTTTAAAATCTGCAAATTTAAAAAATAAATAAATAAATAAATATCCCACATACATAAAGTATTCACAGCCCTTGCTCAATACTTTGGCACCAATCACAGTCTCAAGTCTTTTTTGAGTATGATGCTAGAAGCTTGGCACATCTATTTTTTGGGCAGTTTCTTCCATTCTTCTTTGCAGGACCTCTCAAGCTCCATCAGGTTGGATGGGGAGCGTCGGTGCACAGCCATTTTCAGATCTCTCCAGAAATGTTTAAATTGGGTTCAAGTCTGGGCTCTGGCTGGACCACTCAGAGTTGTCCCATAGCTGCTCCTTTATCTTTGCTGTGTGCTTAGGGTTGTTGTCCAGTTGGAAGGTGAACCTTCACCGCAGTCTGAGGTCTAGAGCGCTCTGGAGCAGGTTTTCAGCAAGGATGTCTCTGTACATTGCTGCATTCATCTTTCCTTCGATCCTGACTAGTCTCCCAGATCCTGCCGCTGAAAATCCTCCCAACAGCATAATGCTGCCACCACCACCATTCTTCACTGTAGGGATGGTATTGGCCAGGTGATGAGCGGTGCCTAGTTTCCCACAGACATGATGCTTGCTATTCAGGCCAAAGAGTTCAATCTTTGTTTCACCAGACCAGAGTTTTGTTTCTCATGGTCTGAGAGTCCTTCAGGTGCCTTTTTCTGAAGAGTGGCTTTCATCTGGCCGGTCTACCATACAGGCCTGATTGGTGGAGTGCTGCAGAGATGGCTGTTCTTCTGGAAGGTTCTCCTCTCTCCACAGAGAAACACTGAAGCTCAGGGAGGTGACCAAGAACCCGATAGTCACTCTAACAGACTAAAGCCCTTCTCCCTGATCACTCAGTTTGGCCGGGCGACCTGCTCTAGGAAGAGTCCTGGTGGTTCCAAACTTCTTCCATTTACGGATGATGGTGGCCATAGAGCTCATTGAGACCTTCAATGCTGCAGAAATATTTCTGTACCCTTCCCCAGATCTGTGTCTTGATACAATCCTGTCTCTGAGGTCTACCAACAATTCCTTGGACTTCATGGCTTAGTTTGTGTTCTGACATGCACTGTTGACTGTGGGACCTTATACAGATTGGACATGATTTGGAAAGACACGCACCTATCAACTGAATTTACCACAGGTAGACTTCAAACAAGTTGTAGAAACATCTCAAGAATGATCAGTGGAAACGGGATGTACCTGAGCTCAAATTTTGAGTGTCATGGCAAAGGCTGTGAATCCTTATGTACATGTGATTTTTTTTTCGTTTATTTTTATTAAATTTGCAAATATTTAAAAAAAAAAAAAAAAAAAAAGTCTTTCACGTTATCCCTATGGGGTACTGTTTAATTAAATTCGTTGTGTTCCTCAAAATTCTACAATTTTGGAATAAGGCTGCAACAATAAAAATGTGGAAAAAGTGAAGCACTGAATAGTGTAGTTCTACTGAGAGATTAGAGAAATGATAGATAGATAGAGAGAGATATAGAGATATATATATATATATATATATATATATCTATCTATCTATCTATCTATCTATCTATCTATCTATCTATCTATCTATCTATATATATATATATATATCTATCTATCAGGGAGAGAGAGAGCGAGAGAGCGAGAGAGAGAGCGAGCGAGAGAGCGAGAGAGCGAGAGAGCGAGAGAGCGAGAGAGCGAGAGAGCGAGAGGAGGTAGAGGTAGAAATATATACTAGATGCGGTAAAATTCACACTTTTTTTGTAGCCCCATTGTATAACCCCATTTTCAGCGGCTGATATATCGGTGCATCCCTAGCAGCTGACCATACATAAATGACCACAATAAAGAATAAATACTGAGAATTACATCAATAATACAGAACGAGAGAAGTACTACTGTGCAGAGTCCGTACATACAGAATAAAAACACCTACTAAGAAACACAAAGATCAGAAAATATCAATTGTGTAGAAGAAAAGAAGTACAAGGCAATGTGAACATGTCAATGTAGCCGGTCTTTTAGAAGCAGTAACCACAGCAGAAACACATCTACTGCATTGTATATATATGTGAACTTTCCAGGACTGCCTTGCAAAATACATATCGCCTGGTAACTATACAGGTAATAGGGAAGGTACGTCAGTAATTTCATCTCAAACTCTCATCAGATGAGAAAGGCAGTGAGCCAATCATCTAGATGGGGGATGGAAATTATGATCATAGTACAGTTGCCATGGTTGCAAGGAAATTAAGTCTGGTTTTAAACAGTGGATTCCTATGATTGTTTTATAGATTCTTCTACTGAAGATGCAGGATAGTGAATGACACTAAACTAAACATAAAAAAATATTTCAACTGCTTCTGCAGCCCCCTCTATTTTTACATGTCATTGCCCTCTTCTCTATTAGAAGCGTCAAATTACTCTGTGTTGGCCCAGCTCCTCTGCCCCTCCCCTAAACTCCCTACATACAAAAGGTAATACTATAAAAGGTGTCACTTGAGTGACAGCTCAGTCTGCTGGGGCTGCCACTATCACATCCAAGATGGCGGCACACGGCAGTAGTCTCAGGGCTTTTGGATGGGTACGCAAAGGAGGCCTTTACAGGTAAATCACATGCCTATAATAAATCAAATGCACATATAATCATATAACAACATTGCTGTTGAAATTAATTGTTTGGCGACAGGGTTTCTTCAGCCAGGCAACTAGCATTTTCCGGAGATCAGCAACAGCCTAGAATTTCCCATACATCAGATTTCTTTTAAAGAACCAATAAACCTTCAAAACTGAAATCTTCAGCTGTGAACCAAGAAATGATCCCTCAACTTCAGGGAATGACTTAAGTAAAAAAAAAAAAAAAAAAAAAAAAAACACAGCTTCCAAGCGGCATGGCCCGTCACAGCAACGCCCTCTTAAAGATGAAATACGACGTCTCGCTGTTCAGAAGCGGGGGAACCCTACAGATATGATGAGGTGCCACCAGACGCAATTACCGCCGTCGCCGGATCAAACGCTGCCCCGTAACCTTCCAGAACAGACGGTGCTCAGATACTTATCACCTATTACCCAGGTGCTCATTATGGTGCCTCCGCCTGGCCTCTCCCCCCACCCCGGAGATTATCATTTCCCTATGCTGAAATACTTACAGAAGTCATTTCGCTTTACAATGGTTGCCTGTTTTTTTGTTTTTTTTTTATGCTTTGTTTTCTTCTTCTGTAAAATGACAACTGATGTGCTGCAACACACGACCTTTGGCTGGAGAAAAATGTTCAGGAACCCTCAACATTTGCTGGAAATAAAGAGAGTCACAAACTACACATTGGTCAGGCCATAGATGGCACCGGTTTGGGAAAGGTTCTGCAGTTGGGCATTTTTTTCAACTGCTCCTGAACTCTCCTCTATGTTCTCTATCAGTACATGTACACAGGGTCGTTTATAGTCATTTCTAGGCAGTTGAGTTTAGAGGCCTTTTTTGAAAAAGCAAAAAAAATGAGTTTAGAGGCATTTAAAAGCGGTAACTTGTGTTTTTTAGCCACGTCTCGTTTACAGGGGTTTTTCATTTTTGGCTATTTTGGGAAAAAAAATAAAAAAATTGAAAACACGGCACATAAATGCGCCAAAACTGACGTCATAAACATGGGTTACTATCTGTCAAGTTCAATCATTCAGGAGAGGTTGTAAAAACGTCCCGTGTACATTAAGCCTAAATTCCACAATGTATTCTGCTGTAATTCAGGATTATAAATATTCCTCCTCCTGCTGTAGCTTTGAGATCTTTCTAACAGCTTTCAGGTGTATGATGAGCACATCCCTGGCCGCAACACAGCAAGAAAGAGCCGGGATATGCTGCTTTACATCAGCATGTGACACAAAAAAGTGCAGTGCTAGCTTACTAATCATTAAAGCGGTTGTAAAGTCGGAAGGTTTTTTTTTATCTTAATGCATTAAGATAAAAAGCCTTCTGTGTGCAGCAGCCCCCCTAATACTTACCTGAGCTCATCTCTGTTCAGCGATGTCCACGAGTATCTCAGCCATTTGTGACTCCCCCTTCTGATTGGCAGAGACATAGCAACAGCGCCACTGGCTCCCGCCAGTCAGTTAGCCAATTGGGTGAGAGAGAGGGGCGGGGTTGAACCGCAGCTCAGTGTCTGAATGGACACAGGGAGCTTTGACTCGGCTTGGGTGCCCCCATAGCAAGCTGCTTTGCTGTGGGGGAACTCAACAGGAGGGAAGGGCCAAGAGAACAGAAGAGGGACCCGAAAGGAGGAGGATCTGGGCTGATCTGAAAATACACTGCAACGGAGCAGGTAAGTATAACGTGCAGGCTTTTTTTTTTTTTTAATAGAAAAAGACTTTATAATCACTTTAGACACAATAATGGTGGAACCCTCTAATGTATGGAAATCTCAACCTTCAATAATACCGGTCTCTGATCTGTAACGTCACATAATAAGCATCAAACTGGAAATAAAGACACAAAAAAATGAAACTTTGCAGGGATGGTGGAAACCCCTTCTATAGATGTTTGGCAGTGGACGGTATCCACTGCTCATCAGTGCCCATAAGTGCCCATCAGTGCCTATTGGTGCAGCAGGGATCATTAGAGTCAGCCGGATGACACAGAACGGGGATCTTCCGCTGTGACACATCTTAGGTGAAATGCCGGTCACTGATAGGTCCCGCCATCTAGACCAGCATTGGACCAGTGTGCCGTCTATTACAGGAGGCGGGACTTTACAGCAGCCAGCGTTTTACCTACAAAATGTGTTACTGCAGGAGATCCCCGCTCTGTGTCATCCAGCCGTCACAGACCAACTACAGCAAGCAAGGACGCAAGTACATCCCTGCTTGCTGTAGATCAAACCCCAAGGAATTAACTATTTTACTTCAAAATCATCAAGCTATTACAGAGGAACTACTGAGCTAAGAAGATGGATGGCATAGTCAGTGAAGGTAGAAGATCAGCAACAAGGACATGGAGTTCTCCTTTAAAATAATGCCTGATAATGATGGTCATTGTTCAGGCACTTCCTCTTAGGATGACAACGCTCTGTCCAGGTCTTCCTAATGATCTCCTGCGCTGTCACACAGACCACATGTGGCCATTTAACCCCTTCGTGCCTGAGGGTAAAACAAATCTTAATGCCTAAGCATAAATGTGCAACTTTGACATGCGTTAGTAAAACTGTACGTATCATCACAACTACTTTGTGCATCCAGGTGGATCATACTTCATTTTTTCAGGACAAATTGGGCTTTTACATCAGTTTACATGCTGTACAATCACATCCCTGCCACCGAATTTTAGGAGGAGCTCTAACTGTCAGGCCATTGCATTCTTAGGCTTAATGTACACGGGACATTTCACAACCTCCCCTGAACGATTCAACTTGACAGATAGTAACCGTCGTTTCAAAGCGTCCATTTTGCCATGTTTACATGCCGCGCTTGCGTTTTTAGAAGCTTTTTTTTTTTTCTAAATCGTCAAAAATGTAAAAATGCCTGTAAACGAAACATGGCTAAAACGCGAGTTACCGTGTTTACACGCTGTTGCAGGCATTTGCCGTTTCAAATGCCTCTGAACGCCGGTACTACATTTAGCCGCGTTTGCAAGTGTTTTTAAAAAGGAACCCTATTTTTTGGGCCAGAAAACACAGAAATATGATGGTAAACTGCAGCAGAAAATGACATTTTGCAACCCGACTTTGGGGCCCTGTATCTCGGGGCCACTTGGTGCTAGGAACCCCAAATCTGGTGTGCAAACACAGTGGAACTAGCACTACAACATATCCCAGTTGGGGTTCCTAGCACCAAGTGGCCCCAAAGTCGGGTCGCAAAATGTCATTCTCTGCTCTGCAGCAGTTAAACTTTATCATGCTTTCTGAGCTTGGGGAGGGTCTTTGTTATCTTAACTAAACGCTTCTAGATGCAAACGTGGCTAAACGCGGCATGCAATCGCGGCAAAACAGGCGTTTCTAAACACCGGTTTCAGCTTTTAAAAACGTGTTCAGCAGAGTTTGCACCGGCGTCTCGTGTGCATGAAGACTTATAGGTATGGTGTTGCAGTTTCTACAAACGTTTAGCTGTACATCAGTGGGGGGTAGGTGAGTAGGATGGGGGTAAGGCATTAAAGTGAAACTGCTGTGCCCTGCATGGAAACAGTGGAAGTTGGGGGTGATCTGTTCCTGCCCAAGGTTCTGAACTTTCTCCAATGCCTTTTAAGCAGCTTCAGCACCATCCAGCGAGGCCTGTGTGTGAATTCTCGTTTCAACCCACGCTATTTGCTCCTGGCCTTGGAAGTTTGAAATGTCCACCAAGCATTCCATCTTGATGCCCATGTGTACAGCGTTTGAATGAAATTGGTTATTATGCCGGTTTCCCTGGCTGTATATCTGTGTGGAATTTGCTGTTTTTTTGTTTTCCCACGCATTTCTCACCCCCCCTCTCTCTCATCGTTAAACGCTCCATCATCTGGTTTGTGTCTTTCCTGACTCTTCTGCAGGATGGGCAGAGATTTCCTGATCTCATGGGAAGCAATCTCCGAGTCTCCAATGAGGGGAAGCTGGAGAGGTTTCTTCTTATGCTAGATAAGGGGTGGGGGGGTGGCGACTCCCTTTTCAAAACAGATCACCCGAGGCCAGATCATAGAGAGCCTGGGTGAGAAGAGTTCCTCTGCAGCCAACAGACCCATGTCTTCTCTATGGTGTTACCCACAGTGATTTCTTAAAGGTTACAAGATCTTTATTCCACAGGGTTTGTACAATGAGTGTTGACATAAGTAGGCGAGTTTTAGATCAACAGACAGATTTTCTTTCACTTCTATCTTGTGGATTCGGATGGTACATCTTGGATTGCATAACGACATAGACCATAACAAAAAGGGTATTTCTAATTTTGCAAAAATATAATAAATGCCTCCATATTGCAGAAAGTAAAAAAAAGGCTACTTTATTTTTTTTTGCATTTGAGCCTGCAAAGCATTGCAGCTGTGATCGGCAGACCATGGGTGCAATGCTCTGGCTCCTGCAGACTCCTTCCTTCAGCCCCTGACCTGTACAGAAGTACAGACCTTTAGTTGCAGGGCTAGAGGAATTGTCAATTGACTACAAGGGTGGTGAGGTCACTGTACTTGTGCTCCACTGAAAACTACTACTCCCTGTTCTGGAGGAAGATGGGACGTGTAGTTTTTTTTTCATTCACAGATCTCTGGACTCTGATCCTGTTTCATGTTACATCCTTAAGCACTGGAAGGTTTTACCCCCTTCATGACCAGGAAATATTTTCTTTTTAGTATATATATATATATATATATATATATATATATATATATATATATATATATATATATATATATATATATATATATATATATATATATATATATATATATATATATATATATATATATATATATATATATATATATATATATAAAAAACTAAAGCCTTCAGAAAATTTAGTCCAGAATGTCAGGGTGGATATAAATCAATGATATAATTTTTTTTAAATTTATTTTAACTGCTTTCCGACCAGCACACGCCGATGTACAATCGGCAGAATGGCGCTGGTAGGCAAAAGGGCGTACAGGTACGTCCCCTTTAAAAAGCGGGCTCGCGCCTGCGGGTCCTGTGGACTCGATGTCCGCTGAGTGCCCGAGATCGTGTCACGGAGAGGAAGAATGGGGAGATGCTTTTGTAAACAATGCATTTCCCCGTTCTGCCTAGTGACAGGACAGAGATCACAGCTCTCTCTCTCTCTCTCTCTCTCATCAAGAGCAGCGATCACTGTCCTGTGTGTTAAAGCCCAGGCCCCTAACAGTTAGAATCACTCCCTAGGACACACTTAACCCCTTCACTGCCATTTACACAGTAATCAATGCATTTTTTTAGCATTAATCGCTGTATAAATGACAATGGTCCCAAAATAGTGTCAAAAATGTCCAATGTGTCCGCCATAATGTTGCAGTCCCAATAAATAAAAAAAAAAAAAAAAAAAAAAAAAAACAAACACACACAATCGCAGATCAATGCTAATAATAATAATAATAATAATAATAATAATAATAATAATAATAATAGCCATAAAACTATCCCCTATTTTGTAGACGCTATAACTTTTGTGCAAACCAATCAATATACGCTTATTGCGATTTTTTTTTACCAAAAGTATGTAGAAGAAAACATATCGTCCTAAATTGAGGACTGAGGAAAAAACATTTTTTTATAGCAAAAAACATTGTGTTTTTTCAAAATTGTCGCTCCTTTTTTTTTGGTTTATAGCGCAAAAAAATAAAAACCCCAGAGGCGATCAAATGACAGTTCTATTTGTGGAAAAAAAAAAAAAAAAAAAAGGACGTCAATTTTGTTTGGGTACAACGTTGCACCACTGCGCAATTGTCAGTTAAAGCGACGCAGTGCCGAATCGCAAAAAGTGCTCTGGTCAGGAAGGGGGGTAAAATCCTCTGGGGCTAGAGTGGTTAAATCCCCTTTTTTTAATCAAATTTATTTTAATAAATAGATTTTTACTCCAAAAAGCATATCTAAATATAGTTTTTCTATTTAAGATACATTATTTAATTTATTCAGCATGAAATGGAGCTTAGTTATGTAGCACGAGGCTGTATATTCTGCAATATTTACCTTTTTGGTAAATTCATTCAATGAATCCAAGCTCTGCAAGCTGAGATAACAAGCACTGTATTGATACATTGCTGAGATAACAAGCACTGTATTGATACATTCACACAATTTCACAGTAACCATGAGATGAAACAAAGTTTAGGAATATTCCTTTATCCCATTGTTTTGCAAATCTATGTACACTACAAACTGTATGATTGAATCGGTTCTGATATCACTGTTTTACTAAACTGATGTCTTATTATTCTTAATAGGAAACCTTCATCTTGTTTGCAAATATTAACCACTTCAATACAGGGCACTTATACACCCTTCCTGCCCAGACCAATTTTCAGCTTTCAGAGCTCTCGCACTTTGAATGCCAATTACTCAGTCATGCAAGACTGTACCCAAAAAAATTTATCATCTTTTTTTTCACACAAATAGAGCTTTCTTTTGGTGGTATTTAATCACCACTGGAATAAACACTTCTTGCTTTTTGTTTTTTTGTTTCTATAATAAAAAAAACTTTGCAAATAAGTAATTTTTGTTCATAAATTTGGGCCAAAATGTATACTGCTACATATCTTTGGTAAAAATAACCCAAATAAGTAGGGGTGCAACGGATCAAAAAAAAAACTCACGGATCGATCCTCGGATCAGAGTCATGGATCGGATCATTTTCGGATCAGCAAAAAAAAAAAAAAAAAAAAAAAAAAGAAAGAAAGAAGAAGAAGACAAATCTGTTACACCCACCCGGAGTTTTAGAACCGGAGAATTTAACATTAAATGTGAAAATCAGAGTTGTTCCGTCACATTAGCAACCATGTAAGGTCAGCAGGTTTGCTGCAGCTTTTAAAGTGTAACATCTAAACAGTCCGTCCGATCTACAAATACTGTATTTATGCATATAAGCTCCGTTTTGTGTGGAAAATAGCTTTTAAATCTAAAACTCCGGTGGGTTTACAAGATGTCCGCTTGCCCCTTCTCACTATCATTACAGTACTGTGCAGAAGTGTGGGGTGTAGCAAGATGGCGGGAGACCGAAAGATCACTTTCCTGACGATACAGCGGCCGCCGGGTGTACCAAGATGGCCGCCGCTCCGGAGCTAGCCGAAGCCCACTGCCTTTCCTATGACCGAGGCCGCGGTGTGTCGATTCGCGGAGGTTGACCCGTACGGATCAGTGACGATCCGTTGCACCCCTACAAATAAGTGTATATTAATTTGATCTGTGTGAAAGTTATAGAGTCTACAAGCTACGGTGCAAATTATTGAAAATTGATCACACCTGATGCACTGACAGCCTATCTTATCTGTTGAGGCCCTGAAATTTCAGAAAAGTACAAATACCCCCCAAATGACCTTTTGTAAAGTAGACAGCCCAAGGTATTTAGTAAGAGGCATAGTGAGTTTTTTGAAGTTGTATTTTTTTCCTGACAATTCTTGGGAAAATTAAGAATTAATAAATGTATTTCCCCCCCCCCAAAATTTCATAATAAGTTATTTCTCACACACAGCATGTGCATACTTTCAATTACACCCCAAAATACATTTAGCTACTCCTCCTGAGTATGGTGATACCACATGTGTGAGACTTTTTCACAGCCTGGCCACATAGAGAGGTCCACCATTTTGAAGTAGTACCTTTCAGTGTTCTAGGAGCATAAATTACACATCTTCATTTCATTCCTTCCTATCACACTTTTGAAGGTCCTGGAGCACCAGGACAGTGGGATTGCTCACAAAATTACTCAATTTTGGAAAGCAAACACCCCGACGTATATTCTATGAGGCATGGACTGCAGATTAGTACTAGGGTACTCTGATGGGCTTGTGACAGGTTCTCAGATATTCAGATGGGCTGGTGACAGGTCCTCTTTATTGGGGGGGGGGGGGGGGGGGGGAAATCAGTGTGTTTGGTGTATACTGTAGTCGGTAAAGAGCCGGTTACCACAATCTCCTCCTCACACACAATTAGTGTGTGAGGAGGAGAGCCCGATAACAGCTTGTTACCGCGGTTTGTTGACATTCTGGGACGGATGCGATTGGACACAGCTGGTCATGTGGTAAAAGAGCCAATTTCATTGGCTCTTTACCGCAATTGAGATGGGCTGTGTCAGTGTGACAAGCCTCGACTCCGAGGACAATGCATGTGACCGGCTGTGATTGGACACAGCAGGTCACGTGGTAAAGAGACGATTTTTATTTTTATTGGCTCTTTACACTGATCTGGGATGGGCTGCAGCCCGGGGAACCTCATCCCCGGTCGCCGCACTGGGGCCCCGCAGGGGTGGCGAGAAGCCATGACGTCCGCCTGGAGGGACAGAGTGTTCTGCGGACATCATATGACAATGGCCCAGTATGGAAGTGGTTAAAGATTCTAACTACCAGCAAGAAGAAGTCCTTACATTTAAAGAGCACCTGTCATTTCAGGATCCATCATGGCAGTGCCTGTAGCGGCATCACTCACCTGCTGCCGCCATGTCCCTCGCCTTGTGGTGTCACCTCCACATCACCAGCCGTCCCATTAAAGTGAATGAGACTGTCGGTGAATCAACAGCGGGTCAAAAGGAGGAGCCACTGAGGGATAGAGATGACAGTTGCTCTTTAAAAATTCAGATTTAAACCAAGCCTTTTTTTATAGTGATTTAAATCAAATCCACCCTGCAAAATGTATTCTGCTACATGTCTGGTAAAAAAAAAAAAAAAAAAAAAAAAACCACACACCCCAATAAGTGTATATTGGTTTGTTTTAAAAGTTGTAGCGTCTACAAAACGTGTTTTTTTTTATTTCTTTTTCATACTGGTAATGGCTGTGATAGTGCGGCAGCCAATCGACACGAACTGACATCACCAGTGACGCCGATACTATTCACTGTACTGCACTGGAAGAGAAAGGGTTAATATCTAGGGCTATTCGAGGGGTTAAGTGCGTGCCTAACAAGTGTATGTGCTGCTTTTTTATGTGTGTGTGTGTGTGTGTGTGTGTGTGTGTGTGTGTGTGTGTGTGTGTGTGTGTGTGTGTGTGTATGTGTATGTGTATGTGTATATGATTTGTTCCTTCTCCCTGCATTCCCTCTGTACAGAGTTCTGTGTTGTTTATCAACACAGGGCTTTGGGCTGTGCTTGGACACAGCTGATCAGCAGGTCTCAGCCATGAATCATTGGCTGGCTGGACACAGCGGTAGTCAATGAAGGGGGCGCCTGCCCTATGCACGGAGCAACGTACAGATTATTATGGGTGACCTTAAACTAGAAATGTCAAAGTCCTGTTCTTAGGGAAAGACTCCTGTGAATGCAATTGCAGAGAAATATTTCAGTGAATATTTCGGGTTTAATTACAAGTGTAGCTGGTGTTTTATACATTCTTTATAAATCACCCATTAGTCAATAGCAGATAACTGATAAGGACCGCAAAGCATCGAGTATCTGCCAGGTAAACAACGTTCACTTTTTGATTAGTGCATTTCTTAGGGCTCATGCACCCTGCAGCTCAAAGAAGCAGCTCCTACAGGCTTTTGAGCTCTTTTTTTTTTTTCTGCCTATAATTAGCCAACATGTCCATGCACACTATGGCTTTTTCAGGCGTTTTCATGCATATGCTTCTACAGGCAGAAAAAACCCCACCAAACACGTGTTTTTTTTTTTTTTTTTTAGAGAAGCAAGTGCCCCAAAGAGCTCAAATGTTTGTCTCAGCTTCTTGTTTTGTTTATACAGTGGTTACGAAAATCCTAAGAGGGTTTGGGGGGGGGGGGGGGGGGGACGGACTTGTGCTCAAAAGGAGCTTAAAGTGTAAGTAAACAAACCCCCCCTATCGTTTTCAGCCAAGGAAGCTGCCATCTTTGCCTCTGTTTAATCTACAACTGCCATGATGCTGCACATGTGATCAGTTATGACACCAGCCATTGGATGGCTTGACAGTTTGGTTGAGAGCACAACCAATGGGAGTGTTACATTTCCGGCACGTGCCGGAAATGAAACAGTTTTATGGATGGGTTTACTTCCGCTTCAAAGAAGCTCAATAAAACGTGCACAAGAGCACAAAAGTCCAAGCTTCTTCAAGCTGAAATAAAAGCTCAAATGCCTGTAAAAGCAGCTCTTCCCCCCCCCCCCCCCCCCCCCCCCATTTATTTATTATTATTATTTGAGCTGGAGCGTGCAAAAGCCCTAGTAAAAGTAAAATGTGTAAGGTGAACTTACACTGGACCCCTTTGGTCCCACTGACCTGCAGCCCGGGGATCACCCGCTAGGAGACCTCATATAGCCGCTTCACCTGTCCGGGGCTTAGAAATCCCCTCAAATGTACATATACGAACATTCTAATTGGTCAGCGTCATCACATGGGCGGCAACCGACCAATGGGAATCCGCATAGCCCGTCCTGTCACTGCAGGCGAAGAGAGAAAGCCGCAGGGATTTCAAATCCCCGGACTGGTAAAGCGTCTATACCAGGGGTCTCAAATTATTTTGCCGAAGGAGCCGCATGAGAAACCGACTGCTGTAGAGGCCTGAATTTAAAGTGTGTGTGTGTTTTTTTTATTTATTTTTTTTTTATTAAAAGCAAAACACACTTTTAGCCACTAGGTGGTGCTAATTATCACAGGTAATTCCTATGACACTTAGCGCCATCTAGTGGCTGAATGTAGTTTTTTCTCATTTAAATCAATGAAAACATTCGACCAGCACAAGATTATAGCCTAATGGCAGGTGTGTGTGCTGTATTTCCCCTCCCCTATTACATAGAACAAATGTACATGCACTTCACTGGTTTGCAGTGAATTGGTGTGCAAATCTTCAAATACCTTCTTAAAAGTATATCCTGCTTTTCTTCTCTGTAGAACATAATTTCTATCTAGAATTTATTTTTATTTTTTTCTTGCTGGTTTTCAATTGTAATCATTTGTCTTCTAAGGAGAGAAGTTTTCCTTTTTGCCTATGTGCGGCTCTCAGTGGCATGAATAAAGACTCTTAGACTAGGTTTTAATGTGTTTTCATTTTTACTGTGTTTTTTTGTTCTGGACTGCTCTAAGGCAAGGAGATTAAGTTACAAGAGCAAGAAAATGTGCCAGCTTTGTTCCGGATTCCATTTATCGAATGGTTGTCATAATAATAATGGGGGGGGGGGAAAGGAGCGATGTCAATTTGTTACGGTCGGGCGAGCGCTGCTGAGACATGTTCCGTCACTGCTGTGTATTGAATCTCGGCTCTGGCCTCTCTTGTTTGGAATCAATCTAATAAGTGAATCCAGGATGGGCTTTCAGCAGGGGGATCTGGTTTATAATCACTCGGTAGGCTTTGGCAGGATCTTCGAATTTTTTTTTCAGCTCCATATTTTAAAAGTGAAACTCCCTAAGGGGGGAAAACAAAATCTCCCATTTAGGATGACTATGTACAGTGTATGGATTTTATACAAAACTCCCCCCCCCCCCTTTTTTTTGTTGCTTTTTTTTTTTATTAGATATTGAGACAGTAATTCCTTTGAAAAACAGCGGATGCACTGGTTCAAGTGGGACATTCTGTCCTTTTAATTAATCATAAGTTCAATAGATCTAAACCCAGCCGCTGAGGTGTCATAGCCTAACCAAGCCTAAAAGTGGTTGTAAAGGAACAATGTTTGCCTTCAAGCCCTATCTTGATCCAGTGATGTCCAGGAGAGCCTTGCCTCTCAGAGGACTCACACTCCTGATTGGCTTTTGGCAGCAGCGGAAACCATTGGCTCCCACTGCTGTCAATTACAGCCAGTGGGCCAATCAGTAGACGGAGGGAGCAAGCTGCTTGCTGTGGGGGCATCCGGCAGGAGGGAGGGGCCAGGAGCGCCGACATGGGATCCAAGAAGAGGAGGATCTGGGCTGGTCTCTGTAAAACCACTGCAGCAGAGCAGGGAAGTATGACATTTTTTTTTTTTTTTTTTTTTTAAAAAGGAGACTTTAGAATCACTTTAGCTATATGAAAGCTGTGTTTTTTGTTTTTTTTTTGTTTCAAAATAACAAACACAAACATGTTACACTTATCTGCGCAGTGGGTTTTGCAGAGAACAGCCCTGACCCTTCTCAGGTGCCTCGCTGGCACTCCTAGCCCCTCCCTCCTGCCGAATGCCCCCACAGATAGCAGGTTGCTATGGGGGCACCCAATCAAAGCCGCTACTCAGTGCGTCCATTCAGACAGGGAGCGTGGCTCGGCCCTGCCCCATCTCCTTATTGGCTCACTGACTTTGACAGCATTGGGAGCCAGTGGCGCCTGCTGCTGTGTCTCAGGCAATCAGGAGAAAGAGTTCTGGACAGCCGAGACTCTCCTGCAACATCGCTCGTTGAATCTAGATGGATCTCGGGTAAGTATTAGGGGGTCTACTGCACACAGGTTTTTTTCATCTTCATGCACGAAGATGAAAAACATTCTGCCTTTACAACCACTTTAACATATTAATGTTATTTTGTAACTGCAGCTTTCATGAAGATACTGCCTGGTGGTCCTGCCATGAAGGGTCTTGTTCAGGCACTTCTTGTTATGGGGTGTCAACTGTTTCCCACTTGTGCTTCTGCATTGTCACCCTATCACATGCACCCCTGGTTGTTGTGCTGACACGCATTGCACAGGAGCGGACCACTGTTGTCACTCTGAGGGAGTTGAAAATCCACCCCGAGCAACAATGAGTCAGGCTGGAAAGAATAAATGTAGACAGGAAGTGGCTGAAAGAGACTGAAGGAGATAGCAGCACAATGATGATGGGGAATAATAAGAGCCCTTTCACACTGGGGCGGTTTGCAGGCGCTATTGCGCTAATAATAGCGCCTGCAAACCGACCCGAAAGTGCCGCTGCTTGCATTCCAGTATGAAAGCCCCGAGGGCTTTCACACTGGAGCGATGCGCTGGCAGGACGGTAAAAAAAGTCCTGCCAGCAGCATCTTCGGAGCGGTGAAGGAGGTGTGTATACCGCTCCTTCCCATTGAAATCAATGGGACGGCGCGGCTATACCGCCGGCAAAGCGGCTCTGCAGAGGCGCTTTGCAGTGGTATTTAACCCTTTCTCGGCCGCTAGAGGGGGGTAAAACCGCCCCGCTAGCGGCCGCATACCGACCGTAAAACGCCGCTAATAATTTTAATCGCCCCCCCGCCCCAGTGTGAAAGGGCTCTAAAGACTTTAAGAAATCATGGCGATGGTTTATAATATACATGGAAATGGAGTCCGTGTAGGAATACCCACCACTCCTTCAGATTGGCACCCACCCATCAAAGCGTTTTGATATTTTAGTTTTTTTCTCTCTCAAAAGCCGGCCCACTGCTTCATCAGGACTGAGGGAAGTACTGAGGCAGGGCGCTTTGATATTTTTAGGAAGCTATGTACAGTGCCCTGCCAGCCCCTCCCATAAGTCATAATCTGCATGCATTGTATAGAAAAGAACAGAGAACTGGTGATGTCACTGACCCTAAAATAAGGTATGAAATGAAAACTGGTTTCCACTTTTATGGGGGGGGGGGGGGGGGACAAAAAAAAAAAAACAAAAAAACCACACACAACTGCTACACAAGTCTTATTGTAATTAAATGTAACTAAATGTTATTAAAAAATTACCTTTCCGTTTCAATCTTCAGATCTAATTCTCTGCAAAATGAAATGCAATAGGGATACCTGGAGGCATTCTGTACACAAATGGTGTACAAAACTCCCCCACATATATTTCCTGCTTGTGTGATTGGCTTACTGATTTTCCCAGAAGTCTGCACTAAAGCCAGCCATAGACGGGTATGTATGGGCAGGCAGAATACCCTAGTTGATCGATCAACCAAACTGTCGGATTTTACATGCGATTGTTGCTAGCGGCTGTTGAAGCCAACAGCAATAATAACTGTGTAATCGTGACGGGGGGGCTGATACCCCTAAAAAGAAGGGGGAGACCTCGAGATTGAAGGCAGGTATTGCAGCAAGAGCTTTTTATAATAATATATATAGATCTGTATTGATGCCTGTTTTTTCCTGCTTTTGAGGTGAGAGTCTAGAGAGCCTGGTTGGGCCGTCAGTTGTTTTGTGAAGATCAATACTACCAACATTACCATCACAAGTTATGGACTTTATTTTGTTTCCTTTGTGAACTCAAGTTTATAGTCCCATATATTTGGTATTATCTTATACCACGCCGATTTGCAGCTGCTGCACAGTTTTGCACTTTTCTGTGATTTGGCTTACGCCATCCATCAGAATTTGTTGATTTGCACATTTGTTATTTACAGCACAGGTTTTTGCATTTTTGCGATATTTATACACCTATGTGATTTTTTCCATCCAGGTTTTGATTGATGTATTTTACCTACTGATGCTTCACATTTCTACTCACGATTTTATTGCTATTATTGTTTACTAATTTTTATGGTAGATTTTATGCGCGAAATCCCTCATATATATATATATATATATATATATATATATATATATATATATATATATATATATATATATATATATATATATATATATATATATATATATATATATATATATATATATATATATATATATATATATATATATATATATATATATACACACATATACACACACACATATATATATATATATACACATACACACCCCGTATATAAGTATGTCCGTCCACTGCTCAGTAAAAACGCATAGAAATAAAAGTAAACCAGCTGACAGTTGTCAAAAATAAATAATAATATATTAATATATATATATATATATATATATATATATATATAAAAATTATTATAATTTTTTTATTTATTTATTTTTTTTTATTAGACAACTGGCAGCTGGTTTACTTTTATTTCTATGCGTTTTTACTGAGCAGTGGACGGACATACTTAAGCTATTATGCGTGAGCTTCCCTAGTCACTAGTAAGGTCAATGTGCCACAGTAGGGAATGTTAATGAAATACAACGTACAGAATGTAGCAAAGTGCCCAGGTCCCCCACCCCCTCCTGCCCATTGGGAGTGTTTTGGAAATTTTGCAAGCTGTAAATAATTGAGAATAAAGCAAAAATTCACAATATGGGGTTTTCTTGGCTCACAGCTGCATATAATTTCATGCTCTACGGTTTATATAAATGGTTTAGCAGCTAGTGATATTTACTTTTTTTTTTCCTGCTTTGAATAGCAGGGGAAAATCTATTACATGGATGTTTATTGATGAAAATACAGAGATTGGTACTATAAAAAGATCTTTTAAAAGATAAAACCCTGTTTAGCCCAGCTGTATATTCATTAGGGCTAAACTCTAGGCACAAAAACCTCCATTTAGATATATTCCTCAATAGCAACAGAGAATATAAATATGTATGTGTGCACCAAATGCCTTTTACAAACTAATATCTGAGTTTGCAAAATAGCAGTGACATCACTGTGCTGTATATAGCCTGTGCATAGAGCAGAGCTGTGGGAGGGGCCTAGCAGGCCCCACCTACTACAGGCTGCCTGCAGAAGACTACAGGAGGGGGCGGAGACAAAACCAGTCACCCTGCACAGGGTGAGAGAACAGCAGAGACAGGTCTTTATTATAGTAAGTCCTGGGAAAGTGCCACACTGGATTGTTTCATAGATATGGAAGAAATGCACAAAGCACACCAAGATTTAAAAAGAATATACATGCCTCTTGTAGTTAGACAGATTCGCTGCAAGATCACTTTTATGGGCGGCAGGAGAGTTCAAAGCCGTTAGTAGCAGCGGAAACTCTCCAATCCCCCGGATGGATGGGCAGGACCCTTTTATTATTGTTGTTAAGTGTAAAATGTGAGGTCTGAGATCTTCGACCCCAGATATCACATTAAAGAGGCCCTTAACTGCTTATTTCTATTACAAGGGATGTTTTATTCCTATTACAAGGGATGTAAAGTGATAAAAATAAATAAATAAAAATAAACCAGGGACAGTGTTAAAGTGAATCAAATAAAAAAAAAAAAAAAAAATTTAAAGCACCCCTCCGAGCTCGCGTGCAGTAAGACAACATTGGATGAGTTCAGGGGCAGCTGAAAAAAGCATCCAACTGCCTCTGAACGTCCGTTTACCAGCAGTAGTGTACATGAGGCCTAAGAGCTTGCTTGTCAACCCAACCCAAAAGTAAGGACATTGGTATGGAGTTGATCCTTTCTGTGCCTAGAAAAGCCTCCATTGTTCTGTCCACTGTTCTGGAACGGCTTTGCACCAGATTGTGGAGTGTGTCTGAGAATTTGTGCCAATTTAACCAAAAGAATACTTGTGAGGTCAGGTACAGATATTGACTTGGCTTTCAATCAATGTTCCAACTCATCCCAAAAGGTGTTCACTAAGGTAGGAGGTCAGGGCTCTGTGCAGGACACTCGAGTCTCAAGTCAATCCATGTCTTTATTTTGCTGACTATGTGCACAGGGAACAGTCATGCTGGAACAGAAAAGGGCCTTCCCCAAACCGTTCCCACAATGCTGGAGGAACACAATTATGTACAAAGTCTTTGTATGCTGTAGTATCAACGGTACCCTTGGAAAAATCTGAACTCAATTTGGAGGAATGTTCACAGGCCTTCGGCCATAGTTTCGGCCACATGGTTTCTAAGTGCTTAGCATCACATTAGGCTTTTCAGCATGTAAGTGTAGACTTATTAAATGGCACATATAAAAAGTTAAAATGCGCACACGCACACACACACACACAAAAAAAAAAAAAAAAAAAAAAAAAAAAAAAAAAAAAAGGCACAGCAGGTAGTCCTGTGGACATATGCAGAGTGCACCAGGGAGGCGCGGTCAGGTGTTGCAGAGTATATTAAGAAAGGGGCATTCTGGAGGCCCTGAAACACATAGCCACACCCCTGCCATTGATGTCACCCCATTGCCACTTCCTGACGTAATCACGCTTCCGGTATGCTGGTGCGTTCCACGCTGGTTCTAAATAGCATGCTCACTCCTGGCCATTGTCTGCAACAACTCTACATGTCTCAACAATGCTTCCATGGCGAACTCTGCATAGGTTCCACAGCCGCTACTCTGCAACACCTGGCCGCCTCCCTGGTGAACTCTGCAGATGTCCACAGGACTACCCGATGTGCCTTTTATTCATTTTTAATATGCGAGTGCATTTTACCTTTTTATATGTGCCGTTAATAAAAGTCTACACGTAGATGGTGGCACCCCCTGCCTTTTGAACCTTTTGCACTGCACAAAGTACAGAGGATGTTTCCTATACTCTAATTAGAGGAGCTGCAGCCATCCATAGTGAATATTGGACCATATGGACTATATATTGGGCACCTTGATATACAGTGGCTTGCAAAAGTATTCGGCCCCCTTGAACTTTTCAACCTTTTGCCACATTTCAGGCTTCAAATATAAAGATATAAAATTTTAAATTTTTTGTGAAGAATCACCAACAAGTGGGACACAATTGTGAAGTGGAACGAAATCTATTGGATATTTTAAACTTTTTTAGCAATTAAAAAAACTGAAAAAGTGGTGCGTGCAAAATTATTCGGCCCCTTTACTTTCAGTGCAGCAAACTCACTCCAGAAGTTCAGCGAGGATCTCTGAATGATCCAATGTTGTCCTAAATGCCCCCCCAGGGGCGCGCATCGCGGCGATCGTTGTTGCGGGGTGTCAGTCTGACACCCTGCAACACCGATCTAGGTAAAGAGTCTCCGACGGAGACACTTTATCACGTGATCAGCCGTGTCCAATCACGGCTGATCACGATGTAAATAGGAAGAGCCGGTGATCGGCTTTTCCTCACTCGCGTCTGACAGACGCGAGTAGAGGAGAGCCGATCGGCTGCTCTCCTGGCAGGGGGGGGGGGGGGGTCTGTGCTGATTGTTTATCAGCACAGCCCCCTCTCGGATCCTACCCAGGACCACCAGGGAAGCGATCCACACTGGACCACCAGGTATGCCCCTAGACCACCAGGGAAATGCTACTGTGTGCCCAGGCAGCTGCCAATCTGTGCCCAGGCAGCTGCCAGTCAGTGCCCACTGCAATGCCTACCACTGCCAGTGCCACCAGGGATGCCCATCAGTGCCTCATTTTAGTGCCGCGTATCAGTGCCGCCTATCAGTGCCCAGCAGTGCCGCCTATCAGTGCCCAGCAGTGCCGCCTATCAGTGCCCAGCAGTGCCGCCTATCAGTGCCCAGCAGTGCCGCCTATCAGTGCCCAGCAGTGCCGCCTATCAGTGCCCAGCAGTGCCGCCTATCAGTGCCCAGCAGTGCCGCCTATCAGTGCTCAGCAGTGCCGCCTTTCATTGCCCAGTGTTGCCCATCAGCGCCAACCAGTGCCACCTATCAGTGCCCATCAGTGTCGCCTATCAATGCCACCCATCAGTGCCGCATTTCAGTGCCCATCGTCAGTGCCCGCTCATTGGTGCCACCTCATCTGTGCCGCCTTATCAGTGAAAGAGAAAACTTACTTATTTAAAAAACAATTTTAACAGAAACAAAAAGCAAAACTTTTATTTTTTTCAAAATTTTCGGCCTTTTTTTATTTGTTTAGCAAAAAATAAAAACCCCAGTGGTGATCAAATACCACCAAAAGAAAGCTCTATTTGTGGGAACAAAATGATAAAAATTTAGTTTGGGTACAGTGTAGCATGACCGCGCAATTGTCATTCAAACTGCGACAGCGCTGAAAGCTGAAAATTGGTCTGGGCAGGAGGGTGTCCAAGTGCCCTGTATTGAAGTGGTTAAACAACCCAAGGAGCACTGTGCAAGTGATCATTTTGAAATGGAAGGAGTATCAGACCACTGCAAATCTACCAAGACCTGGCTGTCCCTCTAACTTTCAGCTCAGACAAGGAGAAGACTGATCAGAGATGCAGCCAAGAGGCCCATGATCACTCTGGATGAACTGCAGAGAACTACAGCTGAGGTGGGAGAGTCTGTCCATAGGACAACAATTAGTCGTACACTGCACAAATCTGGCCTTTATGGAAGAGTGGCAAGAAGAAAGCCATTTCTCAAAGATATCCATAAAAAGTCTTGTCTAAAGTTTGCCACAAGACACCTGGGAGACACACCAAACATGTGGAAGAAGGTGCTCTGGTCCGATGAAACCAAAATGGAACTTTTTGGCCACAATGCAAAACGATATGTTTGGCATAAAAGCAACACAGCTCATCACACTCAACACACCATCCCCACTGTCAAACATGGTGGTGGCAGCATCATGGTTTGGGCCTGCTTTTCTTCAGCAGGGACAGGGAAGATGGTTAAAATTGAGGGGAAGATGGATGCAGCCAAATACAGGACCATTCTGGATGAAAACCTGTTGGAGTCTGCAAAAGACCTGAAACTGGGACGGAGATTTATCTTCCAACAAGACAATGATCCCAAACATACAGCAAAATCTACAAAGGAATGGTTCTCAAATAAACGTATCTAGGTGTTAGAATGGCCAAGTCAAAGTCCAGACCTGAATCCAATCGAGAATCTGTGGAAAGAGCTGAAAACTGCTGTTCACAAACGCTCTCCATCCAACCTCACTGAGCTCGAGCTGTTTTGCAAGGAAGAATGGGCAAGAATTTCAGTCTCTCGATGTGCAAAAGTGATAGAGACATACCCCAAGCGACTTGCAGCTGTAATCGCAGCAAAAGGTGGCTCTACAAAGTATTAACGCAAGGGGGCCGAATAATTTTGCACGCCCCACTTTTCATTTTTTTTTATTAGTTAAAAAAGTTTCAAAAATCCAAAAGATTTCGTTCCACTTCACAATTGTGTCCCACTTGTTGGTGATTCTTCACAAAAAGATTAAAATTTTATATCTTTAATGTTTGAAGCCTGAAATGTGGCAAAAGGTTGAAAAGTTCAAGGGGGCCGAATACTTTCGCAAGCCACTGTAGATACACATTTTCTATTTCCCCCTCTTTCTACCACAAAATATTATTTCTCTTTTACGCATGTGCTTTTTCTGCTATTCTTTATTTAAAAAAAAAAAAAAAAAAAAAAAAAAAAAGTCTGAATTAGATCTGATAGAACAGGGTCATGTGGCCAATTGAAAAAGAAATCGTAGATGCGAGCAAACTTTTACAGAAAAACCTTCGAAATAATAGAGCATGAAACAATGCTGTCCTCACACATCTTGGTAAATGAGCCCCGGTGTGGTTTGGCACCCGGCTGCGTGTACCATTTATTTTCCGTGTCTGTCCTCCGACATGCTGGTGAGACCTCTATGTAGTCAGTCTGTCTGCACATACACGCACAGGCCCGGCTCCGCTTATATTACGCTCAGTCTAACATAAAAACACACATTTGTCATCCACCTGCAGGGAAGGAAACCGTCTCTGGAATGCACAACCGTTCCTGTTATATCGCCAAAGTGTTTGTTTAGAATATATATATATATATATTGTACGCTTAACATCAAACATAAAGCTTCCACTTCCAGCAGAGGTAATGAGTCGGTCAACATACTTGGGAGAAACCTGGACCTGAACTTAAAACATACTTGGGAGAAACCTGGATCCCTACTCAGACAAATTGATAAATAAATAAATATATATACACACATATATATATACATACATATACATATATATATATATATATATATATATATATACATACATACACACACACACACACACACACACACACACACACACACACACACACACACACACACACACACACACACACACACACACACGGACTGACTAGATGGACCATTTGGACATTTCCTGCTGTCACTCCATCTTAAAAAGTGCTGCAAGTAGAGAAAACCATCTGCTGATCTACCAGCAAGCTCCTACCATGTTATATTGAGCTGCCAATGCTGTGCTTCTGCTTCACTGAAAACACAAGGCAGTGTTCTTTGCCTTTCCCCATACTTCCCTGCTAGACTACAGAACACCTTCCCCTTATGTTATGGAGCCAGGAAAAGGGGAGGTGTTCTGTAGTCCAAGTCAAAAGCAAGCAGCCTACAATGAGAACACTATTCCTCTATAGATGCAGTACAGCATGTGAGCATTGTCACCCTAGGAGAGAAGTGTGTTACTTGCAGAATCACCAGCCATCACGTACATTAGTTTTTGTTCTTGGGATCAGTTATTCCTTAAAAAGTTGAAGAATAGCCAAAGCTTTTTTTGCCATACTTCTCTCTGCGAGACAAAGAACCAGCTGATAGTAGACTATTGCCCGCTAACAGCTGTTATGGCAGAGCCACACCAGGCTCTGGAAGGATACCAACAATATTGTCAGGATCTACCTTACTGCCTGATTGACAGCCAAGATTGAGAGCTGGAGCCAGCTGTATTTGCCCCCCCTCCCCTTCCTGGGGCACCACTAAGCGCTGGAGGAACAGAATGGAGTGACCTGCAGTCATTGCTCTCTGCTTGGAGCAGATCGAGAACTGAGCTATCAGCCGTCATGTAATCCCTCAGTTCTTGTTCTTAGACCCGACATGGGACAGCTGCAGCATGGGGGTATGTATACTTTTTTTTATTAAACCCCAACTTTTCCTTTAAAGGCATACAGTGGAACCTCGGATTATGAGCATAATCCGTTCCAGGAGTATGCTCATAATCCAAAGTACTCTCATATCAAAGTGAGTTTTCCCATTGAAGTCAATGGAAACGAAAAGAATTTGTTCTGCATGGACTTCAATGGGATGCAATACAGCATGCGGCCAGAGGCGGGGGGCGCCAGAGAGCCTCGGAAACGGCCCGAGGACACTTCGGCTGACCTCGGCAAACCTCAGAAAGACTTCCTACCCAAGATTTGCCAAGGTCAGCCGTGCTGTCCTCGGGCCTTTCCGAACAGCGCCGATCGGCGACGTTCGGCTCCGGCGACCCCCCACCTCAGGCCAAAAGCAGTACTGCACACCGCTTTGGCATGAATCATGCTCATTTTGCAAGGCACCACTCGCAAACCGAGTTACAATTTTTAAAAATACAGTGCTCGTATTGCGAAACGCTCTGAGGTTCCACTGTATTTAAAGAATTAAAAATGTAACGTACTTCTGCTTATGAGACATTAGATAAGGTGGTTGCATTCGCTTTCCTCTTTTCAGGCTTAATTATTTTCACCTGGTGATCCTGCCAGTAACACTTCCTGTCCTGTGACAATGCTCACTCACTTTACTGTATCTATGGAGCAGCAGCACTGCTATACAAGGATGGGAAGTATGTTAGGACAACAGAATGCTTCCTCCTCTCCATAACACTGGGAGGGGGTTGGGGGAGAACAATGAACAATGCAAACTGGTAACAGTCAACAACGAACATTATCAGCTCACTGGACTAAGGGCAGGATCAGATTTTTTTTTTTTTTTTTACTTTTCAAATGAATATAACATGACCCGCATCCAATTCGCATGTCAGGAGATTGTGACCAGCTCTCTATGCAGAAGAGTCCTGTGCATCTTCTGGTCTGTTTCAGGTCCGAATCCAGTCAAAAAGTCGGGCCCGATTTGACCCTGAAACGGTGAACAGGGACGCACCGGACCCCTGCTGCGAGACGCACAGGACAGCAATGAGAACCTAGCCTAAAGAAAGGAAGCTACAAACACCCATTTACCCTGCTGAATACCATACAGAAAGCAACAGAGTGGGTTATAGTACAGGCAAGAAACAAGGCAACACCAAGGACCCTTTCCACACAGGTGTGCTGTGTTGACACACACTCATTAACCACTTAAAGACCCAGCCTTTTTCTGACATTTTTCATGTCACACTGTTTTTTGCGCAGCAGTTTTTCAAAAGCTATTTTTTGGAAAAAACACAAAAAAAAAAAAAAAAAAAACACAACCACACAATATTACACTCCAGTTTTTTTTTTTTTTTTTTTATAATATAAACATGATGTTAAACCAAGTAACCAGATACCCAACATGTTATGCTTTAAAACTGTGCATGCTCGTGGAATGGCGCCAAACTTAAGTGCTTAGAAATATCCATAGACGGCGCTTTAAAAATGTCTACAGGTTACTAGTTTAAAAAGGTACAGAGAAGGTCTACTAAAATAGTGTTAATTTAGTTGATGAAATTAATGTTGGTCATGAGAGGGTTAAAGCAGCCAGTTTATACACACAGCCCAGATGGGGGCGCTCTATCAGAAGAGGGCAGGGCAGCGTACCTGTGAGGAATGCCCTGGGTCTATTTTCATCTAGGTGGTCAGGAATCTGCAGAAGAGATCGCTCCAATCCGTCCCGACATCAGACTGCGCAGGCTCCTGGGGAACAAAGAGGAGATATTTTACAGTGAGGCCAGGGAGTACCATCTTATCTTACATGGCACAACCAGGGACCTGCCATGGCACTGCCAGGAAGACGGCCCAAAGCATATTGTACTTCTATTTCATGAGAAAAAAAAGAAAAAAAGTGTATTAGAAGATTTAGATACGCTAACAAATTGAAGCCAAACTCCAGCTGACACTTTATAAGCAGTCACAGCAAACAATTTTTCTTATTGGGATAAAGATTTTGCATGAATAAATAAAAGCTGATCATTGTAAGCACATCTGCCAGTGTTAAAGTATAACTAAAAAGGCAAAACTTTTTTTTTTTTTTTAGTTTTGGATAGAGTGGGGAGGGATTAGAACACCGGTCAGCTTGTATTGCTGTCTGTGTCCCCGAAAGGGAGATTCATCCTCTCTATTTGTCTTGTTTACTATTATCATTGAAAGTAATAGAGGAGAAATCTCCCAATGGGGACACAGTTCTGGTGACCAGGGGGTCCCCAAGAGATTTCCTTAATTTGCAGGAGGTTTCCTCTCACTTCCCGTTTTGGCTATGGGACAGGAAGTGAAGGGAAATCTCCCCACTGGGACAAAAATAAATCTTACAGGGGTTATAATCTTCCCTTACTCTATCCAAATTAAAAACGATTTGCCTATAGTTCTATTTGGTTTGTCTCATCCATGTAAAAATGATAGACTCTGCTGGAGAGCTTGTGCTTTTTGGAAAACAGACTTGCTGGCTGGTTCGCCAGATGAAAATAGAAGAAAGAAAGCCTCGGTGATAAAGTTTTTGTTTTGTTTTTTTTTGTTTTTTTTTTTTAAGAAAAAATACAAAACAAAAAACACAAACATTCCTCCTCTGTGCAGTGGATTATACTCTGTTATACTTACCTCCTCTTTGCAGTAGTTTTGCACAGAGCAGCCTGGATCCTCCTCTTCTTGGGTCCCTCACCGGCGCTCCTGACCCCTCCCTCCTGCTGGGTGCCCCCACAGCAGGCAGCTTGCTATGGGGGCATCTGAACTGAGCTGCAGCTCTGTGTGTCCATTCAGACATGGAGCCGTGTTTCGCGGTGTGGTCTCTCTCTCTCCTCACTGACTGAAGCAAGAGCCAATGACGGCACGCTGCCGTCTCAGCCAATGAGGAGGGAGAGCCCTGGGCAGCCGAGACACTCCTGCAACATCACTGGATAGAGATGGGCTCGGAGAAGTATTAGGGGGCCTGACGGTGCAGCTGCACACACAAGGCATTTTATCCCAATGCACAGAATGAATTAAGATATATATAAAAAAAAAAAAAAAAAAAAAAAAAAAGCTGACAGGGGTTCTAGCCTTTCCTTCTATAAAGAAGATACAAACAAAAAACACATTTTTAGTCCTGTGTTGTAGAGCTCCACGATTCTGGCTAAAATGAGAATCACGATTTTTTTGCTTAGAAGATAGATCACAATTCTCGCGGCGTTTGTTTTTTTTTTTTTTTTTTAATTCATTGAAGTGTATTTTTTCCCAAAAAAATTGCGTTTGAAAGGCCGCTGGGCAAATACAGTGTGACATAAAAAATTGCAGCAATTGCCATTTTATTCCCTAGGGTCTCTGCTAAAATATATATAATGTTTGGGGGTCCCAAGTAATTTTCTAGCAAAAAATATTGATTTCAACTTAAGAAAGAAGTGACAGAAAAAGATTTAGGGTCGGTTCACACTGGGGCGACTTGGGATCCGACTTGTACGCCCTCAAGTCGCCCCAGAAATAGTTTCAATGGGAGTGAACGCTAGCGTCTTAATAGACACTACTGAAGTCGCTCCGACTTCAGAGCGTACTCCCTGTACTACTTTGATCCGACTTGGTAGGCGACCTGTACCATAGAAATCAATGGAAGTCGCCTCCAAGTCGGATCTCTCTGTAAAGTCAAGCGAATTTGCAGGGAAAACCCCTCCCTCCCAGAGAGCTGATTGCCCCGTGATTGGCCACAGCCGAAGTCGCCTGTGATGGAGGCGACTTCAAGTCGCCTTGTAATTTGCTAAAGTCGCGCTGAAGTCGCGTTGAAGTCGCCATGCAAAGTCGCGCTGAAGTCGTGTTGCCCCAGTGTGAACCGACCCTAAGACTTTAAGTGGTTAAACTTCCAGCATTTACAGGTTGTTGAAAACTTGGCAGACTGCCAGGATTTTTTATTTACAAACAGAAGTTTATCCCTTTGATCCAAGAAGGAAGGTTACAATGTTTCATATTAAAAACTTGGCAGACTGCCCAGATGTTTTCTTTTGACAGCTGAGTGAGCAGATAAGTCTCTCCACTTGTTATATGAAAGAATCTGCAAACTGCAACAGAGATCGTCAGCGGGGTTGAATCGAGATCGCAATTTAACAATTAATTGTGCAGCTCTACTGTGTTGGTGACTTCCCCTCACTTCCTGCATTCTCAGAAGTGAAGGGAAATATGTTAAAAAGAGCTCCTAATATAGGGAGAAACCCGACAGGATTTCCAATCTTTCCACATTTGATCTTTTTTTTTTTTTTTTCTATTTTGTCTGGATTCCTGTCATGAGCAAAACAGAGACTGCCATTTGCCCTGAGCTCATGAAAGTGCTGGTTGCCTGGCTGTCACATCATTGGTTTGCTCTCTCTTCTGTGTCTGAGCCCTGGTTCACACTGACGCAATACAGGAAACACGAGTCGCTGTGTTTCCTCACATCACATAGCAAATCGCACAGCGTCCATGAAAAAAAAAAAAAAAAAAGGTACGGCTCAAATGCAGGGTGGATAAAAATGCTTTTTTTTTTTTTTTTTTTTTTTTTTTAATAAATACATTTTTAAAATAGGATTTTTTCATTTAAATCTGATTTTTTTAATAAAATGCAAAATATAAAGGATAGACGTTTTCTATTAAAGATGCATTAACAATTTAGTTTATTCAGCATGAAATGGAGCTTAGTTATGTAGTATGAGGCTGTATATTCTGCAATATGTACATTTTTGGTAAACTCATTCAATGAATCCAAGCTCTGCGAGCTGAGATAACATGCACTGCATTGATGCATTCACACAATTTCACAGTAACCATGACATAAAACAAAGTTCAGGAATATCCCTTTAGCCCATTGTTTTGCAAATCTATGTACACTACAAACTGTATGATTGAATCGGTTCCGATATCGCTGTTTTACTAACCTGACAGCTTATTATTCTAAATAGGAAACCTTCATTTTGTTTACAAATATTAAGGATTCTAACTACCAGCAAGAAAAAATTCCTTACATTTAAAGAGCACCTGCCATTTCAGATCCATCATGGCAGCGCCTGTTAGCGGCATCCACTCACCTGCTGCCACCACGTCCCTCACCTTGTTGTGTCACCTCCACATCACCAGCCGTCCCATTAAAGTGAATGGGACTGTCGGTGGGTCAACAGCAGGTCAGAGGAGGAGCCGCTGAGGGACAGAGATGACAGTTGCTCTTTAAAAACTATGATTTAAATCACGTCTTTTTACTAGTGATTTAATTCAAAGCCACCCTGCTCAAATCGCACCACACAGACATCACATGTGATGTGCACATTACTGGTTTACGGTAAAGCATCAAAAAACACACAGTGGACCACACCGAAATTGCATCAAAAACACACCAGCAAAGCATCCAGACTGTGATTCTATGGTGTGAACTGGCCCTTAGGACCACTTGACCCCAAACTCCAGTGAACATTTTATAATCAGTTACAGCAGTTCTTTTTCCTTTTGGGATAAAGGCATTACATAAATAAAAGCTGATCATTGTAAGCACTCCTGTCAGTAGTAAATGGCTTGCCTCAACCCTGTAACTGCTACATCTGCAGGAGAGTTTGTGCTGTTGAAAAATAAACAGACTTACCATCTGGATCACCAAATTAAAATAAAACAAATAAAGCCAAAAAAAAAAAAAAAAAAAAAAAAGGGGAAGAAATGAATTCAGCCATCACATCTAAGAACTGGTAAGCTGCAATATAAGAAATGTTTGCTTTTCAGTCTAACCACTTCACGCCCGCGAAAGACGGCTACAGCACGGGCTTCCTTTGCCAGGAGGGCGTACACGGATCCTGTGATCGAGCTGACTCGGCTGTTTACAGATCGGGGTAAAGGGCCAATCACAGCCAGCCCTTTACCATGTGATCAGCTGTCAGCCAATGACAGCTGATCACAGGATGTAAACACAAGAAGGTTATTGGCTTTTCTTTCCTCGCGCTGACAGCATGAGGAGAGGAGAAGAAAGTCGATAACCGGCTTGTGTTAAAAAGAACATCTACACTGATAATTTTAAAAAATAAAAAACCCTGCAGTGATTAACCACTTCCCATCCAGCCTATAGCAGAATGATGGCCGGGCGGTGGTTCAGTTATCATGACTGGGCGTCCTACAAGATAACATGCCGGTGTGCAGAGATCAGTGGTGCTGTATGTCACTCTGACACACCGCATCTCCGATCGTAGTGAGGAGCCTCTGACAGAGGCTCCTCACCACGTGATCAGCTGTGACCAATCACAGCGTGAACCAGGAAGTGCCGGTAAATGGCTTTCCTCGGTTCATGCTGGCAGGGAGAGTCGATCAATGGGTCTGTGTGTATAATCAGCACATTGATTATCAGCACAGCCCCATCAGATGTGCCACCAACAGTGCCAATCAGAAAAACCTGTCCGTACCTCATCATCAGTGCTGCCCATCAGTGCCACCTGTCAGTGCCCATCAGCGTTGCCGGTCAGTGGCAAAAAATTTTTTTGGGGGGGGGGGGGGGGGGAATAAAAAAAAAAAAAAAAAAAAGGGAGGGGTTTTCTTTGCATCTGTTATAAAATGTTGTTTTCTCCTTCACTGAAGGGCACTGATATCTAGAATTGATGGGCACTGATATCTAGAATTGATGGGCACTGATATCTAGAATTGATGGGCACTGATATCTAGAATTGATGGGCACTGATGGACTGCACTGATAATCAGTTCCCCGATTATCAGTGTAGATGTTCCTTTTAACACAAGCCGGTTATCGACTTTCTTCTCCTCTCCTCATGCTGTCAGTGTGAAGAAAGAAAAGCCAATACCCGGCTTGTGTTTACATCCTGTGATCAGCTATCATTGGCTGACAGCTGATCATATGGTAAAGGGCCGCTGTGATTGGCCCTTTACCCCGATCGGTCATCAGCTGATCCACTCGATCACAGGTTCCATGTACGCCCTCCCCGCAAAGGAAGCCTGCGCTGTAGCCATCTTTTGTGGGCGTGAAGTGGTTAAACCCACTATCAGTGCTCATCAATTCTACATATCAGTGCCGTTCAGTGAAGGAGAAAACTACATTTTATAACAGAAACAAAGAAAACCCCTTTTTTTTTCTTTTTTAAATCAAAAATGTTGTTTTTTTTTTAGTTTGTTTAGCAAAAAACAAAAACCCCAGCGGTGATCAAATACCACCAAAAGAAAGTTCTATTTGCGGGAAGAAAAACTAGTTTGGGTACATCGTTGTATGACCGCGCAATTGTCATTCAAAGTGTGACAGCGCTGAAAGCTGAAAATTGGCCTGGGCAGAAAGAAGGGTAAAAGTGCCCGGTAGGCAAGTGGTTAATACGCCTGTAAGTTGTACGGACATCAGAGTTACACTTAAAGGATCCTTCCATCCATCTGACTACAGACAGGAAGGTGGTGAGATGTGTAGCCTGGAGCTGTGCACACCCCATACATACACCTTGTATTCTCTACAGCACTGTGTACAGCTCTGCCACCGCTCCCCATAGGGAACTACAAGTCCCAGCCTGTGATTGGAGTACCTGCAGAGAGAGTGCAGTGTCCTGGCTTCCTCCAGTCCTCCTCATCCCAGCACACAGCCAGCCAGCCGGCTCCTCCTCCTCCTCCTCCTCCTTCTTCTTCTGTGCTCCCAGTACAGGAAGCTCGGGATTGCTTCCTGTGTCCTCCTCTCCGGCTCTGCTCCCGGCTATGGCAGCGGGCTCCGCACAGACCCCGCCCACAACCGCTGCTGGAACACCTGCGAGCTGCACCAATAGGGAACCAGGGATGGCAGAACAATGAGGAGCCGAGGGAAGGGTGCAGAGTGGGGGGAGATGTGGAATGTACTATTTAGCTCGGGGCAGGGGGGGGGGTCACACTCAGCACCTATGTGATCAGCTGATAACCACTCTATAGGATGAGAGACAGTCCGCGTACATAGTGATCACATGGGACACAGAGCTAATGTGCGCTCATGTACTGCCATCTAGTGGTAGAAAGGGGAACAACCCCCTACCATGATCTATTAGTTATTAAAGGGGTTGTAAAGGTTCACGTTTTTTCACCTTAATGCATCCTATGCATTAAATTGGAGTTCCACCCAAAAATGGAACTTCCACTTTTTGGAATCCTCCCCCCTCCGGTGTCACATTTGGCACCTTTCAGGGGGGGAGGAGGGAGCAGATACCTGTCTAATACAAGTATTTGCTCCCACTTCCTGGCATAGATCACTGCGGCGCTTGCGGTGACCTACGCCACTTCTGGCGCCTACCCCGTCCTCCCCCGCTGTATTCTGGGAGACACAGAACTCAGCAGGGACCAGTGGGGATGGGCAGTGCGACTCGCGCATGCGCAGTAGGGAACCAGGAAGTGAAGCCGCACGGCTTCACTTCCTTATTCCTTTACCTGAGGATGGCGGAGGCAGCAGCCGAGAGCCGAAGGACGGATCAGCTTCGGCTGCTGACATCGCGGGCTCCCTGGACAGGTAAGTGGCCATATATTAAAAGTCAGCAGCTGCAGTATTTGTAGCTGCTGGCTTTTAATATTTTTTTTTTCAGTGGACCTCCGCTTTAAGGTGAAAAAACATCTGACAATTTCTTCGCCGCTCAGCCTTGATTGGCTAGAGTGGATGGATTGAAAGCAGCGCAGCCATTGCCTCAATCACATCCAATGACGCGGCATGCCGGGGGGGCGGGGCCGAGTGATACAGTCAGTGGCTATAGCCGCCGGTGTTCTGCCGAGAAAGTTCCGCTCGGAGGATAAGGACCCCCCTGTACTGCCCAGGCGCAGCGCTTGCGCAGCACGAAAAACAAGGCAGCCGCCAAAAATCTCGGAAGCTGAACAGCTGTTCACGGCGCCTGCACAATGAGCAGGAAATTGTGCCCGACGCTGCCGCACGCTCCCGATGCTCGTGCTACTCTGCAAGGGGCGGGTCTACACTGTCATATCGTGGTCAGGGGCGGATGCTACAGAAGAGGCTAAATATTGAATTAATGGGCAGATTGCAAAACCCGCCCTTAAACATGCCCCTTGCAGAGTGGCACGAGCATCGGGAGCATGCGGCGTAGCATCGGGAGTGTCTGTTAAAATGTGGTGTTTTCATTGCGCAGGCGCGGTGTACAGCTGACTCTGATTCGGCTATTTTCGGCGGCTCGGTAGTGCTTCGTACTGCGCAAACACTGCGCCTGCGCAGTAAGGGGGGGGGGCCTTATCCGCCGGGGGAACTTTTTCGGCAAGACACCGGCTGTATCACGGGAGCGCGCCCGCAAGAACTAAACACCATGCGAGGGAGCTCGGATGAAGGTGTTTAGTTCTTGCGGGGAGGAGCTGAGACAGCCGCCAAGGGGCCCCAGAAGACCAGGTTCGGGGCCACTCTGTGCAAAACGAGCTGCACAGTGGAGGTAAGTATAACATGTTTGTTATTTTTTTTTTTTTTAATTACCTTTACAACCCCTTTAACCACTTCAGCCCCGGGAGATTTTACCCCCTTCCTGACCATTTTTTACAATTCGGCACTGCGTCACTTTAACTGACAACTGCGCGATCATGCAATGCTGCACCCAAACTAAATTTGCGTCCTTTTTTTCCCCCACAAATAGAGCTTTCTTTTGGTGGTATTTGATCACCTCTGCGTTGTTTTTTTTTTTGCGCTATAAACAAAAAAAAACGTCAATTTTGAAAGAAAAACAATATTTTTTACATTTTGCTATAATAAATATCCCCCAAATTAAAAAAAAAAACACATTTCTTCATCAGTTTAGGCCAATATATATTCTTCTACATGATTGATTAAAAAAAAATCACAATAAACGTATATTGATTGGTTTGCACAAAAGTTTTAGGGGGAAAGATTTATGGCATTTTTATTTTTTAAAAAATTTTTTCTACTAGTAATGGCGGTGATCTGCGGTTTTTAGACAGATCGGACACTTTTGACACATTTTTGGGACCATTGACAATTATACAGAGATCAGTGCTATAAAAATGCACTGATTACTGTGTCACTGGTAGGGAAGGGGTTAAAACTAGGGGGCGATCAAGGGGTTAACTGTGTGTTCCCTCAGTGTGTTCTAACTGTGTGGGGATGGGAGTGACTAGGAGAGGAGACATATTGTTTGTTACTACTTAGTAGGAACAAACGATATGGCTCCTCTTCCCTGACAGCACAGACATTTGTGTGTTTACACACACACAAATCTGCATGCTGGCGCTCGTGCACGCGATCACACGTGGCCGGCAGCGATCGTGCCCGCCGGCCACGCGCATCGGGTCCCCCGCCGTGCAGCGGTTAAAGAGGAACTTCAGTCACTTCTCAAAAAATTTGGAAAAGAAATACAAGCAGCATTTAAAAATTGTAGCGATTGTGACTTTTTTTTTCATAATACATTTTTATTAACCACCTGACATCCGGAAAATGTACCCCCCTTCCTGACCAGGCCATTGTTTGCGATACGGCACTGCGTTACTTTAACTGACAATGTACCCAAACAAAATGTATGTCGTCCCCCCCCTACAAATAGAGCTTTCTTTTGGTGGTATTTAATCACCTCTACAGTTTAGATTTTTTGCTCTATAAACAAAAAAGACCGACAATTTTGAAAAAAAAAAAACTATATTTTTTACTTTCTGCTATAAAACATATCCAATTAAAAAATGTAAAAAATCTACTTTCTCCATCAATTTAGGGAAATTTGTATTATGCTACAAATTTTTGGTAAAAAAAATCATAATAAGCGTTTATTGATTGGTTTGCACAAAAGTTACAGTGTCTGGGATAGATTTATGGACTTTTTTAAAATAGTTTTTACTAGTAATGGCGGCGATCAGTGATTTTTAGCGGGACTGCGACATTGCGATGGACAAATCTGACACTAAGGGGGTTATTTACTTAAGGAAAATCCACTTTACACTGCTAGTGCACTTGGAAGTAAAGTCGCTGTAGATCCGAGGGGGACATGCAAGGAAAATAAAAAACAGCATTTTAGCTTGCACATGATTGGATGATAAAATCAGCAGAGCTTCCACTCATTTCAGATCCACCCCTTAGATTTAGAGCGACTGCACTTTCAAGTGCATTGGCAGTGCAAAGTGGATTTGCCTTTCGTAAATAACCCCCTAAGTGACACTTTTTGGGAACCAGTGACACCAATACAGTGATCAGTGTTAAAAAAAATGCACTGACACTGTATAAATGACACTGGCAGGGAAGGGGTTAACACCAGGGGCAATCAAGGGGTTAAGTGTGTTCCTAGGGAGGGATTTCTAACTGTTTTAGGAACGGATGCACTTGAGGAAAAAAAAGATCCGTGTTTGAGCTTAGCTGAAACACAGATCTCTCTTTTACACTGTGACAGAACAGCGGTCTGCCTTGTTTACAAGGCAGACCGCTGTTCTTTCTTTCTTTTGAACAATCGATGGGTCCCGACACCCGCCAATTGGGTCCAGCTGTCCCCAATACCCAATCACAGGGGGGGAGCGGCGCTCTGGGGGCGTGTGCACGCCCCCTGGATCTCGTGCACAAAATCACGTACCTGTACGTGATTTTGCGCAGCCGGGCCACCCTGCCGCAGTACATATGCAGTGGGCGGTCCGGAACTGGTTAAAGCGGAGGTTCACACAAAAATTGAACCTCTGCTTTTCGGACCCCTCCCCCCCTCCGGTGTCACATTTGGCACCTTTCAGGGGGGAGGGGGGTGCAGATTAGACATGTGCACAGCCAAAAAATATATTCATTTTCGTTTTCGTTTCATTAGTTTATTTTTTTTTTTTCGTTTTTCGGGTCATTCGTTATGATCGCGATTCGTAAATTCGTTCATTCGTAAATTCGTAAATGCGTTTGTTCGTACATTCGTAAATTCGAACATTCGTTCATTCGTACATTTTTACATTTGTTCATTTGTAAATTCGTACATTCGTAAATTCGTAAGATCGTACATTTGTAAATTAGAAAATTCGGAAATTTGTAAATTCGAAGTTTGAAAATCCAAAAACCCGAAAATTCAAAAATCTGAAATAGTAACTAACTATTAAATTATAGGTATTGTAATTTCCTTTCAAATTTGACTGTCAGTGAACGTAACAAATTATTAAATTTATCCGAAGTTACGAATTATCCAAAACGAATGCTGCATCTAAACAAATGGAACGGAGCAAATTAATAATAAATAATAATAATAAAACGTTGTTATTATTATTATTGTTATTTAATATTATTAATTCATTACGTTCCATTCCATTTTTTCGGATCATTCATAACTTCGGATAAATTTGTATGTGCTACGTTCACTAACAGCCAAATTTTAAAGGAAATTACAATACCTATAATTTAAAAGCTACTAGTAATTACTAATAGTTGTTATCATTAGTTACCTATTATTTCAGATTTCCGAATTTACAAATTTACGAATTCACCAATTTACGAATGTCCAATTTTATCGAATTTACGAATATTCTGAAAAAATTTGTTAAACAAGTTTTCGTTAATTCGGATATTCCCGAATTAACGAATTTGTCGAAATTCGTTAAAAAACGAATTCGGAACGAAACTAATTGCACATGCCTAGTGCAGATACCTGTCTAAGACAGGTATTTGCACCCACTTCCAGCCATAGACTCCCACGGGAGTCTATGCCTCTTCCTGTCCCGCCACGCTGTCTGCTGGGACACACACGGGTCCCAGAGACAGCACGGACCATTCAGATTGCACTGCGCGACTCGTGCATTGCGCAGTAGGGAACCGGGAAGTGAAGCCGCAACGCTTCATTTCCAGATTCCCATACAGAAGATGGCGGCGGCAGCATCCGAGGACTGAGGGACAGTTCGGCCTCGGGTGCCGACATCGCTGGACCCCGTGACAGGTAAGTGTCCATATTTTAAAAGTCAGCAGCTGCAGTATTTGTAGCTGCTGACTTTTAACCACTTGACGACATGTACGTGATTTGCCTTCCGCGGGTGGGGGGTCCGATCGGACCCCCCCCCCGGTGCCCGAGGCGGTCGTCTTTTGTCCAGCGGCGATCAGAGGTGAGGGGGAGACCATCCGTTCGTGGCCCCCCCTCGCGATCGCCGCCGGCCAATCGAATCATTCCTTTGCTGCTGTATGCTAAACAGCAGCAAAGGAAATGATGTCATCTCTCCTCGGCTCGGTAATTTCCGTTCCGGCCCGAGGAGAGAAGACATGTGAGTGAGTGCACAACACTACACACACACAGTAGAACATGCCAGGCACACAAAACACCCCGATCCCCCCCCCCCGATCGCCCCCCGATCCCCCCCGATCACCCCCCCCCCCCCCCTGTCACAAACTGACACCAAGCAGTTTTTTTTTTTTTTTCTGATTACTGCATTGGTGTCAGTTTGTGACAGTTACAGTGTTGGGACAGTTACTGTTACCCCCCTTTAGGTCTAGGGTACCCCCCTAACCCCCCCTAATAAAGTTTTAACCCCTTGATCACCCCCTGTCACCAGTGTCGCTAAGCGATCATTTTTCTGATCGCTGTATTAGTGTCGCTGGTGACGCTAGTTAGGGACGTAAATATTTAGGTTCGCCGTCAGCGTTTTATAGCGTCAGGGACCCCCATATACTACCGAATAAATGTTTTAACCCCTTGATGGCCCCCTAGTTAACCCTTTCACCACTGATCACCGTATAAGTGTTACGGGTGACGCTGGTTAGTTCGTTTATTTTTTATAGTGTCAGGGCACCGGCCGTTTATTACCGAATAAAGGTTTAGCCCCCTGATCGCCCGGCGGTGATATGCGTCGCCCCAGGCAGCGTCAGATTAGCGCCAGTACCGCTAACACCCACGCACGCAGCATACACCTCCCTTAGTGGTATAGTATCTGTACGGATCAATATCTGATCTGATCAGATCTATACTAGCGTCCCCAGCAGTTTAGGGTTCCCAAAAACGCAGTGTTAGCGGGATCAGCCCAGATACCTGCTAGCACCTGCTTTTTGCCCCTCCGCCCAGCCCACCCAAGTGCAGTATCGATCGATCACTGTCACTTACAAAACACTAAAAGCATAACTGCAGCGTTCGCAGAGTCAGGCCTGATCCCTGCGATCGCTAACAGTTTTTTTGGTAGTATTTTGGTGAACTGGCAAGCACCAGCCCCAGGCAGCGTCAGGTTAGCGCCAGTAGCGCTAACACCCACGCACGCAGCATACGCCTCCCTTAGTGGTATAGTATCTGTGCGGATCAATATCTGATCCAATCAGATCTATACTAGCGTCCCCAGCAGTTTAGGGTTCCCAAAAACGCAGTGTTAGCGGGATCAGTCCAGATACCTGCTAGCACCTGCGTTTTGCCCCTCCGCCCGGCCCAGCCCAGCCCACCCAAGTGCAGTATCGATCGATCACTGTCACTTACAAAAGACTAAACGCATAACTGCAGCGTTCGCAGAGTCAGGCCTGATCCCTGCGATCGCTAACAGTTTTTTTGGTAGCGTTTTGGTGAACTGGCAAGTGCCAGCGGCCTAGTACACCCCGGTCGTAGTCAAACCAGCACTGCAGTAACACTTGGTGACGTGGCGAGTCCCATAAGTGCAGTTCAAGCTGGTGAGGTGGCAAGCACAAGTAGTGTCCCGCTGCCACCAAAAAGACAAACACAGGCCCGTCGTGCCCATAATTAGGCATGTGCAAAATGAAAAAATTTGTTTCGTTTCGTTTCGTTTCATTTTAATTCGTTATTTAATTAATTTAGTTTAGTTAGATTCTTTAACCACTTCAATACCAGGCACTTATGCACCTTCCCGCCCAGACCAATTTTCAGCTTTCAGCGCTCTCACACTTTGAATAACAATTACTCAGTCATGCTACACTGTATCCAAACAAAATGTTTATCATTTTCTTCTCACAAATAGAGCTTTCTTTTGGTGGTATTTAATCACCACTGGGTTTTTCATTTTTTGCGATATAAGCAAAAAAACAGCGAAAATTTTGAAAAAAACATACTTTTTTTTAGTTTCTATTGTAAAATTTTGCAAACAAGTCATTTTTCTTCATAAATTTGTGCCAAAATGTATACTGCTACATATCTTTGGTAAAAATAACCCAAATTAATGTATATTATTTGGTCTTTGTGAAAGTTATAGAGTCTACAAACTATGGTGCCAATCACTGAAAATTGATCACAACTGATGTACTATCTCACCTAAAGGCCTATCTCATTTCTTGAGACACTAACAAGCCAGGAAAGTACAAATACCCCCCAAATGACCCCTTTTTGGAAAGTAGACAGTCCAATGTATTTACTAAGAGGCATGGTGAGATTTTTGAAGCTGTAATTTTTTCCCACAATTCTTGGGAAAATTAAGATTTTTTTTTTTTTTTTTTTTTTTTTTTTACACAAACTGGTCATATTAACAGGTTATTTCTCTCACACAGCATATGCATAATTGCAACTACACCCCAAAATACATTCTGCTACTCCTCCTGAGTATAGCGATACCACATGTGTGAGACTTTTACACAGCCTGGCCACATACAAAGGACCAACACTGAAGTAGCACTTTCAGGCGTTCTACAAGCATAAATTGCACATATCCTTTCTCAACCACCTATTACACTTTTGAAGGCCCTGGAGCACCAGGACAATTGAATTGTCCACAAAATTACCCCATTTTGGAAAGCACACACCCCAACGTATAATCTATGAGGCATAATGAGTCTTTTGAACCGTTCATTTTTTTCCAGAAGTTTTTGGAAAATGTGGAAAAAAAATGAAAATGCATTTTTTTTTACACAAAGTTGTCCATTTATAAGATATTTCTAACACATAGTATGTACATAGCAAAAATGACACCCCAAAATGCATTCCTCTACTCCTCCTGAGTATGGCGATACCACATGTGTGAGGCTTTTACACAGCCGGGCCACATACAAAGGCCCAACATTGAAGTAGCACTTTCATGCGTTTTACAAGCATAAATTGCACATATCCTTTCTCAACCACCTATTACAGTTTTGAAGGCCCTGGAGCACCACAACAATGGAATTATCCACAAAATGACCCCATTTTGGAAAGCACACACCCCAACGTATAATCTGTGAGGCATAATGAGTCTTTTGAAGGGTTCATTTTTTTCCAGAAGGTTTTGAAAAAAGTGAAAAAAAAATGAAAATGCATTTTTTTTACACAAAGTTGTCCATTTATAAGATATTTCTAACACATAGCATGTACATAGCAAAAATGACACCCCAAAATGCATTCCTCTACTCCTCCTGAGTATAGCGATACCACATGTGTGAGACTTTTACACAGCCTGGCCACATAAAAAGGGCCAACACTGAAGTAGCACTTTCAGGCGTTCTACAAGCATAAATTGCACATATCCTTTCTCAACCACCTATTACACTTTTGAAGGCGCTGGAGCGCCAGGACAATTGAATTGTCCACAAAATGACCCCATTTTGGAAAGCCCACACCCCAACGTATAATCTATGAGGCATAATGAGTCTTTTGAAGGGTTCATTTTTTTCCAGAAGTTTTTGGAAAATGTGGAAAAAAAATGAAAATGCATTTTTTTTACACAAAGTTGTCCATTTATAAGATATTTATAACACATAGCATGTACATAGCAAAAATGACACCCCAAAATGCATTCCTCTACTCCTCCTGAGTATAGCGATACCACATGTGTGAGACTTTTACACAGCCTGGCCACATACAAAGGGCCAACACTGAAGTAGCACTTTCAGGCGTTCTACAAGCATAAATTGCACATATCCTTTCTCAACCACCTATTACAGTTTTGAAGGCCCTGGAGCACCACAACAATGGAATTATCCACAAAATGACCCCATTTTGGAAAGCACACACCCCAACGTATAATCTGTGAGGCATAATGAGTCTTTTGAAGGGTTCATTTTTTTCCAGAAGGTTTTGAAAAAAGTGAAAAAAAAATGAAAATGCATTTTTTTTACACAAAGTTGTCCATTTATAAGATATTTCTAACACATAGCATGTACATAGCAAAAATGACACCCCAAAATGCATTCCTCTACTCCTCCTGAGTATAGCGATACCACATGTGTGAGACTTTTACACAGCCTGGCCACATACAAAGGGCCAACACTGAAGTAGCACTTTCAGGCGTTCTACAAGCATAAATTGCACATATCCTTTCTCAACCACCTATTACACTTTTGAAGGCGCTGGAGCGCCAGGACAATTGAATTGTCCACAAAATGACCCCATTTTGGAAAGCCCACACCCCAACGTATAATCTATGAGGCATAATGAGTCTTTTGAACAGTTCATTTTTTTCCAGAAGTTTTTGGAAAATGTGGAAAAAAAATGAAAATGCATTTTTTTTACACAAAGTTGTCCATTTATAAGATATTTCTAACACATAGCATGTACATAGCAAAAATGACACCCCAAAATGCATTCCTCTACTCCTCCTGAGTATAGCGATACCACATGTGTGAGACTTTTACACAGCCTGGCCACATACAAAGGGCCAACACTGAAGTAGCACTTTCAGGCGTTCTACAAGCATAAATTGCACATATCCTTTCTCAACCACCTATTACACTTTTGAAGGCGCTGGAGCGCCAGGACAATTGAATTGTCCACAAAATGACCCCATTTTGGAAAGCACACACCCCAACGTATAATCTATGAGGCATAATGAGTCTTTTGAAGAGTTCATTTTTTTCCAGAAGTTTTTGGAAAATGTGGAAAAAAAATGAAAATGCATTTTTTTTACACAAAGTTGTCCATTTATAAGATATTTCTAACACATAGCATGTACATAGCAAAAATGACACCCCAAAATACATTCTGCTACTCCTCCTGAGTATGGCGATACCACATGTTTGAGACTTTTACACAGCCTGGCCACATACAGAGGCCCAAAATCCAAGTAGCACCTCCAGGCATTCTAGCAGCATTAATTACACATATCATTTTCTGACTACCGATCACATTTTTGCAGGCACTTCATATTTCTAACACATAGCAGGTACATACCAAATAACAAAAGATTACCTGTGGTTTTAGAAGTGCAGTGGTCCACAGAGGAGAGCATCGGTCCAGCCAGCAGGCAGGAATGAGATCAGCGACAGCAAAAGCAATCATCCAGGCAGCAGGCAGGAATACTGTCCATAGTTTGCACAGCCAGAGCACAGCCAGAGCACAGCCAAAGCACAGCCAGAGCACAGCCAGAGCACAGGTCCAGGTAGCAGGCAGAGGTGTCCCGGCAGAAATACTGTCCAAAGTCAGTAGAGGCAGCAGGCAGATATATGGTCAACACAGCCAAAGTATTGGTCCAAACAGCAGGAAGAGACATGGTCCATAATGTCATGGGTCTTTACAGGCAGCAATATGGTCAGCACAGCCAAAGTATTGGTCCAGGCAGCAGAAAGGACCATCAAGCTTAGGGCCAGGGGGACAGGGGTAGAGGCTTCTCCCACCCAAATCGCTTTGAAGCCTCCGGGCAACCAGACCCTGTTCTGGGAGCACAGAAAACGAAAAACTGGTTTTCTCTACTCAGAACGCTATTCTGAAGCCCCTCACATATGTGAGACCCCTGTGTACTAAAGTAGATGGCCAAAAGATCAGTCCAAGTGGCAGGCAAAAACATGGTCGATTAACAGGCCAAGGTCGGTACACATGGAAGTCAGAAACGTGGTTTAAATCGGCAGGCAGAGGCATCGTCGGTAAACAGGCTGAGGTTGGTACACGTGCAAGTCAGAAATGTGGTTTAAATCGGCAGGCAGAGGCATCGTCGGTAAACAGGCTGAGGTTGGTACACGTGCAAGTCAGAAATGTGGTTTAAATCGGCAGGCAGAGGCATCGTCGGTAAACTGGCTGAGGTTGGTACACATGCAAGTCAGAAACGTGCAGAAACGGCAAGCAAAGACATTGTCGGTAAACAGGCCAGGGTCAGTTAATTAACATGGTAGCAGGCAAATGGGGAAATGGCAGTCTGGTAATAATACAGGGAACTAATATTGGATTAATGCATGATATTTTTTGAAGCAATCTCCGATGCACAGGCCAGGTTGGGAGGGACATTGGGGACAATAATAGCTGGAATCTCTTCTTACTCCTCCTCTGCTGCATACACGGCATTTTTTTTGGCGTCTTCTTCCAGATTCTGTGGGGGGAATGCTATAGGGAAGGTGTTGCTCATGAAGTCTACTCACAGCATCCGAGCGAATGCTTCCTGGGGCGGGACCTTGTGGGTAAATGAGGGCAGTGACGATCGATTCAAAATACTTGAGGTAGGTGACTTGTTGGTTTTGGGTTGCTTTTTGGTAGCAGACAAACGAATTAAAAAAGGCCATGTGAAAAAGGTGAAAGGCAACTTTCTTGTACCAGTAACGGGACTTTCTGTTGGATAAGTAGGGCTGTAGCATCTGATCATTTAAATCCACCCCCCCCATATACATATTGTAGTCGTGGACACATTCGGGCTTTACAACGGGGCCGCGTCTTCTTTGGATCTCCACCACGGTGTCATTGTGGATGGTAGAGAGCATGTGGACATCTTTCTTGTCCCTCCACTTTATGGCCAACACCTCCTCGTTCCTCATGAATGCCGATTCTCCCTTTCTTAATTTTTTTGCTAGCAGATTTTGTGGGAATCCCTTACGGTTTTTTTTTAAGGTACCACAGGCCGGGGTTTTTTTATTATAAAGGTGACGAAAAAGGGGCAGGCTGGTATAGTAGTTGTCGACATATAAATGGTATCCTTTGTCGAATAGGGGGTATGCCAGCTCCCAGACAATTTTTCCACTGGTTCCAATATATGTGGGGCAATCATGGGGCTGAAGCTGGGAATCTTTGCCTTCGTAGATCCGGAATGTGAAGACATATCCAGTGGCTCGATCGCATAATTTATTTAACTTCACCCCATACCTGGATCTCTTGCTTGGTATATACTGCTTGAAGTGCAGTCGGCCAGTGAAATGTATGAGGGACTCGTCCACACAAATTTTTTGGTCTGGGATGAAAACTTCTTTGAATCGCTGGGAAAAGGAATTGATTAGGGGGCGTATCTTGAACAATTTGTCATGGTTGGGATGATTTCGGGGAGGGCACTGGGAATTGTCACTGAAGTGGAGAAAACGCATAATCATGTCGTATCTTGTCCTGGACATGACAGCGGAATATATGGGCATGTGTTGGATGGGGTGGGTGGACCAATATGCACGGGCTTCATTCTTTTTTGTAAGCCCCATATTAAAAGTTAGGCCCAAAAACATTTTAAATTCATCCAGTATGACACATCGCCACTGGAACATGCAGGCGTAGGAAGAATTGGGGTTGGCAGCAATAAATTGGGATGCATATAAATTAGTTTGATCCACCATATGCTGCAGAAAATCTTGGGGGAAAAATAAAGAAAAATAATCAAATTCAGAAAAATTCGTAGTGTCGGGCTGCACACCTGGCTGTGCGGTGAAAGTGGGGATGATAGCAGGTCCTGAGTTGGCAGGCAACCATAAGGGGTTTGCCAGGGCATCGGGAAGGTAGGACTGGGGCTGGGTTCTTCGGGTTGGGCGGGTAATTCCAGTGCTTGTACTGGGCTCCTCTTCCTCTTCCTGGGGTCTGGCGCTGCTGGTGGTAATTCCAGTGCTTGTACTGGGCTCCTCTTCCTCTTCCTGGGGTCTGGCGCTGCTGGTGGTGGGCAGATCTCCTGATCTTGGTCCTGATCTTGGTCCTGATCTTAATCTTTTGGGAGGGACGGTTTCCTCCGTGGACTCGGACTCTGATCCACTATCCTCCACTGGCTCGTATTCCGAACCAGATGATGTGAGCTCCCCGCTGCTCCCATCATCCGACATGGTAAGAATCTCATATGCCTCCTCAGGTGTGTAAACCCTTTGTGACATTATGGCAATTCTTATTGGCGGGCCTGTGTGGTGGTACAGATGGCGGTATGGGTGGTGGTACCGATGGAGGTACGGGTGGTGGTGGTGGTGGCGGTACCGGTGGCGGTACGGGTGGTGGTGGTACCGATGGTGGTGGTACCGATGGCGGTACAGGTGGTGGTGGCGGTACAGGTGGTGATTGTGGTACCGGTGGCGGTACAGGTGGCGGTACGGGTGGTGGTGGTACCAATGGCGGTACGGGTGGTGGTGGCGGTACAGGTGGTGATGGCGGTACAGGTGGCGGTATGGGTGGTGGTGGCACCGATGGCGGTACTGACGGTGGTACGGGTGGTGGTGGTACCGATGGCGGCATTAGTGGCGATACTGGTAGCGGCCTGTGTGGCAGTATAGATGGTGGGCCTGATGGAGGTACTAGTGGCGTTACTGGTGGTGGTACCGATGGCGGTACTGGTAGCCTGTGTGGCGGTACCGATGGCGGTACTGGTAGCCTGTGTGGCGGTACCGATGGCGGTGGGCCTGTGACAGATGAGCTGGTTGACAGATGGGCTGAATGACAGATGGGCTGATTGACAGATGGGCTGATTGACAGATGGGCTGATTGACAGATGGGCTGATTGGCTGGGCTGTGTGACAGGTCCTCTTTATTGGGGGGGGGCCGTGTTGTGCACAGTACAGAACAATACAGTTATGTCAGACAGACACTGATTCACTCACTGATCCCTGCTCTCTCCTCTCACGATCGGTGTGTGAGGAGAGAGCAGGGATCAGATAGTAACAGCATCTTTTTTTGTTTACATTTGTGACAGGCTGTGATTGGACACAGCCGGTCACCTGGTAAACAGCCAATTTCATTGGCTGTTTACCGATCGGGGAAGCGCTGTGTCCAAGGGACACTCGCCTTCCTCGATCACTACGCTGGAAGTTTATTGTGACAGGTGATCGGCTGTGACTTTGACACAGCCGATCACGGGGTAAACAGCCAATAGAATTGGCTGTTTACCTAGATCGGGGAAGCGCTGTGTCCGAGGGACACGCGCCGCCGTCGATCGCCGCGCTGCGCGCTCCCGCGGGCACGCGCCGGCATGTTATCCTGCTGGACGTCATATGACGCCCAGTCAGGATAACGCAACCACTTCCCGGACGTCAATATGCTATTGACCGGGCGGGAAGTGGTTAAATTCATTAAATTCGTTTTTCAAATCAGTTTCGTTTTCGACCGAATTCGAAAATCGGTCGAATTCGAAAATATTTCAACCGGATTCGATATTATTTCAACCGCATTCGAAAATATTTCAACAGCATTCGAAATTATTTCAACTGTATTAGAACTTATTTCAATCGTATTCGATAATATTTCAATCGCATTCGAAAATATTTCTACCAAATTTGATAATATTTCAACCGCATTCGAAATTATTTCAACTTTATTCAAAATTATTTAAATTGGATTCGATAATATTTCAACCGCATTCGAAAATATTTCAACAGCATTCAAAATTATTTCAACTGTATTAGAAATTATTTCAATCGCATTCGAAAATATTTCTATTTTCGAATTTGATAATATTCAGATAATATTCAGATAATATTCCTCTTCAGCAAACCAGAAGAACGCTGCATGGTTTCGCGTCACCATGGCAGTAAAAGCTGTGAGAGGGATTGAGCGCACCCCAGACTGCATCCGTCATTGGTAAATAAAAATGATTACATTCTCTTTCTCTCTCTCTCTGTGTCTCCCAGAGGCATATCTAGTGAAAATGGCACCTATGGCAAGCACTGAAACTGCGCCCCTGTCAAAAAAAAAACAAAACAGCTAATAAAACTACAAGTCTTTAACCACTTCAGCCCCGGAAGAATTTACCCACTTCCTGACCAGAGCACTTTTTGCGATTCGGCACTGCATCGCTTTAACTGAAAATTGCGCGGTTGTTCGACGTGGCTCCCAAACAAAATTGAAGTCCTTTTTTTCCCATAACTAGAGCTTTCTTTTGGTGGTATTTGATCACCCCTGCGGTTTTTATTTTTTGCGCTATAAACAAAATAAGAGCGTCAATTTTGAAAAAAACGCATTATTTTTTAGATTTTGCTATAATAAATATCCCCCAAAAATATATAAAAAAACATTTTTTTTCCTCAGTTTAGGCCGATACGTATTCTTCTACATATTTTTGTTAAAAAAAAATCGCAATAAGCGTTTATTGATTGCTTTGCGCAAAAGTTATAGCGTTTACAAAAAAAATAATAATAAATATATATATATATATATATATATATATATATATATATTATTTTTTATTCTATTCTGTTCTATTGTTACTCTATTCTATTCTATTTTTTTCTATTCAAATTTGAATAGTAAAGAATAGAATAGAATAACAATAGAACAGAATAGAATAATATATATATATATATATATATATATATATATATATATATATATATATATATATATAATATTTTATTCTATTCTGTACTATTTTTTTCTTATATATATATATATATATATATATATATATATATATATATATATATATATATATATATATATATATATATATATATATATTTATACATATATATATATATATATATATACATATATATATATATATATATATATATTTTCTGATCTGATCTATTGTTTTTCTAAGATATTATTTTCTATTCTATTTCAATTCAATTTCATTCTATATGAAATTCGAATTTCGGAAATGTTATATATATATATATATATATATATATATATATATATATATATATATATATATATAAATATATATAAATATATATAAATATATATATATATATATATTAGTTATTTATTGATATATAACCATCTATTGGATGGTTTGAAATTCATATAGAATGAATTCAAATTTGAATAGAAAAGATTAGAATAGAAAAAAAATAGATTAAAATAGATTAGAATAAAATATAATACATATACACATTATATTTTACTCAATTCTGTTCTATTGTTTTTCTAGTCTATTTTCTATTTCTAGTCTAATCTTTTCTATTCGAATTTGAATTCATTCTATATGAAATTCGAATTTCGGAAAATGGTTATATATATATATATATATATATATATATATATATATATATATATATATATATAACCATCTTTTGAAATTCGAAATTCATATAGAATGAATTCAAATTCGAATAGAGAAGATTAGAATAGAAAAACAATAGAACAGAAAATAATCTAATATATATATATTATATTTTATTCTATTCTGTTCTATTGTTTTTCTAGTCTATTTTCTTTCATTCTATATGAAATTCGAATTTCGGAAAATGGTTATATATATATATATATATATATATATATATATATATATATATATATAATTTTTTTTTTCCTGATCTGTTCTATTGTTTTTCTATGATATTCTTTTATTCTTTTCTATTATTTTCTAATCTATTCTAATCTTTTATATTTAAATTCGATTTCATTCTATATGAAATTCGAATTTCAGAAAATGGTTATTTATATATATATATATATTTTTTTTTACGATCTGATCTATTGTTTTTCTATGATATTATTTTCTATTCTATTTAAATTCAATTTAATTCTATATGAAATTTGAATATTTCGGAAAATGGTTTTATATATATATATATATATATATATATATATATATATATATATATATATATGTATATATATATATATATATTAGATATTTACTTATATATAACTATCTATTGAAATTCGAAATTCATATAGAATGAATTCAAATTCGAATAGAAAAGATTAGAATAGAAAAAAAAATAGAACAGAATAGAATAAAATATAATATACACTACCGTTCAAAAGTTTGGGGTCACATTGAAATGTCCTTATTTTTGAAGGAAAAGCACTGTACTTTTAAATGAAGCTAACTTTAAACTAGTCCTAACTTTAAACAAATATACTCTATACATTGCTAATGTGGTAAATGACTATTCTAACTGCAAATGTCTAGTTTTTGGTGCAATATCTACATAGGTGTATAGAGGCCCATTTCCAGCAACTATCACTCCAGTGTTCTAATGGTACAATGTGTTTGCTCATTGGCTCAGAAGGCTAATTGATGATTAGCAAACCCTTGTGCAATCATGTTCACACATCTAAAAACAGTCTAGCTCCTTCCAGAAGCTACAAAACTGACCTTCCTGTGAGCAGATTGAGTTTCTGGAGCATCACATTTGTGGGGTCAATTAAACGCTCAAAATGGCCAGAAAAAGAGAACTTTCATCTGAAACTTGACAGTCTATTCTTGTTCTTAGAAATGAAGGCTATTCCATGCGAGAAATTGCAAAGAAATTGAAGATTTCCTACAACGGTGTGTACTACTCCATTCAGAGGACAGCACAAACAGGCTCTAACCAGAGTAGAAAAAGAAGTGGGAGGCCGCGTTGCACAACTAAGCAAGAAGATAAGCACATTAGAGTCTCTAGTTTGAGAAACAGACGCCTCACAGGTCCCCAACTGGCATCTTCATTAAATAGTACCCGCAAAACACTAGTGTCAACATCTACAGTGAAGAGGCGGCTGCGGGATTTTGGGCTTCAGGGCAGAGTGGCAAAGAAAAAGCCATATCTGAGACTGGCCAATAAAAGAAAAAGATTAAGATGGGCAAAAGAACACAGACATTGGACAGAGGAAGACTGGAAAAAAGTGTTGTGGATGGATGAATCCAAGTTTGAGGTGTTTGGATCACAAAGAAGAACGTTTGTGAGACGCAGAACAAATGAAAAGATGCTGGAAGAATGCCTGACGCCATCTGTTAAGCATGGTGGAGGTAATGTGATGGTCTGGGGTTGCTTTGGTGCTGGTAAGGTGGGAGCTTTGTACAGGGTAAAAGGGATTCTGAATAAGGAAGGCTATCACTCCATTTTGCAACGCCATGCCATACCCAGTGGACAGCGCTTGATTGAAGCCAATTTCATCCTACAACAGGACAATGACCCTAAACACACCTCCAAATTGTGCAAGAACTATTTACAGCAGAAGCAGGCAGCTGGTATTCTATCGGTAATGGAGTGGCCAGCACAGTCACCAGATCTGAACCCCATTGAGCTGTTGTGGGAGCAGCTTGACCGTATGGTACGCCAGAAGTGCCCATCCAACCAATCCAACTTGTGGGAGCTGCTTCTAGAAGCGTGGGGTGCAATTTCTCCAGCTTACCTCAATAAATTAACAGCTAGAATGCCAAAGGTGTGCAATGCTGTAATTGCTGCAAAAGGAGGATTCTTTGATGAAAGCAAAGTTTGATGTAAAAACAATGTTATTTCAAATACAAATCATTATTTCTAACCTTGTCAATGTCTTGACTCTATTTTGTATTCATTTCACAATGTATGGTGGTGAATAAGTGTGACTTTTCATGGAAAACACAAAATTGTTTGGGTGACCCCAAACTTTTGAACGGTAGTGTATATACACATTATATTTTACTCAATTTTGTTCTATTGTTTTCCTAGTCTATTTTCTATTTCTAGTCTAATCTTTTCTATTCGAATTTGAATTCATTCTATATGAAATTCGAATTTCGGAAAATGGTTATATATATATATATATATATATATATATATATATATATATATATATATATATATATATATATATACCATATATACTCGAGTATAAGTCGTTCCGAGTATAAGTCGAGGCCCTAATTTACCACAAAAAAATGGGAAAACTTATTGACCCGAGTATAAGACGAGGGTGAGAAATGCACAGCTACTGTAGGTGGAAAAGAGGGTCAACAATGCCCATTTGCAGCATCACTGTGCCCATTTGCAGCCATAGGTCCCCTGAACTTCAAACTCGTTAGTTAAGGGTTCCTAGATGCCCCCTAGCTGCAGCCAAAATTTGGGGTCTCTGAACCCAAAGGGTCCCGAAATGACATTGCTGCAGATGGACACAGTTGACCGAATTTGGGGCCCCATATCTTGGGGCCACTTAGTGCTAAGAACCCCAAATTTGGTGTGCAAACCCAGTGGAACTAGCACCATAAAATTTCCAAAGCTGAGGTTTCTAGCACCAAGTGGCCGAGATACAGGGCCCCAAAAATCAGTTCAGAAAATGTCAAGCACTTTTCTGCAGCAGAGAATGACATTTTCCGAACCGGTTTTGGGGCCCCGTATCTCGGGGCCACTTAGTGCTAGGAACCCCAGCTTTGGATATGTTATGGTACCAGTTCCACTGGGTTAGCACACCAAATTTGGGGTTCCTAGCACCAAGTGGCCCTGAGATACGGGGCCCCAAAGTCGGTTCGGAAAATGTCAAGCACTTTTCTGCAGCAGAGAATGACATTTTCTGAACCGATTTTGGGCCCCGTATCTCGGGGCCACTTAGTGCTAGGAACCCTAGCTTTGGATATGTTATGGTACCAGTTCCACTGGGTTAGCACACCAAATTTGAGGTTCTTAGCTCCAAGTAGCCCTGAGCTATGGGGCCCCAAACTCGGTTCAGAAAATGTCAAGCACTTATCTGCAGCAGAGAATGACATTTTCTGAACCGATTTTGGGGCCCCGTATCTCGGGGCCACTTAGTGCTAGGAACTTCAGCTTTGGATATGTTGTGGTATCAGTTCGACTGGGTTTGCACACCAAATTTGGGGTTCCTAGCACCAAGTGGCCCTGAGATACGGGGCCCCAAAATCGGTTCGGAAAATGAAATTTTTTGCTGCAGAAAAAGTATTTATATATATAACCATCTTTTGAAATTCGAAATTCATATAGAATGAATTCAAATTCGAATAGAAAAGATTAGAATAGGAATACAATAGAACAGAAAATAATCTAATATATATATATTATATTTTATTCTATTCTGTTCTATTGTTTTTCTAGTCTATTTTCTTTTCTATTCGAATTCATTCTATATGAAATTCGAATTTTGGAAAATGGTTATATATATATATATATATATATATATATATATATATATATATATATATATATATATATATATATATAACCATTTTCCGAAATTCGAATTTCATATAGAATGAATTCGAATTCGAATAGAAAAGAAAATAGACTAGAAAAACAATATTTTACTCAATTGTGTTCTATTGTTTTTCTAGTCTATTTTCTATTTCTAGTCTAATCTTTTCTATTCGAATTCGAATTCATTCTATATGAAATTCGAATTTCGGAAAATGGTTATATATATATATATATATATAAAATATTTATGGATATAACCATCTTTTGAATTTCGAAATTCATATAGAATGAATTCAAATTCGAATAGAAAAGAAAATAGACTAGAAAAACAATAGAACAGAATAGAATAAAATATAATATATATATTAGGTTATTTTCTGTTCTATTGTTTTTCTATTCTAATCTTTTCTATTCAAATTTGAATTCATTTTATATGAATTTCGAATTTCAAAAGATGTATATATTTTTTTTTTTCCTGATCTGTTCTATTGTTTTTCTATGATATTCTTTTCTATTATTTTCTAATCTATTCTAATCTTTTATATTCAAATCACAGAAAATGGTTATTTATATATATATATATATATATATATATATATATATATATATATATCTATATATCTATATATCTATTTATATATATATATATTTATTTATTTATTTATTTATTTTTTTCTGATCTGATCTATTGTTTTTTTATGATATTATTTTCTATTCTATTTAAATTCGAATTTCGGAAAATGGTTTTATATATATATATATATATATATATATATATATATATAAATATATATTTATATTTATATATATAACCATTTTCCGAAATTCGAATTTCATATAGAATGAATTCGAATATATATATATATATATATATATATATATATATATATATATATATATATATATATATATATATATATATATATATAAATTGTTATTTTCCAATCTATTTTCGAATTCGAATTTATACTATTCGAAATTCGAATTTCAGAAGATGGTCATATTCTGTTGTATTTTATTAAATTCTATTAAATTCTGTTCTATTCTTTACGATTCTTTTATGTTTATTCCATTGTTTTATTATTTTATATTCTATTTTATTGTATTTTTTTTTAGAAATCAATTTATATCTTTTCTAATTCGATTCGAATTTGTTTTCGAATTCGAGTCGAATAGATTTCGAATTTGTTTTCGAATCGAATATATTTCCAATTTGGTTTTGAATTCGATTCGAATTTCGGCCGTGGGTTTTCGATTCGAAACATTTCGGATTCGTTTAAATTCGTTAGTATTGTAATTCGGTATTTCGGATGCATCCGAATGTCCGAATAATGAAAATTTCGTCCGAATTTCGATTCGGAACTAAACGAAATGCACATGTCTACCCATAATGCCCTTCCTGCTGCATTCGCCAATCCTAATTGGGAACCCACCGCTTCTGCAGCGCCCGTACTTCCCCCATTCACATCCCCAACCAAAAGCAGTCGGCTGCATGAGAGGCATTTTCTTTATGTCCTCCCGAGTACCCCTACCCAGCGAACCCCCCCAAAAAAGATGTTGTGTCTGCAGCAAGCGCGGATATAGGCATGACACCCGCTATTATTGTCCCTCCTGTCCTGACAATCCTGGTCTTTGCATTGGTGAATGTTTTGAACGCTACTATGCACTAGTTGAGTATTAGCGTAGGATACAGCATTCCACAGACTAGGCACACTTTCACAGGGTCTCCCAAGATGCCATCGCATTTTGAGAGACCCGAACCTGGAACCGGTTACAGTTATAAAAGTTAGTTACAAAAAAAGTGTAAAACAAAAAATATATATATATAAAATAAAAAAAAATAGTTGTCGTTTTATTGTTCTCTCTCTCTCTATTCTCTCTATTGTTCTGCTCTTTTTTACTGTATTCTATTCTGCAATGTTTTATTGTTATTATGTTTTATCATGTTTGCTTTTCAGGTATGCAATTTTTTATACTTTACCGTTTACTGTGCTTTATTGTTAACCATTTTTTTGTCTTCAGCTACGCCATTCACAACTTTGAGTGGTTATACCAGAATGATGCCTGCAGGTTTAGGTATCATCTTGGTATCATTCTTTTCAGCCAGCGGTCGGCTTTCATGTAAAAGCAATCCTAGCGGCTAATTAGCCTCTAGACTGCTTTTACAAGCCGTGGGAGGGAATGCCCCCCCCCCCCCCACCGTCTTCAGTGTTTTTCTCTGGCTCTCCTGTCTCAACAGGGAACCTGAAAATGCAGCCGGTGATTCAGCCAGCTGACCATAGAGCTGATCAGAGACCAGAGTGGCTCCAAACATCTCTATGGCCTAAGAAACCGGAAGCTACGAGCATTTTATGTCTTAGATTTCGCCGGACGTAAACAGCGCCATTGGGAAATTGGGGAAGCATTTTATCACACCGATCTTGGTGTGGTCAGATGCTTTGAGGGCAGAGGAGAGATCTAGGGTCTAATAGACCCCAATTTTTTCAAAAAAGAGTACCTGTCACTACCTATTGCTATCATAGGGGATATTTACATTCCCCGAGATAACAATAAAAATGATTAAAAAAAAAAATAATGAAAGGAACAGTTTAAAAATAAGATAAAAAAGCAAAAAAATAATAAAGAAAAAAAAAAAAAAAGCACCCCTGTCGCCCCCTGCTCTTGCGCTAAGGCGAACGCAAGCTGCGGTCTGTCGTCAAACGTAAACAGCAATTGCACCATGCATGTGAGGTATCACCGCGAAGGTTAGATCGAGGGCAGTAATTTTTGCAGTAGACCTCCTCTGTAAATCTAAAGTGGTAACCTGTAAAGGCTTTTAAAGGCTTTTAAAAATGTATTTATTTTGTTGCCACTGCACGTTTGTGCGCAATTGTAAAGCATGTCATGTTTGGTATCCATGTACTCGGCCTAAGATCATCTTTTTTATTTCATGAAACATTTGGGCAATATAGTGTGTTTTAGTGCGTTAAAATTTTAAAAAGTGTGTTTTTTCCCCAAAAAATGCGTTTGAAAAATCGCTGCACAAATACTGTGTGAAAAAAAAAATGAAACACCCACCATTTTAATCTGTAGGGCATTTGCTTTAAAAAAATATATAATGTTTGGGGGTTCAAAGTAATTTTCTTGCAAAAAAAAATAACTTTTTCATGTAAACAATAAGTGTCAGAAAGGGCTTTGTCTTCAAGTGGTTAGAAGAGTGGGTGATGTGTGACATAAGCTTCTAAATGTTGTGCATAAAATGCCAGGACAGTTCAAAACCCCCCCCAAATGACCCCATTTTGGAAAGTAGACACCCCAAGCTATTTGCTGAGAGGCATGTCGAGTCCATGGAATATTTTATATTGCGACACAAGTTGCGGGAAAGAGACACATTTTTTTTTTTTTGCACAAAATTGTCACAAAATGATATATTGCTCAAACATGCCATGGGAATATGTGAAATTACACCCCAAAATACATTCTGCTGCTTCTCCTGAGTACGGGGATACCACATGTGTGAGACTTTTTGGGAGCCTAGCCGCGTACGGAACCCCGAAAACCAAGCACCGCCTTCAGGCTTTCTAAGGGCGTGAATTTTTGATTTCACTCTTGACTGCCTATCACAGTTTCGGAGGCCATGGAATGCCCAGGTGGCACAAAACCCCCCCAAATGACCCAATTTTGGAAAGTAGACACCCAAAGCTATTTGCTGAGAGGTATAGTGAGTATTTTGCAGACCTCACTTTTTGTCACAAAGTTTTGAAAATTGAAAAAAGAAAAAAAAAAAAGTTTTTTCTTGTCTTTCTTCATTTTCAAAAACAAATGAGAGCTGCAAAATATGGGGTCATTTGGGGTGGTTTTGTGCCACCTGGGCATTCCATGGCCTCCGAAACTGTGATAGGCAGTGAAGAGTGAAATCAAAAATTTTCACCCTTAGAAATCCTGAAGGCGGTGATTGGTTTTCGGGGTCCCGTGCACGGCTAGGCTCCCAAAAAGCCCCACACATGTGGTATCCCCGTACTCAGGAGAAGTAGCTAAATGTATTTTGGGGTGCAATTCCACATATGCCCATGGCCTGTGTGAGCAATATATCATTTAGTGACAACTTTGTGCAAAAAAAATAAATAAATAAATAAAAATGTGTCACTTTCCCGCAACTTGTGTCAAAATATAAAATATTCCATGGACTCAATATGCCTCTCAGCAAATAGCTTGGGGTGTCTACTTTCCAAAATGGGGTCATTTGGGGGGGTTTTGTGCCACCTGTGCATTCCATGGCCTCCGAAACTGTGATAGGCAGTGAAGAGTGAAATCATAAATTTACACCCTTAGAAATCCTGAAGGCGGTGATTGGTTTTCGGGGCCCCGTACGCGGCTAGGCTCCCAAAAAGTCCCACACATGTGGTATCCCCATACTCAGGAGAAGCAGCAGAATGTATTTTGGGGTGCAATTCCACATAGGCCCATGGCCTGTGTGAGCAATATATCATTTAGTGACAACTTTTTGTAAATATTTTTTTTTTTTGTCATTATTCAATCACTTGGGACAAAAAAAATAAATATTCAATGGGTTCAACATGCCTCTCAGCAATTTCCTTGGGGTGTCTACTTTCCAAAATGGGGTCATTTGGGGGGGTTTTGTACTGCCCTGCCATTTTAGCACCTCAAGAAATGACATAGGCAGTCATAAACTAAAAGCTGTGTAAATTACAGAAAATGTACCCTAGTTTGTAGACGCTATAACTTTTGCGCAAACCAATAAATATACGCTTATTGACATTTTTTTTACCAAAGACATGTGGCCGAATACATTTTGGCCTAAATGTATGGCTAAAATTGAGTTTATTGGATTTTTTTTATAACAAAAATTAGAAAATATCATTTTTTTTCAAAATTTTCGGTCTTTTTCCGTTTATAGCGCAAAAAATAAACACCGCAGAGGTGATCAAATACCATTAAAAGAAAGCTCTATTTGTGGGAAGAAAAGGACGCAAATTTTGTTTGGGTACAGCATTGCATGACCGCGCAATTAGCAGTTAAAGCGACGCAGTGCCAAATTGGAAAAAGACCTCTGGTCCTTAGGCAGCATAATGGTCCGGGGCTCAAGTGGTTAAAAAAAAAATTTTAGCGGGACTTCCACTTTAACTGACAATTGCCCAGTCATGTGACACTATAAACAGAAAAAGACCTACAATTTAAAAAAAAAAAAAAAAGCAATATTTTTTTACTTTCTGCTATAAAACTAATCCAATAAAAAAATTGAAAAAATCTAATTTCTTCATAAATTTAGACCAAAATGTATTCTGCTACATATTTTTGGTAAAAAAATCCCAATAAGCGTATATTGATTGAGTCACATGAACGGTATAGCATCTAGAAACTATGGGATATATTTATGGAATTTTTTTTTTTGTTTTACTAGTAATGGCGATGATCAGCGACTTATAGCAGTACTGCGATATTGTGGCGGACATTCTGACTCCTGATGAGTGGTTTCAACCACGAAACACGTCAAGCTACATGGGATGCCAACACACAATAAAACCATTCACCCAAGTATTATACGCTAATGATATAAGTATTGTACGCTACCAATGTTGGACAGGATACAAACATACTGACTGGTACTTTATTTACCAAAACAAGGATGGGTCATTGGAATGGACTGCTTCAAATGCTCATTCATGTATGCATATACAAAGTACTTGTGTTATGTATATATACATTTTTAACTTTTAATACTTCTCTTTACATTTTTGTAATGTGATATGTTTACAATTTGATTAAACTAACTCTGTATTTGGCTATTGAACATCTGCCTCATTTAAAGTCCCAAACCCCTCTGTTAATGTATTAAATTAGGGATGGAGGCCTGTGTTTACACGGGCTTCATTTAAAGTCCCAAACTTTTGTTTTTATGACATTCTGACACTTGACACTTTTTGGGGACCAGTGGTAAAAAATATGCACTGTCACTGTACTAATGACACTGGCTGGGAAGGGGTTAACATCAAGGGCGATCAAAGGTTTAAATGTGTGCCTAGCCAGTGTTTTGGTGCTTTTACTAGGGGAAGAGATGGAATTTATTCCCTGCTTTGCAGAGACACAAACCCAATCCCTTCCCTCCTGTCAGAACAGCGATCTGCCTTGTTTACATAGTTCTGTGTCCCTGCCTGGCTGTCGGCGGATGCAGGAGGACATTGAGTACCCTGCATCTACAGATCGACTTCTGCTTTGTGTAGTCACAGCAATAGCGAGCCACGGCGCGCATGCGCTTCCTCTACCCAGAAGTGTCCGATCACATATACTATACAGTAAAACCTTGGATTGCGAGTAATGTGGTTTACGAGTATTTCACAATACGAGCTGTTTTTTAAAAAAAAATTCTGACTCGATTTGCAAGCGATGTCTCGTAAGATGAGCACGATTCAAGCCTCTGGGGTGTGCAGTACTGCATGTGACCAGTGGTGCGGGGGCTCTGGTGACGCTCAGAGATACTCAGAGATGCCCCCAGTGTTTCCGAGTGTCTCCAAGCTTTTTCGAGTGTCTCCATCGCCCCCCCACCTCTGGCCACATGCGGTACTGTATACACTAGCGGCGACACTGGAACTAATTATCTGAGTTTCCATTGATTCCTATGGGGATACTCGCTTTGATATACGAGTGCTTTGGATTACAAGCATGCTTCTGGAACGAATTATGTTCGTAATTCAAGGTACTACTGTATATATGTGATCAGGTGGGGCCCTGAAGCAGTAAAACTACTATAGGGCAAACCTGAAGCGGTTAAAAATATAGAAAAACATACAAAGTTTTCCAACGACATAAAGAAGTAAGACCAAAGTGGCATGATAAGTGAGCATATCAAAGTTATTATCAACAAGCAATCACAGAAACGTCCATGGAGTCAAGACCCCAATGGGCCCAAGAAATAACAACAATCTAATGAAAGAAAACAAACAATAAAAATAATGTAAAAGAAAAAGGGAATTTTTTTTTCCAAAAGAGCGATAATAAAAAAACCGCCAGCACACCCACAAAATATATATACAATAATAGGCAGGGCCCTGGAGGATTGGCCTTACACCTGCTGTAAAGCAAACTGAGTCTGTGAACTTCATCATCAAGCACACCCCGATAAAAGTAAGCTAGCAGACTTTCAATAATCCCCTGGGGAAAATGCCAGGCTGGGTTTCTCTGAAAAAAAAGGGGGGGGGGGAGGTAAGGAAAGAGGGGTAAAAAAGGGACAGGGAAATAAGTACTTTAGTATAGTCTCGGTGACTTATTGGTAAGTACTCCGGTATACTCTCGGTAAGTACTCCGGTATCATGCTCCGTCTGTCAGTCCCGGACAGTCCTCTTGGGGTAATACCAGGTGGGAAGGGGATCGGTACTCACAGGACAAGGTCTCGGAAGGCGGTGTGCTGTGTCTGGTCCTGGTGGCGGAGTTAGCAGATGATGGGGAGTCTCCCCCCCTGGCTGCTGCATCCCTCCAACACACACGCTGTCATGGATGGGGTGACACCATCGCAGTCAGTTGTCACTTCCTACTTGATGGTGTCACCCCTCTGGCGGGTGTCACCCAGGTGCAGTCCGCACTGCCCACACCCCCATAGCGATGTCACTGTGTCACGGTGGCCATTTTAACTGAGGGCAGCTGAAGGCAGCACCCTCATTTTCTGGGGAATTCATGCAGCTTCTCTGCCCTCCGCAATACGAGTGCGCGTATGTGAAGTACATAGCAAATCCGCACATGCGCAGTACAGTGGCATATGCTGTAGCACATGCGCAGTATATATATATGAGTCTGTCCTCCTCCCGTCTCCGCCTATCTCTGCCTGTCTTTTGCCCTCTTCCAGCTCCTTCTTCCATTTCTTTTCTGCCCTCCCCCAGCTCCCCTTCACTCACTCACAAAAAAAAAGCCTGAAGAGTCCTGGGATTTCTGACAAAAATATCCCAGGAGTCAACAGGAGCAGATGTTTCATATCATTTGTTTATGCAGGAAGTGGACAGGAAGGCATTAAACAGTATTTGCAGCTAGAAAATTTGATTTTTCTAATCTATTAGTATTTAAAGAGGGGGGACAATTCTGTTGGAAGGAAATTTTAAAAGAGAGTGAAGAACCGCTTTAAGGTGTAACTGAAATTAGAACTTTAGTCAGATAATTAAGTCCTGCTAGATCACTTCAGACTGGCCCCTTTGGCAGGTATAGCTATGTAATGTAAAACATTAAAAATAAGTGCCTATACTGTGTAAAATCTACTAATACTCAATTTCACCCTGCTCTGCACATGCTCAGTTGCTCTCTATTCTTTGCCTAAAATCAGAGCCACTAGATCAGGGATATGCAATTAGCAGACCTCCAGCTGTTGCAAAACTACAGGTCCCATCATGCCTCTGCCTCTGGCTGTCATGCTTGTGGCTGTCAGAGTCTTGCTATGCCTCATGTTCTGCAACAGCTGGAGGTCCACTAATTGCATATCCTTGCACTAGAGGCTGATCAGCTAACAGATTTACTGTTCCTGAAGGGGAAGAAAGTAACAGGAATGACAAAGACTGTGTGAAGGGAACACAGATTATGGAGGGAGAAAAGACAAGCAGCAGATGTGACAGGACAAACTCTGCTGACAGGGAGTCACAAAAGAGATAGCAAGGACAGTGTCTTCTCATATCTTCCTGTAATTCTCTCCTTTCTCCCTCATCAGCAGCCTGTGAACTACCATCAAGGCTAGAAATGTATATATTTTAAGTGCAGAAAGTGACATAGTTTTGAGACCAATGAGAGAGTTTCCAATAAGGAAGTAACTGCTCTGGGCCTTAACAAAATGACAGCCTCCAGCGCGGAGAAACAGGAGCAAAACTGGAGGCAATTTACAGCACACACTAATTTTAATAGCAGAATTATTCATTTGGAATGTATGTTCTTTTGTTAAAGAACATTAAGGGCACTTTTACATTGCCAGCGCCCGGGCGTCGTAGTTTTTGCAGGTGCTCCTAACCCCCGCTAGCGGCCGAAAAAAGGTTAAAACTGCCCATTAGGGCTCTCTTTCTAATGGACCTATTCATATGAAATATGTTTTTCCCTTGAATGGCATGTCGGTGTGCCATATGGGCCTAAACATTTTAATAGGGTACTGGGGATTGGATTATTTTGGGGGGGTATGTTGTTTGTTAGAAAATGTCCTGGTATATTCCAATCAAGTTCTAACCTTTTCAAACGCAATATGTTTATTCCCTTCTATTTAATGGCAACTTTGGCTTATGGGCTATTTTGCCAGTCTCCTGCATGGAGAATTAGTATCCACCCAGATCGAGGCGTGGTTCTTCCTGTTCATAACGCAATGAGTCAGTGTGTCGCCTGAGCCCCAGAACGACGTCAGCTTGTGAAGAAATGTGGGTCGGGAGGAGTGGCGTGCTGATGTCATCGCGCTGTGATCCCGAGAGGACGGGTGTTCGCTAGCCGGCCGGCTTTTTAAACTTGATGCTATGTTTTACGCTTCTTGTGTAAGTGCAACCTTTATTTTTAATAAAACCTGTGTATTTTGATTTACACTTTGGTGAGTTCTTTCCTTTCTGGGTAAACTTGACTGGGCCATGTCCATGGTAACTGGATCATTGAGTCTCCCTGGTTCGATTGGCAGGTGCCCTGCCCATCTAATGCAAGGAATCCATTTGTGAGCTGATATCTTAACACCTCCTGGATAAAGTCCCTGACTGGGTTAATAGCTGCAAGCTTATGTAGCTTGCCTTCTGGTAAGCACGCACTCTATGTGGTGGATGTTCACGAGTCTGTAGCGGTGTTTGGAAGTTGTTTCAAGTTTTTGAATCATTTAAGTTATGCACATTTGGGGGGCATGTCCAAGATGGCCACCGGAGCAGACGTGCCCTGAGAAAGCTATGAGCCCTTGTCCTGACTACCATCCTTTTCCCTGCAGAATACATTCACATCCTGACCTAAATGGGGGGGACTCCGGACGGGACTGGAATGTCCAAGGGGAGGGCTGCTATGGCTTCCCGCAAGACCCATAACACCCCTAAAACGACTCCCAAGGCACGGCCTCCTCCCGCCAAGGCAGTCAATATGGCGGCTCAGACGGAGGACATCGATCCAGAGCTGAGGGAGCAGACTAACTTTGATGCTCTGATGTAGGCCATCGCCACTTTCCAGACTACCTTCACGGATAAAATTGAAAATATGTAGCTCGACATCAGCCTAATCCGGACAGATATGGACTGCTTTCGAACCCGACTGACGGAGGCTGAGAGACGTGTGGAGGATGCGGAGGACACGGTGCAGGCACATGGTGTCTCACTCCGCACACTGCAGACCAAGATGAAGACCCTAGGGGCACGTGCGGAGGACGCAGAAAATCAGAATCGCAGGAATAACCTCCGCATCGTGGGGCTACCAGAGGGAGTGGAAGGTAACGATCCCACAGCGTTCACGGAACACCTGCTGAGGGCTCTCCTCCCGCAAGCCCAATTTTCTGATTTCTTTGTCGTGGAGAGGGCACACAGGATGCCTGCTACCCGGGGAGCTCCGGGAGCTCCTCCACGCACTTTTATCCTTAAACTCCTAAATTTCAGGGATCGCGATTTGGTCCCGAGGGAAGCAAGGAAGACCGACGTACTGCGCCATGAGGGAGCCAAGTTCATGATCTTCCCCGACTACTCGGTCGACACGCAAAGGCTGAGGAGATCCTTTGACCATGTGAAGCTCGACCTCTGCAATCAGAAGATTAAATACAGCATGCTATTCCCTGCCCGATTGAGATTCCAAGATGGGGAGACAGTACGTTTTTTTACCTCCCCTGAAGACACGTCCCACTGGCTAGAGACACTGCCAAGAGGATGACCCTGACAGTAAAATGGCCCCCTCTTGTTATGATCCTACCTCTTTCACTCCCATACTGCATGGTTTTCAAAGTCTCCCGCCAACTCCCTTGTCTACCTGGCTTTAAACACCAACGGCCTTGACCCTGCTCGGGAACGTTTACTGTGAGTATGCAACAGTACTGATTGGGGGCCTACATACAGCACCGTGTCGGAGTAATCTCCCTGCTCCTGCACATATTAATGACAGGAGGGGATGCAGTTTCACGTTAGCAACAAGATTGAGTTTAAGTGTAATGCCCCCGGAACACTCCGGTTGAACCATAGATCTGCAGGGATCGTTTATCCTGCTTTTCCTATAACTGGACTCTCTAAGTACAAACTGTGACGCTCTGGTGTTCCACTGCCTCATGGGCAGTTGCCATGAATCTTTCTGGGAGGAGGACACCCTGCAGTTTGGGGGGTGGTGCCGGGTGGGTGGGGGGGTGGTGACGGGTGGGGGGGTGGGGACACTACCGGAGTAGATGTTTATACTCCATGTTTTTTTTTTACTGTTCCTTTTCCGATTTTCTGTCTGATTTCAAGGCATGTAGTGCTGATTTCCCTCCATTAGAGGGAGTAGGTAATCCATATAACTGTGCTTGTGTGAGAATAACCATTGCAATGTCTACTAAAATGCTGATATGGGTATACATGGTATTGAGGCTGATCCGATGCCCCCAGGTTTCCCCTAAAATAAGCTGATGGCTCCCCTTTAATGTCTTGTCTTGGAATGTTTTTGGTTTGAACTCCAAGATCAAAGATCCCTTGTATTTAACTACATTAACCACTTCAATACAGGGCACTTAGACACCCTCCTGCCCAGACCAATTTTCGGCTTTCAGTGCTGTCGCAGTTTGAATGACAAGTGCGCGGTCATGCAACACTGTACCCAAACTAAATTTTTATAATTTTGTTCCCACAAATAGAGCTTTCTTTTGGTGGTATTTGATCACCTCTGCGGTTTTTATTTTTTGCTAAACAAATAAAAAAAGACCGAAAATTTTGAAAAAATAACAGTTTTGCTTTTGTTTCTGTTAAAAAAAATTGTAAATAAGTAAGTTTTCTCTTTCACTGATGGGCACTGATAAGGCGGCACTGACAGGCACTGATACGGTGGCACCAATGAGCGGGCACTGACAATGGGCACTGATATGCGGCACTGATATGCGGCACTAAGGGCACTGGTAGGCGGCACTGATGGGCATTGATAGGCGGCACTGATGGGCACTCATGGGTGGCACTGGTTGGCACTGATGGGCACTGATAGGCGACACTGATGGGCACTGAAAGGCGGCACTGATGGGCACTGATAGGGTGGCACTGATAGGCGGCACTGATAGGCGGCATTGCTGGGCACTGAAGGGCACTGATACGTGGCACTGATGGGCACTGATACGCGGCACTGATATGCGGCACTGATAGGCATCCCTGGTGGCACTGGCAGTGGTAGGCATTGGAGTAGGCACAGATTGGCAGCTGCCTGGGCACATATTGGTATTTCCCTGGGGGTCTAGGGGGCATACCTGGTGGTCCAGTGTGGTAGGCATCCTGGTGGTCCTGGGCGGCTTCCCTAGTGGTCCTGGGTAGGATCCGAGGGGGGGCTGTGCTGATAAACAATCAGCACAGACCCCCCTGTCAGGAGAGCAGCCGATCGGCTCTCCTCTACTCGCGTCTGTCAGACGCGAGTGAGGAAAAGCCGATCACCGGCTCTTCCTATTTACATCGTGATCAGCCGTGATTTGACACAGCTGATCACGTGGTAAAGAGTCTCCATCAGAGACTCTTTATCTAGATCAGTGTTGCAGGGTGTCAGGCTGACACCCCGCAACAACGATCACCGCGATGCACGCCCCCGGGGGTGGGCAGCGGCTTGATATCCTCATCACAACATATGACGTCCAGTCAGGAATATCAAACCACTTTTCCTGCCGTCATTTTGTAATAGGGCGGACGGCAAGTGGTTAAAAAATACAGCCCCCACATATGTATACTGCAGGAGACGCATCTAACAGGGAACAGGATGCTGGCTCTTAAAAAGCCCTGGGTGGGCTCCTATTACCATTCCACATACTCCTCCTACTCTAGAGGAGTTGGTGTCCTGGTCCATAAATCTCTCCCCTTTACTCTCCTGGATCTACATTTAGATCCAGGGGGGAGATTTGTTGTTCTCCATGCAATGTATGACAGGCTTGAGATGGTCATTATGGGGATCTAAAATCCCCCTTCGGCCACCATCAATATCCTCCATAAACTAACCCCAGTATTGGCCCACTATCCGGCAGCCACTGTTTTACTAGCGGGGAATTTTAATATGACCCCAAATTCTAGCTTAGATAAGTTTAACCCTGACTCAGCCTCTGACTCCCCACTGTCCCACTGGGCAGATGAGTATAGTCTCAGTTGAAGGAAAGAGGTGGAAGGCGCGTGATCTGACGCTTTAACCAAATTGATACTGTTTATTTATATACATAAACAAATAAATGCATATAAAAAATAGCTATATATTCATAAAAACAGGGTTACAAAATATACACATTCAAATTTTAGAAATTGGACATGCCCATGCAAGAGCAAGTGCTAAAAGATGGCTGGCGCATTTCGAGGGGTTCCCTCTTCATCAGAGCCTTGAAGAGCAACAGGAGAAGTCTGTACAATATGGTAGACCAACATAAAAGAGAGTGACTAGTTGAGAGGTATATCACATGGTAAGTGATGGATTCTCCTTAGCTTTAAAGCTGTCCACATCCCAGCGCTCCAAATAAAATAGATACCAAAAAAAATATATATAGTACAGAGCACACATAAAAAGGTGTTGGAAACGTATACTACACATTGCAGACCAAGAGACGTATAAAAATAAAAATTCAAAATAAAAATTAAATGTTTAAAATATAAACACGTTAAAGTATTAAAATAGTTGAAGTGTTAGAACATTAAAAAGCCATTAAGGAGCCAAAAAAAAAAAATAGAAAACTGAAACATGAGTATTTCTTTCTTATCTTATGGTATTGCTCAGAGTGGCTAGTTGGGAGGTATATCACATGGTAAGTGATGGATTCTCCTTAGCTTTAAAGCTGTCCACATCCCAGCGCTCCAAATAGAATAGATACCAAAAATATATATAGTACAGAGCACACATAAAAAGGTGTTGGAATCGTACACTACACATTGCAGACCAAGAGACGTATAAAAATTAAAATTAAAAATAAAAATTAAAAATAAAATGTTTAAAATATAAACATGGTAAAGTATTAAAATAGTTGAAGTGTAAGAACATTAAAAGCCATTAAGGAGCCAAAAAAAAAATAGAAAACTGAAAAATGAGTATTTCTTTCTTATCTTATGGTATTGCTCAGGAGGTGTAGAAAACATTGCTACTTGCTGAAGTCAGTTCGCTATACACAATTACAGGTAGAGTACAAGTGTGAATAGATAGTATTCAAATATGCATAAAAAGCATATATATATATAGGAATTGTACAAATTGTATAGATGAAAAGTTATTAATGAAGAATTATTATTATTATACACACTGCACATGTACGTGTATACAGCATGCATAGACAAGTGCGCAAGCACACAAGTGCATGTGTACAGGCATGCATGCACATGTGAAAGAACACACATATGTTCTACAGGGTGAAAGTCACAGAATTAAAAAAACTGTTGTGTGAAACCATCAGCGTGCAATCAATGCACATAGACACATACGTGGAGGTGGATTGAGCTTGTGGAGGTGCCTATTACAAGGAAATGATGTGACAAGCTGGTGAGAGTATAAGGGATCTGAAACGCACCTACCTATATAACATAGAGAAATGTGGTTCGTATGTTTTTTATATAGATATATAAGGATTCCATATATGTCTGTCGGTTGTACCTACAGAAAGAGAAATGACACAGAGATTGGACCAGGGAGGGATAACCCAATCTGCTGATATATGTCAAACATGACAATATCAGTCAGTGAGGATTAGGAGGTGAATGAATGCGTGGAGTGTGTGGAGGTGGCGCTACCCTAGTGAAGGGCAATATACTTGTCACTAAGCCACATATGCCTCCTTTTCCAGGAAAGACATGTTCTATGCCAGTGGCCTCCTACTCTCCCGCACCGAAGAGGTCAAAATCTTGCCCCGTGTTATCTCGGATCACGCTCCCCTGCTGCTGAAACTTACTACGGACCCGCCTGCTGGCGCTAGCCTATGGCAACTCTCGGGTTTCTGGGTAGCAGATGAGCGTTTTGCCCCTGAGATTACGGGAGAGATGGGCACTGTAACGACACCCCGAGTATGAAAGGGGTTAAAGCCGTTTAGGACATTGCATTTCCGAACACAAAGGCAGCTACCGAACACTCCAATCAGCTGAACAAGAAACCCATACGAATAATTCTTCCCTCCAATACAAGACAAGGCTCTCTACGGAGGGTCAAACAGGAATCAGACCCTTTATTATTAGAACCAGAATAAAGTCTTATATACAGTAGAAGAGGAGGTCCCTCCTCTTGCTCATATTACTCTAATGCCCTGTACACACGGTCGGACATTGATCGGACATTCCGACAACAAAATCCATGGATTTTTTTCCGACAGACGTTGGCTCAAACTTGTCTTGCACACACACGGTCACACAAAGTTGTCGGAAAATCCGATCGTTCTGAACGCGGTGACGTAAAACACGTACGTCGGGACTATAAATGGGGCAGTAGCCAACAGCTTTCGTCTCTTAATTTATTCTGAGCATGCGTGGCACTTTGTGTGTCGGATTTGTGTACACACGATCAGAATTTCCGACAACAGATTTTGTTGTCGGCAAATTTTATAGCCTGCTCTCAAACTTTGTGTGTCGGAAATTCCGATGGAAAATGTGTGATGGAGCCCACACACGGTCGGAATTTCCGACAACAAGGTCCTATCACACATTTTCCGTCTGAAAATCCGACCGTGTGTACAGGGCATAACAATACAACTGTAACCAGAAACTGAATTAACATAAACTAACTAACCCCTTAAAGCAGCCGATGTGACTCCGTGCCCTCCTGGGCATTGTATGATTAATCAGGATTTCCCTACAGGTCAGACTTGTTGTCACCAAGCTTCACACATTAGTATACACACAGGACACCTTCTCACAATAGCAGGAGCTGATTACAATTAACAATACAAACAGTGATCTCCCCCTCTCCTCGTCCTAGTGGGCAACAAACTATAGTATGAGTAGACTTCTCGGCTCCTACCCAGTTCTAGAGGCCAATGTAATCAGCTCTCTCAACTAACATGTTGAGTTTAGAATCAAACAAACCAAGAATAGTCTTTACATATATCCTGGGAGATATTGTGGATAAATATTACTGTCCCATTTTAAGTAATCCAATCATATTCTCAGGGTTCATTCTTTTCTTGGTCACCCTGCGCCCAACAGTGACTCCCGTAACAGGCACCTACTAGACACACAACAGGGGGACGGCTCCCCCGCCGATGGTTTGGGATGCCAATAAGGCCTACACACGCGGACAATACCGCATGATTATCAATAAGGATAGAAAAAACACCAGTCTTGCATTGGAGGAAGCAGAAAGACAGGCATGCGGTACAAGCCCAATTCCCTGCAGAAATACAACTAAAGTCACATATGGTACCTCATTCAACGCTGTATCCTGGCCTAGGCCAACAAGGCCCAGGCCTAGGGCAGCACTTTGCAGGGGGGCAGCACGGAAAGAGTCCCCGCCGGCTTGCGCTACACAGTTAGTGTAGCGCCAGTCTTATGGGGCGGACTGGGCTGAGAGGCAAATTAGTCTAGCGCCCCCATAGCACTGCTTCTGGTATGCGGGCGGGCGGCCGGCATTCAGCAACTGTGGGAGAGGGGGGCACCGCTTCTAATTTCGACTGTCCTATCATCCTGGACCACACACCTTCCTGACTGTGCTATATGTTTTCTGCTGCACCATTGGCATGGTTATATCTTCTTAGTCCTCTCCATAAAATTATCAGAAATTTGTGCTTAAAGTAGAACTATAGGCAACACTTTTTTTTTTCATTTTGAATAGAATAAGGGAGGGTTATAGCCCCTGTCAGTTTATTTTTTACCATCCCTGTCCCATTGCAGAGATTTCATCTTCACTTCCTGCCGCATAGCCAAACAGGAATATAGAGGAAATCTATGTAAATTAAGGGAATTCATTGCACCCCAGGCCCTCAGAACTAGTCCCCACTCTAAAATGTTTGAGCGGGTCTTAAAAAGGGGTGTGGCCTTGACAGGAAGGGGTGGGTCATATTTAAATTAGAGGGTGCACGAGTTTAGTCAGGCCTAGGGCAGCACAAAACCTAAATACACTACTGACCTCATTGTCTGTTCTCTGCAGTTTTTTTTTTTGCATCTATTGTCTTCTTTGCTTTGTCTCCCAACTGACTTTGTCACATGCATCCCTGTCCCCTTTTTTTCTATACAGCATGACCACTATGTTCATGAATAGGCTTAACATGGTTGCCATGCCAATGAAATTGCAGTTACCATTTCCTGTAACTTGGTGCATTGTGCCGCTACGTTCCCTTGTTTTGACACACAGATGTCTTGTATCATGTGATCTCGGCAAGCACATGATGCGCCGTGATCTCTCTGTGATGACACGTGACATCATCGTGTGTCCTGTATTTCGCATGTGCTGGCGTCCCTATATAATCCAAGACGGCGCACCTGCTCCATGCGGATGTTGCCTGCTGGGTTTCTGTGTGAGACAGACGCGGCCATCTCTCCACTAAGGTATAAAATATGGCTTTTTACCTACGCAATTATAATTAATATACAATCTGCCCTTATTTTTTGTTTTTATCGTATAATAGCAAGGAGACTGGGTTTAATCCATTTCTCCTTATTCCTATCCCCCATCTCATTTAATATAATTAATATACCTAAGCCATTACTATAATGGAGGCAATGCTTGATATATGATACATACTATATATCTTTGTTCTGCCTTCTTTTTTGTTACGCAAACTTATTTATGTACCCCTTTCCATCTGTTTTGGAGGATTGTTTTCCATATACTTTTTTATACAATTTTGCACGATTTTGCTGCGAGGATTCACTTTTTTTGGGGACCCTTGTGAGGGATCTCTCAAGCCTTGAGGATTTATTTTCCTTTTTGGGTAACCTCCTCAACCTGGATACGTATATCCACATCCACTCGGCACCATCTTGAATCATCTCCTTTTAACACTCTATTCTATGAATGTAGTATTGGTATGTGCACATTTTATAACCATGATGTTTTCCATGTTTTACATTGTCCTTTTTGTTTTTCTGTAAATCTAGACTCTATCCGCTTGTCTGTTTCAGAGCATCTCCAATTATTGTCTCCTTCATACCCCTGAAGAAGGGATTTATCCTGAATCTCCCGAAACACGTTGGGCTATAGGAGAAGTGTTTTTTTGTGTATATACTACACATAGACACTAAGTATCATTCTGTGCATGACTGTTGTCTTTGATCACTACAATGTTTTTTATCTAATACATTTTCCTATCTTTTTGAATAACATTTGTGTCTTTTAAAAGTCCCTTTGTACCAGGGGGTACTTACCTCTACATTATATATATATTATATATATATATATATATATATATATATATATATATATATATATATATATATATATATATATTATACTTGGGACAGTGGCAACAATAAATTTAGTTTTTTCTCCATAATGGTTCCCCTTAGAGTATCACACAAGCGGTGTATTGGTGGCACTGGAGTGGAAATTACAGTTGAAGAGAGCACAGGGCACTTTATTATATGTTGAGGACTTGCTTATAGCACATCACAAATTGCTTTGGGACTAAGCACTTTTTATGTGTATTCATTTGGTATATGATTATTGGTTTATGACTCAATTGGAATATTAAATATTTGCAAGTAAAGTACACAAAGTATGTGTATACCATTGCAAGTGATATTTGCACACAGGGATTAACCCTGTGGGCCTTTTTTAAACTCTAACACTATCTAAACTATGGAGAAAAAAACTACTAGCATTCTTAAAGTGGAGCTTTCCACATTTGGCACCTTATGGGGGGGGGGAGCTTACTGTTTGGACCTAATTGGTTAAAAATAGGTCAAATGTGCATTCCCCTTTAAGGGGTTCACTCCAAGGCACCACTGCTCTCCCACGGTCCTCCTAAATGTTTCTAGGATAATAACTCTCCAATTCCACGCCAACCTTCAGGACTCCTCCAAAAAAAGCTTGGATAGTGTAGTACCATAAAAACACTTATTAAAACATAAACTTTATTAAAAGCAAAAGAATAAATCACACTCACAAGTATAGTGCACTCAGAAAGTAGTGCACCAAGCACCTTAAAATTCTTTTTCCATATATAGGTGCTGTGACATAAACCAGCATGGATTTAGCCTCACTTCCTGGTGGGCGTGCTGACATCACTAGGCTCTGCCCTGATGTATTTTGTCACACTCATATGACTTTTTCATAAGGTTTAAACCAGGGGTGTCAAACTCAATTTCCTCGTGGGCCACATTTGCATTATGGTTGCCCTTGAATGGCCGGTTGTAACTGTAATGCCGCGTACACACGATTGGACATTCTGACAACAAAACCGTGGATTTGTTTCCGAAGGATGTTGGCTCAAACTTGTCTTACATACACACGGTCACACAAATGTTGTTAGATATTCCGAACGTCAAGAACGCGGTGACGTACAACACGTACAACAGGACTATAAAAAGGAAGTTTAATAGCCAGTGCGCCACCCTTTGGGCTCCTTCTGCTAATCTTGTGTTAGTATAAGTTTGGTGAGAGACGATCCACGCTTTTCAGCCTCATGCTTTTCAGTTCTTTACTGCTTCTTAGTTTGTGCTTGTGGGTTCAAATCTGTTCTTCAGTGCGTGTTGTCAGTTCGTTCCTGTCTTTCAGTGCGTTCTATTTAATAGTTCGTATCTGTTTTTCAGTGCGTTCTTGTCCGCTCGTTTCTGATTTTCACACTGTTCTTCTCAGATTCTTTCTGATTTTCAGTGCGTTCTGTTAGTTCGTTCTGACCAGCCGACCATTTTCTAGCCATGTTGCGGGTACGTACTCATCGTAAAGTTCATGCTGTGCAAGGGCTTGGTGTTTGAGTTCTTGCTTTGACCCAAGCCCAGTCCATGAACAGGGCGAGGAGGAGTTCATGGATGAAGAATTGGTTGCTCCAGCGTGACCAATTCTCTCATATGCCTTTGTTGCGGGAGATCCGGGAGAATAATCCTGATGATTTCAGGAATTATCTCCAGATGACGGACCCCGTTTTTCATCATCTGTTGGCTTTGCTGTGCCCTTATATTACCAAGCAGGACACCTGCATTCGCCAAGCCATCACTCCCGAACAAAGGCTCGTCGCCAAGTTGCGGTGCTTGGCGATAGGGAGAAGTCTGCAGGACATCAAGTTCTCGACTGGAATCTCCCCCCAGGCTCTGGGAATCATTATTCCAGAGACCTGTTCTGCCATCATACAGGTCCTGCAGAAGGACTATATTAAGATAAGTTTAATCCTTTAACATCACATTCTATGTATTTAATGTTTGCTAATGTATTGTATTTATTTCATCATTCCCTAATTACCATGATTGTAATATGCTGTGAATGTCCTCTTTGTCCTCATGCATGCTGGAAGCTTTTAAAGTTCCTTGTTGACCTTCATGCATATTTGCCTTCACTAACCTCCCCAGCATGCTATCCTAGGCCCATACACACCTAGCCTAGTCACTTAACAATGTATTTTGTCAGCTGACTTTGCCCAACCCATACACACTATACCTACCTCTTTTGTGGTCAGATTTATGGATGAATTCACCAAAGCATGTAGTGCAAGGGCCTGCCTGAATACTTTCAAATGGTACTGTTTAAAGTTTTGTTCTCCTATTATCTTGATGGGTAAATGAAGAATGTAAAAATGTGCTTAAATTTGTACAGTGTGTATTCATATTTTTGTATTATGGCGGGTAGCGTTGTGCTAACCTTCAGGGTTCTGGGTTCCTACTCACAGGATCCTCTTCACTGGACCTGTAGAAGACTCTGCCAGAAACTTTTCGTGCCACTGTTATATTAGTACACCAAAGCCTGGATCCCAGAGCCCAGACCTCCAAGGAGAGACATTACAGGCAAAATCTTTTCTTCTTATCACGAGGCCCGGGTATCATCCATCTTAGGCATTTTAGTATTGGCCCGAGGTATGGATCCGGTTGTATAGCTCATAGGTCCTCGCAGAGACCATCAAACTGAGCTTTCTTCTTAGCACATCTTCAATGTGACCAATCACCTTAGACACAGGCAAAAAAACTGAGGTACTCTCCATATGGGAGGGGTTATATAGGGTAGGAACTCATCTTGTAAATAGGGTTACCAGTGTCCAATCACCTGAAGGTACTATCTAACCCACTAAGTAATTACCAAGCCTCAGGGGTTGATTTACTAAAGGCAACTAGACTGTGCACTTTGCAAAGTGCAGTTGCACTCTGCAGGTGCAATTGCTCCAGAGCTTAGTAAATGAGGTAAAGCTTCACTTTGAAAAGAACACCCAATCACATGCAAAGGAAAATAAAAAAACAGCATGTTTGCTTGCATGTGATTGGATGATGGAAGTCAGCAGAGCTTCTGCTCATTTACTAAGCTCTGGAGCAACTGCTCTTGTAGAGTGCAACTGCACTTTGCAAAGTGCACAGTCAATTTGCCTTTAGTAAATCAACCCCTCTGTGTCCGCGATGTATGAACAAGAAAATAATCATCCTTTTCAGCTCCGTGAATTAATTGCTTTGAGCCCCTAAAATGGCCTAAATGGGGTAAATTTTAGAGCACCGTGGGGGTTATTTACTGAAGGAAAATCCACTTTGCACTACAAGTGCACTGCAAGTACACTTGAAAGTGCATTGAAACTGCACTGAAAGTGCACTTGTAGTGCAAATTGGATTTGCCTTTAGTAAATAACCCCCGTTGTCACTGTAACTACACCAACTTACTCCAAAAACTGATATTGAGCTTTGAAAGAAGAAGCCACGCATTGTTGAGTATAAAACATTTTACTCCGTGCACACTAATATGTGCGTTTTTTAACAAACTAACATCTTTGGTGTATAACATTTATGTGTGACAGTATATAGCCTTTTTTTGGTTAAACAGGCATGTTTAAAACCATAAAACATACACAACTCAGGAACTTACAAAGTTCAACTTTGATAAATTGAAGGAAATATGTGACATCAGTATGTCAAAACTGTGTTGATCTTGCCTTCATCAGAGGGAGTGATGTCACCCCTGTAAAAGCCAAATTTTGAAGATGCACACAAATTGGGAGTCAAAATGTGGATTTTCCTCCTGATCCCATGCCTAATGTCAACATGTGCTAGCTCCCATCATGGGGGATCAATGGATGTGTTTTGGGGGTGCAACCCCTTACTCTCATCTACTTTAGTTGCGAGGAAGGGGTTGCACCCACAAAACGCGTACATTGATATCCCGTGATGGCAGATAGCACATGTTGACACACTGTGTGCATCTTCAAAATTTGGCTTACAAATTACTTTAAAACTTAAAAGTAAGTAATAAAAATAAAAAATATAACGGCAAAATGTTAAATTTTGGGGTGTTTTAGATTTTGTCTAAAACATCAATGATGTTGTTGAGTCTTTTTTCAACATCATTGATGTTTTCCTTGACCTTCTCTAATTCCCGATTGCACACCATTATCTCCCCGATGAGGATCTATGCACTTGCACTATTGAAATGAGTTTCTTCTTCCACAACATCAATATCACCTAAAAATAAAAAAACACACCATGTATTATAAATATGCAGGCATACATCTATTACCTGAAGCTGTGGTCCCAGACACTGACTTGTTGTGGTCACTATTTCGCCCAATCCATGAACCTCTCCTCCCTCCACATCTTCTTCATGGTGTGTGGGTATTTCCCCTTCTTCATGAGGTGTGGGGTTCTTGGTGTCCTCAGATGTCCCGATTCTTTTCTCCCCTATGTGAATAAAAAAAAGGTATACTTTTTATACTACAGATATTTGAGGCAAGAAATAGGAATATGAAACATTGCTTGGAAGTGTCGTCCAATTGTCTGTTCTGGCAGAGTTCCAAGCTGAAGACATGATTTTTCCCTTTCTTAAAGCTGGCATACTTACCTTTTTTTGGAAAAGTATCACACATGGAGAGACTAAAAAGGATGTTCTGGTGTCCCACACTAGTGCTCCTGCGTCCAGATGTGTAAACAGCTGCTGAGTGTCCTTTCCTTACACTGAATCAAGTTTGCATTTCATTCTAGTTACAAACCTATCTAGACAACAATATACTAAACTTTTAATACAAATAGGCATGAACAAATGTAGTTAACCTGCATCTGCCAAAAACATTGTATTAGTGGTCGAACGAATGATGTTTACTACGATTACTGTGCCCACAAACCTGAAACTTGCCATTTTAAACTCTACAATAGTAAAGAAAAGCACAAGTAGCAGCACTAAAGTAATAATAATAATAATAATAGGAACACACGACAAATACTTACTTTTTAGAAGCAGTTTCCTGATCCTTCTGTACTGATCGTGCTCCCTCAAATTCAGGTCTGACCAGCGTTTCCTCAATTGCTCCTTGGATCTTCGTACCCCAAAATTGCTGTGCAGACTTCTCACAACTTTAGTCATGATCTTGGCCTTTCTCACATTCGGGTTTGGGTACGGTCCATACTTCCCATCATAGTCTGCCCTCTTCAAGATGTCCACCATCTCCACCATCTCTACAAAGGACATATTTGAGGCCTTATATCTCCTCCTGGATCGGGACGTTTCTGGCTCCGGGCTTTCATCATTGTTGCTATTATCATGCACCTGCTGTCTCTCCGCCATGTGCTCTCCTACTGCGCCGAAAGAGAAGGGGTGGGGAATACACTAGAAAGAAGGTCAGGGGCGGAGTTTCACGCATGCGCAGTGTATATAAAGCATAACGCGCGTGCGTCGTATGTATGATCCGTGAGTGGAGGACGGAGTAGCGTAAGCACCGATCGTGCAAACGAAGGTACAATTTTAACTTGGGGCACCAGTGGTTAGTGTTCTATACTGCTTATAGATTGAGGCCTATATTGGAACAAGATTTGGAGAGTTTAGCCTGACATTAGGGTTTGTCTTTTGTTGTGTCTTGCAGAGAAAATGGATACATTTAATGACCATCACTTCCTCCCCAACTTCATTGATAAGTACTGGAAGCTGCCCTGTCTGTGGCAAGTGAAACACCAATTTTATAACAATGAGCTAAAGAGGAAGGCAGCGCTGGATCAACTGTTGGAATTGGTGAAGCCAGTGATTCCCACGGCAGACATCAACTATTTGAAGTGCAAAATTGGTGGCGTGAGGGGCACATATAATAGGGAGCGCAAAAAGGTCCAGGAATCAATGAGATCAGGAGCAGCAGCAGATGACATTTATGTCCCGAGGCTCTGGTACTATGACAGACTGCGTTTTTTGTCAGACCAGAGTAAACCCAGGCCATCACTCTCAACCCTTCCTTCCAAACTTCCTTCCGCACTTCCTTCCACATCAGATGAGGCCTCCGACGTACAACCTGGGTCTTCCACCCAGGAAGATGTGGAGGAGCCCAGCATGAGCCAGGTATAGCATTGTTCAACATATTTCTTGTCAAAAAATTAATGATGTTAACTAGATGTTATTATTGATCACTAATTTCTGATTTAACAAAGTGGTTTACATATCAATAGACAGTAGTAGCCCAAAATGATTGGGACAAGAATGAAAAATGCTGGGGTCAGAATTATAGTCTTTTCTATTTGTTAACATTCAATTTGCAACAGTCATGAGCTCAAAATTGTGTGTGATTGATGACCAAAAAACTAAAACTATGTCCCATTTTCATACACAGGAAAGTCTCAGCCAGAAGGAGGCTGTGGAACGTGGCAGCCAGGAGGTGGCCGTAAAAAGTGGCAGCCAGGAGGTGGCCATGCCCAGTAGCCTGACCGAATCCCAGGTTCCTCCCCTCCACCTTCCAACAAAAAGGACCAGGAAGGCGAGGAACCTGGAGGAGTCAGCGACTAATTTGAGGATACTGCGGTACTCACAACCACCCCTAGTGTCCAGGAGTCCCTTGCGTGTACGACGACCAGTAGGATGCAAGTAATGGAGGAAGGCCAATGCCTCATCTGTGAGGAGGTCATATTTCAGGCCCTAAATAAGGGGGTAAGGGGTGAACTCACCAATAAAAGCCACATCTGTGATTTGGACCATATGACTCCTCCACCACCTCCAGCAACACCGCCAACACCACAGCCATAGCCTGGAAGGAAGCGTGCCAGAAAGTCTTGAGAGTGCTGGCCTGGGTTTGGTGTGGTCTGGCAAAAGACGCAGGCTGTTGTAAGACCACAGCCTCGGGACATACATGTCATCTGCTGCTGCTCCTGATCTCTTGGAGTCCTGGACCGGATTGTGCTCCCTATTAAATAGACTCCTTAGGCTACCAATTTTGCCTGTCAAATAATTGATGTCTGCCCTGGGGTACAAAGGCTTCACCAATTCCAACTGTTTCTCCAGGGTTGCCTTCCTCTTTATTTTGTTAGGACCTCTATTAAATTTTTAATTTTTGTTTGGACAAATAATGTGTTTTACTTCAAAAATTACAGTTTGTTTGTGAGTAGGCAGGTACATTTCCAAAATACAATGTCAAATTAACAAGGGACACCAACCAACATCTTTGAGGTTAATAAATACTTAAATAAAAGATAATAATGGTGTTGTGGTAACTTGACACACAAATCGACAAAAAATATTATGGATATCACTATAAAAAAGAAAAAAAAAGTTTTTCAGGAGATCTTGAGGAAAAAAAAAAGTAGATCACTATAAAAAAAAAATAAAGATTATTCTGGAGATCACAAAAAATAATAAGAAATCAGTTTGTCAGAACTGTGTGTGAATATCAGCAGCAAAGCAACTTCATTATTCTAGCATTATAAAGAAGAAGAGAATGCGCTGCATTGAAAGATTTAAAAATTTGCAGCGTGACGAATGTGCTATCTCCATTACGAACCCCAATTTTTTCAAGACCGAGCGCTTCCGTCTCGTACTTGAATCCGAGCATGTGTGGAATTTGGTGTATTTCTGACAACAACGTTTTTTGTCGGAAAATTTGAGAACCTGCTCTCAAACATTTGTGAGCAGAAATTCCGACTGCAAATGTCCGGTGGAGCATACATATGGTCGGACTTTCCGACAACAAACTCACATCGAACATTTCCAAACGGAAATTCCGATCTTATGTACAGGGGTATTAGACTATATAAATGTATCCAGGGCTTTCTTAAAAAATAGGTGAGGAACTCAACCATGCCCCCTCCCCCTCCATGCCTAACTGCATTGGACGGTGGGCATGGCAAAACTGCATTACAGTGGGAGAGTCTTAAAGGGGCAATAAATACCAGGAGTGCATCATGTGCAGAGTTCAGGGATGCATTATTTACAGAGTACAGGGTTCATGGGTGCGCTATGTATAGAGTGCAGTGTTCATAAGTGCGCTACGGTCAGATTGCAGTTTCAGGGGTGCTCTAAACACATAGTGCAGAGTTCAGGGATGCGTTATGTACAGAGTGCAGAGTTTAGGGATGCGTTACGTACATAGTGCAGAGTTCAGGGATGCACTACGTACATAGTGCAGAGTTCATGGGGTGCGCTGTGCACAGAGTGCAGGGTTGAGAAATGCTCTACATACAGAGTGTAGAGTTTAGGGATGTGCTATACACAGTTTGCAAGGTTCAGCACTTTTTCACAGGCTGTCCACATCTCACTTCCATCCCTCCTCAGCTCTGACCTCTGCACCACTCTCCCCCATTCACCACCTCTGCACACATCTCCTTCCATAGCCCTCATCTCTCAGCAGTCCCCCCCACATAATCGCTTCATCGCATATCACCTTCCCAGTCCAGCTCTAGTACCTATTGGCAGAGTAGGCAGCTCTGCTTCTCTCTCTCCCTTGCAGGAATATCTTTGGTTGCATCTGTGCACCCGGTCACAAATGGGGATCATAGTGCAGCTTACTACATTACCCCACACTGCACCTGCATCTTCCCTGTCCCCGCTGTGAGTGCAGGGCAGGCAGAGGTCTGTGAGAGCAGCTGAGAGGAAAGCTGTCCTTGTAAACGCAAAAGGCTTTTGTGCAGGGCCGATCCTAGGGTCACCGGCGCCTGGGTGCAGAAATATTTCTGGCGCCCCCACATGGGCGTGGTCATCTTACCAACTCCTCCCCTTTACAAATGTTTCTATGGCAACGACTCAAACACAGAGATGCTCCCCTAAGAAGTCTTTGTTACCCTGGGATCCTCCTGTGATCTTTTAATAAAGAAAATACAGGAAGAGGGTACACTAATGAGACCTGGAGGGGAGTCTCTCTGATGCACACAGAGAGGGCTTCTGTTAGAGAGTATGTTAGAAAGAGCCCCCAGACATAATACAGAAGATGGTCAGAGACTGCAGACATAATACAGGAGATGATCAGAGACTGCAGACATAATACAGGAGATGATCAGAGACTGCAGACATAATACAGGAGATGATCAGAGACTGCAGACATAATACAGGAGATGATCAGAGACTGCAGACATAATACAGGAGATGATCAGAGACTGCAGACATAATACAGGAGATGATCAGAGACTGCAGACATAATACAGGAGATGATCAGAGACTGCAGACATAATACAGGAGATGATCAGAGACTGCAGACATACTACAAGAGATGATCAGAGACTGCAGACATAGTACAAGAGATGATCAGAGACTGCAGACATAGTACAAGAGATGATCAGAGACTGCAGACATAGTACAAGAGATGATCAGAGACTGCAGACATACTACAGGAGATGATCAGAGACTGCAGACATACTACAGGAGATGATCAGAGACTGCAGACAGGATATAATAGATGATCAAAGACTGCAGACATAGTACAGGAGATGATCAGAGACTGCAGACATAATACAGGAGATGATCAGAGACTGCAGACATAGTACAGGAGATGATCAGAGACTGCAGACATAATACAGGAGTTGATCAAAGACTGCAGACATACTACAGATGATCAGAGACTGCAGACAGGATATAAGAGATGATCAAAGACTGCAGACATAGTACAGGAGATGGTCAGAGACTGCAGACATAATACAGGAGATGATCAGAGACTGCAGACATAATACAAGAGATGATCAGAGACTGCAGACAGACATACTACAGGAGATGATCAGAGACTGCAGACATACTACAGGAGATGATCAGAGACTGCAGACATAGTACAGGAGATGATCAGAGACTGCAGTCATACTACAGGAGATGATCAGAGACTGCAGACATAATACAGGAGATGATCAGAGACTGCAGACATAATACAGGAGATGATCAGAGACTGCAGACATAGTACAGGAGATGATCAGAGACTGCAGGCATAGTACAGGAGATGATCAGAGACTGCAGACATAGTACAGGAGATGATCAGAGACTGCAGACATAGTACAGGAGATGATCAGAGACTGCAGACATAATACAGGAGATGATCAGAGACTGCAGACATAATACAGGAGATGATCAGAGACTGCAGGCATAGTACAGGAGATGATCAGAGACTGCAGACATAGTACAGGAGATGATCAGAGACTGCAGACATAGTACAGGAGATGATCAGAGACTGCAGACATAATACAGGAGATGATCAGAGACTGCAGACATAATACAGGAGATGATCAGAGACTGCAGACATAATACAGGAGATGATCAGAGACTGCAGACAGGATATAAGAGATGATCAAAGACTGCAGACATAGTACAGGAGATGATCAGAGACTGCAGACATACTACAGGAGATGATCAGAGACTGCAGACATAGTACAGGAGATGATCAGAGACTGCAGACATAATACAGGAGTTGATCAGAGACTGCAGACATAATACAGGAGATGATCAGAGACTGCAGACATAATACAAGAGTTGATCAGAGACTGCAGACATAATACAGGAGATGATCAGAGACTGCAGACATAATACAGGAGATGATCAGAGACTGCAGACATAGTACAAGAGATGATCAGAGACTGCAGACAGACATACTACAGGAGATGATCAGAGACTGCAGACATACTACAGGAGATGATCAGAGACTGCAGACATAGTACAGGAGATGATCAGAGACTGCAGACATAATACAGGAGATGATCAGAGACTGCAGACATAATACAGGAGATGATCAGAGACTGCAGACATAATACAGGAGATGATCAGAGACTGCAGACATAGTACAAGAGATGATCAGAGACTGCAGACAGACATACTACAGGAGATGATCAGAGACTGCAGACATACTACAGGAGATGATCAGAGACTGCAGACATAGTACAGGAGATGATCAGAGACTGCAGACATAATACAGGAGATGATCAGAGACTGCAGACATAATACAGGAGATGATCAGAGACTGCAGACATAATACAGGAGATGATCAGAGACTGCAGGCATAGTACAGGAGATGATCAGAGACTGCAGACATAGTACAGGAGATGATCAGAGACTGCAGACATAGTACAGGAGATGATCAGAGACTGCAGACATAATACAGGAGATGATCAGAGACTGCAGGCATAGTACAGGAGATGATCAGAGACTGCAGACATAGTACAGGAGATGATCAGAGACTGCAGACATAGTACAGGAGATGATCAGAGACTGCAGACATAATACAGGAGTTGATCAGAGACTGCAGACATAATACAGAAGATGATCAGAGACTGCAGACATAATACAAGAGTTGATCAGAGACTGCAGACATAATACAGGAGATGATCAGAGACTGCAGACATAATACAGGAGATGATCAGAGACTGCAGACATAATACAGGAGATGATCAGAGACTGCAGACATAATACAGGAGATGATCAGAGACTGCAGACATACTACAGGAGATGATCAGAGACTGCAGACATAGTACAGGAGATGATTAGAGACTGCAGACATAATAAAGGAGATGATCAGAGACTGCAGTTCCTATGGACGTTAGTAGATAATGGCCGATCGGCCCTCTCACCTGACCCAGCGATACAGCGGTGGTTCCTCTGATCAGGAGTCAGCTCACTCTGAATTGCCCGTGGCGACTCCGCTGTGTAGAGCCCAGATCTATATTCCGGCAATGACTCCATTCCTTTCTCTGCCAGGGATGGCGCTAGGCTGTGTGGCTTTCCCTCTGGTGGCGCAGGTCAGCGGGGTTCTCTCAGCACTGTCCGCTCCCTCTGGAGTCCTGGGTGTATTTCCCTGAAAGCTTTCCCAGGCTCCTGTATCTCTCTCTCTCTCCCATTTAGCTGAGCATGCTGTGTGAGCTGCAGTTTCTGTGTTACAGTGGGGCTGCCAGTCCTCGGGACTACATGTCCCACAATCCTCTTCTCTGCTCCTTTTTCTATTCTGTTTCTTCCCTGGGTATATGAAGGCAGGGGAAGATACATAGTGGGCAGCTGTGCTGGCAAGCGCTGCTCACTAGTACAGCAGCGTGCGCAAGAGGGAGAGGGAGGGGGGAGAGGGAGGGGGGAAAGAAGAGCCCGCAGCTGCATTGGCATCACTATGGTTGGGGTCACCCCCCCTTCCACCAACTATAATCACCCCTCAGTACAGACCCCCTCCACTAAGTATAGACCCCCTCCACTAAGTATAGACCCCCTCCATCAGTGCAGAACCTGCACTAAGTATAAACCCCTCCCTAAGTACAGACCTTACACAGTGCAGACCCCCCCAGGAAAACCCCCCTCCATTAGTACAGACCCCCCCAGGACAGACCCCCCCTCCATTAGTACAGACCCCCCCAGGACAGACCCCCCCCTCCATTAATACAGACCCCCAGGACAGACCCCCCTCCATTAGTACAGACTCCCCAGGACAGAGCCCCCCTCCATTACTACAGACCCCCCAGGACAGAGTCCCCCTCCATTACTACAGACCCCCCAGGACAGAGCCCCCCTCCATTACTACAGACCCCCCAGGACAGAGCCCCCCTCCATTACTACAGACCCCCCAGGACAGAGCCCCCCTCCATTACTACAGACCCCCCAGGATAGAGCCCCCCTCCATTACTACAGACCCCCCAGGACAGACCCCCCCTCCATTACTACAGACCCCCCAGGACAGACCCCCCTCCATTACTACAGACCCCCCCAGGACAGAGCCCCCTCCATTACTACAGAACCCGCAGGACAGAGCCCCCCTCCATTACTACAGACCCCCCAGGACAGACCCCCCTCCATTACTACAGACCCCCCAGGACAGAGCCCCCCTCCATTACTACAGACCCCCCAGGGCAGGACCCCCCCTCCATTGGTACAGACCCCCCCAGGACAGAGCCCCCCTCCATTACTACAGACCCCCCAGGATAGAGCCCCCCTCCATTACTACAGACCCCCCAGGACAGACCCCCCCTCCATTACTACAGACCCCCCAGGACAGACCCCCCTCCATTACTACAGACCCCCCCAGGACAGAGCCCCCTCCATTACTACAGAACCCGCAGGACAGAGCCCCCCTCCATTACTACAGACCCCCCAGGACAGACCCCCCTCCATTACTACAGACCCCCCAGGACAGAGCCCCCCTCCATTACTACAGACCCCCCAGGGCAGGACCCCCCTCCATTGGTACAGACCCCCCCAGGACAGAGCACCCCCTCCATTACTACAGACCCCCCAGGACAGAGTCCCCCTCCATTACTACAGACCCCCCAGGACAGAGCCCCCCTCCATTACTACAGACCCCCCTCCATTACTACAGACCCCCCAGGACAGAGCCCCCCTCCATTACTACAGACCCCCCAGGACAGAGCCCCCCCCTCCATTACTACAGACCCCCCAGGACAGAGCCCCCCCCCCTCCATTACTACAGACCTCCCAGGGCAGGACCCCCCTCCATTACTACAGACCCCCCAGGACAGAGCCCCCCTCCATTACTACAGACTCCCCAGGACAGAGCCCCCCTCCATTACTACAGACCGCCCAGGACAGAGTCCCCCTCCATTACTACAGACCCCCCAGGACAGACCCCCCTCCATTACTACAGACCCCCCAGGACAGACCCCCCTCCATTACTACAGACCCCCCAGGACAGAGCCCCCCTCCATTACTACAGACCCCCCAGGACAGACCCCCCTCCATTACTACAGACCCCCTCCATTACTACAGACCCCCCAGGACAGAGCCCCCCTCCATTACTACAGACCCCCCAGGACAGAGCCCCCCTCCATTACTACAGACCCCCCAGGGCAGGACCCCCCACCATTAGTACAGACCCCCCAGGGCAGGACCCCCCTCCATTAGTACAGACCCCCAGGACAGAGCCCCCCTCCATTATTACAGACCCCCTCCATTACTACATAGCACCCAGGGCATGAGCCCCCTCCATTAGTACAGACCCCCCAGGACAGAGCCCCCCACCATTACTACAGACCCCCCAGGGCAGGACCCCCCTCCATTACTACAGACCACCCAGGACAGAGCCCCCCTCCATTACTACAGACCCCCCAGGACAGACCCCCCCTCCATTACTACAGACCACCCAGGACAGAGCCCCCCTCCATTACTACAGACCCCCCAGGACAGAGCCCCCCTCCATTACTACAGACCCCCCAGGGCAGGACCCCCCTCCATTAGTACAGACCCCCCCCCCAGGACAGAGCCCCCCCCTCCATTACTACAGACCCCCCAGGACAGAGTCCCCCTCCATTACTACAGACCCCCCAGGACAGAGCCCCCCTCTATTAGTAATGACCCCCCAGGGCAGGACCCCTCCTCCATTACTACAGACCCCCCCCCTCCATTAGGGTACAGTACATAATGATAAAAACACCCGGGCGGCAGCTGGAGAGGAGAGTGTGCAGCCGCGCTGCCCGGGTAGAGAACAGAAGAGTACACAGCAGGAGTGAGAGACACAGAGAGGAGGAGAATGTGTCAGCACGGACCGCTCCGCTCCCCCTCCCCCCGCGACATCACTCACTGCACGGCTGGTCTCTCTCCACACAGAGACCAGCCGCTCTGCCTCCCTTCTCATCTTCGGCTGGCTGAAGGAGGGAGGGGCTTGAGCATTGAATACAGCGGCGCCTTTCTTCTTAGAACACCAGCGGAAAGGCGCCGCAGGACACAAACAAGAGGAGGAAGAGGGAAGGGAGCACTCTGGCGCTACAGCGCCCCCACCTCTCTGGCGCTGGGGTGCACTGCACCCCGTGCACCCCGCCTCGGACCGGCCCTGCTTTTGTGTTTACAAGTGACAGTGGTGAGCGGAGGGCGAGAGCCGGAGGTGGCTTAATGAAGCTCTGTCATGTTTCAGCTGAAAAAAAGCCCTGGGTGTGAGGGTGCCATGAAATGGCCTGGCGGGCCAGATTCAATTCACGGGCCTTGTGTTTGATACATGTGGTTTAAACCCTGAGTCCTATCTCGATCCAGCGCTGTACCCTCTCTTCTCTCTCCCTGCATTTACAAGACACAGAGGCAGCAGCAAAAGCTATTGGCTCCTGCTGCTGGCAATCAAATCCTGTGAGCAGAGGGCGGGGCTGGGCTGTGCTGGTTGTGTCACATGCTTGAGGCACCCTAGCAGGGACACTGTGGAACTGCACATGCTAATGCCTAAACCATAGCTCCCAACTGTCCCTGATTTCGAGGGACTGTCCTTGATTTGGAACAAAGTCCCTCTGTCCCTCTTTCCTCCTCATTTGTCCCTCATTTTGGTCTGGTCTATATAGTTGTATATAAAACCAATAAGCCCTTACTTATATGGTATGAGCTGTAGGGAGCAGCAACCTTCCTAAAAATAGTGAGAATACCTGTCCAGTAGCATTAAATGCCGATTTACACAGAGGCGGCTTCAAAGTCGTCCTACTCTGAAGCCACCCCGCACAGCATAACCTCAGCGTGGCTTGCAAAACATACCAAAAAATAACTGTTAACACTTTAGAACCCTCTTGGAAGCACTTACTTCCAGACACACACAGCCCAGCTCAGGATCAAACCCACAAATGTGCCTCCATAGCAAGCGGCTGGAGGCACAAAAAAAGGGGGGGCCAAGAGCGCTGGCAGGGAACCCCAGAAGAGCAGGTTCAGGACCACTCTATGCAAAACCACTGCACAGAACAGGTAACTATAACATGTTTGTACAAACGGCAACTGTCCCAACCTATAACTGGACTTAACAGCAAGGAGCACATGGAAGGGCGACGCATGTCAAACAAACACAAAGAAAAATTCCCAGCTCAACTTACCAGCCAGCTTGCAAAAAACTGAATTATCCTGTTCAACAGTTCACGTTAAAAACGGGTTTGGTTTTTACACATTTGCAAATATATGTGTAAGCTGCAAATGCCGTGACAAGGCACCCCAGTATTATCTACAGTCCTAACGCTATATATTTTGAGAGTCTCCATAGTAGGAGTACATACATAATAAGGGATAGATTAAAGGAAGGTATGCCTGGAGGAAGCCTGAAGTAGGAATGGGGATCAGATTATATGGCCATGGTTATGTGTGTAGTGGGGCTGATTTAGAATTCCAGCTAAGAAGCCATTCCTAATGACTATGTTAAGAACATTTTGTGAGATCTGTAGAACCTGACACTGAATTCACCCCCCCCCCCCCCAGTACAGCCATCTGTGCTAAGCTTGGCACACTTTTCCTGTCCAGGATGTGTCAGGCTAGTCAGCAGATGAAGGTAACCGCAAAGCAAGGTTTGTGTAACTGCTTGTGAAAGAATATGCTTTGCTAAACTTCTTTGCAGCAATATGAGTAGGTTAACTGTTTAAAGGTTAGAATGTTTTGTAACGGAAATGTATCATCTGTGCGCTTGTGACGTAATGTGATAGAGTTATATGTACACTGAATTGTCTGTAAGGGGCACTGCTTGGCGTGTAGACACGAGTCGGGCCAGGAGTGTTCATTCTTGCTAGCTAGAAGAATGAAATAAAAAACCTTGCATACCAGAAGTTCATTGCCCAGCAGTCATTACTGTTATTCTGCTACCTCATTTGGTGCATTGGCCGTAAGGGGGGAATATCGGTGTGACCTGTTGAGGCAGGTGGCACTGTTTTTCACCAGACCTACAAGGAATGGTCCGAGGGGCCAGCCCTGTGGGCTATATCGTAGTCTCAAAAGGCGCCTTCTAGAGCTGTTATCTAGGAGACTGCGCTGTGTCCCATTTGGTGGCCTGCTGTGGACGACCTTCGTAGCGTCAAAAGGACCTGGGAACCCGAGAAGTAGATAGCTGGCGCTCCAACGGGAACAGGTGAGAACCTTTTTACTTTTGTTTTTGGATAACAGTTAAGACAGCCAGCCAGCCTCTCGACGGATCGAGAGAAGGGAAGCCTGATCACCTTCCGAGAGAGACGTCCGTTCAGATGATTGTGCATCTTTCGGACGAATCCTCTGTCAGTCAGTAATTTTTGGGTGGGAATGTCTGGTATGATTGATGTGTGTATGAGACATCACTTTGTGGTGAAGTGACCGTGTCCTCCTTTAAGTGCGTTTTCTGGCTGGGAGACCACGTCCAGGCCACTGACCGAGGGAAGCGTTGTCTATTGTCCCTACCTGTGTCGAGGATTCAGACCCCTTACTGAATTCTCATCATTTACCCTACCCTCTGTGTCTGTCTTGGTGTCTGTTAGGTTATAAGAATGGGTGGGAAACATAGTGTTGAATCTCCTCTACAAACCATGATCTCCAACTTTAAGAAGGGATTTTCTAAAAAAAAAAAAAAAACTGTAATTTAAAACTTAGCCCTGAGAAATTGATAACATTGTGTGAGAAAGATTGGCCCTGCTATGGAGCGCGGTAGCCCCCACAGGGAACCCTTGACTTAGAGACCATTGACTGATTATTTGAGAATATTATGTCAGAATTACAGAAACATGACCAAGACGCACCTTCCAGGAGGACTGTTCGTTCGGGTGATTGTGCATCCCTCGAATAAATCCTCAGCCAGCCAGTCAGGAGGAATATCCGTCCACATGATTGTGCATCTCTCGGATAAATCCTCAGCCAGCCAGTCAGGAGGAATATCCGTCCAGATGATTGTGCATCTCTCGGATAAATCCTCAGCCAGCCAGTCAGGAGGAATATCCGTCCAGATGATTGTGCATCTCTCGGATAAATCCTCAGCCAGTCAGTCAGTCAGTCAGTCAGTCAGCTAGGAGAAAACGTCCGTCTGGATGATTGTGCATCCTTTGGACAAATGGGAGATAAAGACCTGCAGTGGATAGAAGCCACAGAAAGAGGAACAGTATAGAATTATAGTTATGACAAGAGTAGTACCACTGACAAAACAAACAAAACACATATATTCTCAACCCGAAGAGACAGATCAGCCTCCCCCGTTGATAAAAGGACCTCAGATAGAGACAGGTCAGAGCCATGTCCAAATGCCCCGTCCAGTAAACAAGGGGACTCAAGTTGTTGTTCACCTACATCAGATTCAGCAAGTTTGTCAATGCCAAATCTCAGTAAATATACTCCTGACCGTAGCACTCTGGGTATAGGCAGGACAGAAATAGGGAACTCAGTAGTAGTCAATGGGCTCCCCAATCAAGTGTCCACTTCCACTCCGAGAAATCCTGATACAAATAGCCGGACCCTTGCCCCGCATCCCCTTGAAGCCTGCATACTGCAAGACATCCCGGGACTGTGGGCAGAAGACAACCTACCAGGATTAACCACACACGTTCCCCCAATCCTTATTGAATTAAAATCAGGAGCCACTCCAGTCAGCCTGAAACAGTACCCAGTCCCTCTAAAAGCCCTAGTAGGAAAACAAAAGTACTTAAACAAATTCCTACACTATGGAATCCTAAAACCCTGTCAGTCTCCCTGGAATACACCTCTACTCCCAGTGCAGAAACCTGAAACAGCTCACTGTCATCCTGTTCAAGACCTCCGAGCGGTCAATCAGGCTGTAATGACCATGCACCCAGCGGTCACTAATGAACTGTTACAATTACTGTGGGAGGCAGGTTATAAGGTGTCCCGGAGAAAGGTGCAATTTTGACAAGAGACTGTAAAGTACCTGGGATTCAGAGTATCACAAGGACAGAGACAATTGGGAGAAGGCAGGAAAGAAGTTGTTTGTCAGATTCCCACCCTGACTACCAGACGGCAAGTACGTGAATTCCTGGGGGTGGCAGGATTCTGCTGAATCTGGATACCGGACTTTGCCATAAAAGCCAGACCTCTCTATGAATCCACAAAGGGGGGAGAAAAGGAACCCTTCCAATGGGGAGAACAGCAAAACAGAGCATTAAGACATTAAGGTCTCCCTAATGCAGACTCTTGCGCTAGGCTTGCCAGATAGCCAAAAAGTCTTCTATTTGTATGTCAGTGAAAAACAAGGAATAGCAGTAGGAGTCCTGACACAATACTCTGGGTCTTGACAGCGTCCTGTAGCATACCTTTCAAAACAACTGGACACTGTAGTTCAGGGATGGCCATCCTGCAGCGGGCCATCGCAGCAACAGCCCTCCTTGGGGTCGAAGCTGACAAGTTGTCATTGGGTCAGGAGACTTATGTCCGGGTCCCACAACAAGTACAGGCATTAATGGATTACAAGGGAAATCACTGGTTTACTAACATTCGAATGGTTAAATATCAAGCTATGCTGTGTGAAAATCCTCGCATCCACTTAGAGACTGTAAACACTTTAAACCCAGCCACTCTGCTCCCCACCTCACAAGAACCCCTAACTCATGACAGTCTCCGGGTAATGGATGTGCAAGCCGACCAGACTTGAAAGACAGCCCCTTGGAAAATCCAAACGTTGAGTACTTTACTGACGGAAGCAGTTTTGTAAAAGGTGTTTATCCCCAGATATAGGCCCAGACAATGGCCCTGACTTTGTCCACAAGTGCCTCCAGGAATTAGCAACGGCACCTAAGATTACTTGGAAATTACACACCGCATATAGGCCCCAAAGCTCTGGAAAAGTTGAACGGATGAACCGCACACTCAAGTCACAACTGGCTAAGCTCTGTCAGGAAACCCAAATGGAGTGGACCTTGATGTTGCCCATTGCTTTACTGAGAATTCGGAGTGCCCCAACAGAGGGGACAAATCTGTCCCCTCTTGAGGTACTGTATGGTAGGCCCCCACCCATCATTAGAGGGATAAGAGGAGACTTGCATCAGATAGGAGGGGTAGTTAACCGTGAACTGATACAGAAGCTTGGGGAAAGTATGCAGGACATAGGGAAATGGGTTCAAGAGAAACTTCCCATAAGCTTGTTGAACCCAGTACACCCCTTTAAACCAGGAGATACAGTGTGGGTAAAGGAGTGGAACATAACCCCACTAGGGCCAAAATGGAGAGGTCTTTACACTGTTCTGCTATCTACCCCAACAGCCATTAAGGTAGCCGAGGTGACACCCTGGATACACCACTCCAGGGTAAAGCGAGCTGCTGACCTCACAGACTCCTGGCACAGTACAGTAGACCCCCAAGATCCTTTGAGACTGAGATTGACCAGAGAAATCAGAAGGAAGAACTCCAGCCCTGTGTTCAGCACACCCCTGGAAGCTGCTGAATTTACGCACGGCAGAAGATAGACAGACTGCAGCCCTGCGGCCAGCACACCCCTGGAAGCTGCTGGCTCAACGCACGGCGGAAGATAAAGGATATCTACTAAGCTCTGCTCCAACCACAGCCCGGACGCTGGTTGGTCTACGCACAAGCTGAAGCTTGAGGATATTCATCGGTGTAATGTTTACTAAGATCGTTATAATGAGACTGTTGATAGTCATAATAGTGATACTGACCAGGTTAACAGGGGGGGAGAGTATCTCATGTGACCCTTGTATAAAGACCACCAGAGTAGGATCCGTAACTACCAAGATGTTATTGTGGCACTCCCATTATCAATGCAGGGGCACAGAGACTGGTACTTGCATACATAGTGGGACTACCTATTCAATGTGCTCCTTTGAAAATCAGATAACCAGTTATGACCCCACTTATGCACCCTATAAAACCTGGCTAACCGTTCGGAGCTTTAGTCCCACCGGTAGGCTGATAAACCGTACACTGATCACTGACCCCAGCACTGCAGCAAGCCTAATCTTTGATGTGTGTGCTGCCATCAACCTCAACCACTTCCCAAGGGGAGGGTGTGGGGGATTGGAATGGGAGAGAGAGTATTTAAGAAATGATAGGTACATCTGTTCAGGGAAACTGGGACCTAGCTGTGCAGGTGAGGAATGGAATTACTGCCCCAACTGGAGGTGTGCTGCCTGGGGAACATGGGGAATGAAAAATCAGGATGCCATTCTAAAATCTTTAGCTGGTTCATCCAGCTGCACAGTGGGAAGTTGCACCCCTGTGAATTTCACCATACATAACCCTGTCCAGTTTTTAGCACAATGGGGAAATAAGTTTGGAGTTCATATTTATGGTAAAGGATCAGACCCCGGTACAATTGTGTATGTCTCACTAGAAACTGAACTAACAAAGAGTGTTAATCATCAGCTATTTCATTCCTTATATGAAGAGCTAGCCACTGGTATGGAAGTGCCCCCTAGCACAAAGAACCTGTTCATTGAACTGGCAGAAAGTGTGGCTGACAATTTACAAGTGACAGATTGCTATGTGTGTGGAGGAACCAACATGGGAGACCAATGGCCTTGGGAAGCCAGGGAAAAAGATTATGATGTGCCATTCAGTGCCACCTCTGAGCAGCCCCATGAACGAATAAGGTCAGAATGGCACCTGAAAACGTCAATAATTGGGAAATATTGTATAGCCAGGTCGGGTCCCCAGTATAAAACACATGTAGGAGAAATGGCCTGTTTAGGACAACAGTTTTATAACAACACTTCAAAAAGTACATCCTGGTGGAGTGATACAAACGTACCCGTGCCTGACCCACACCCCTTTACCAATTTCACTCATCTAAAAGGGCTATGGGAAAATCTCACCAAAGAGTCTAACTGGAAGGCCCCAGAAAACTTGTACTGGATTTGTGGGAATAAAGCCTATTCAGAGCTCCCCAAGACTGGTCAGGAGCCTGTGTCTTAGGTACATTAAAACCCTCATTTTTCCTTCTTCCACTGGGGAATAGGGAGGAACTGGGAGTCCCTGTGTACATAGGTTCAAAGAGGAAGCGGAGGTCATCTAGTCTGACGATAGGAAACTGGAAAGATAATGAATGGCCCCCAGAACGTATTGTCCAGTATTATGGTCCAGCCACATGGGCCGAAGATGGCAGTTACGGTTATAGAACACCAATTTATATGCTTAATCGAATTATAAGGTTACAGGCTGTATTAGAAATAATTACTAACGAAACTGCTGCTGCCTTAAATTTGCTTGCTAAACAAGGAACTAATTTACGTGCTCATGTGTATCAGAATAGACTTGCCTTAGACTATCTGTTAGCTACTGAGGGTGGTGTCTGTGGTAAATTTAATCTGAGTAATTGTTGCTTAGAAGTGGACAACACAGGAAACGTAGTTGAGGAAATCACTGGTAGAATGAAAAAGTTAGCTCATGTGCCAGTCCAGACATGGGATGGTCTCAATTCTGGTAGCTGGTTCGGAGATTGGGGTTTTCCCAGTGTATATGGGGTAAAGGCTATATTGGGGATCGTTGTAATAATACTCGTAGCATGTCTGCTGCTGCCCTGTCTGATTCCCCTTGGGACTAGAATGATCCAGAGTTTCATTGAGGCCACCGTAGAAAGAAAGGCTGCGACCCATATTATGGCTATGTGGAAATACCAGCCATTAACCCCCCAAGACTAGAAAAAAAATCTCAGTCACATTGGGCTCTGATCCATTAGAAAGTGGACCTGTATGCTATTTAGTGATGCTTAATCTCGCTTATATTAATCGCTATGATTATGATCAAAGGGGGGAATGAAGTAGGAATGGGGATCAGATTATATGGCCATGGTTATGTGTGTAGTGGGGCTGATTTAGAATTCCAGCTAAGAAGCCATTCCTAATGACTATGTTAAGAACATTTTGTGAGATCTGTAGAACCTGACACTGAATTCACCCATTTCCCCCCCCCCCCCCCCCCCCAGTACAGCCATCTGTGCTAAGCTTGGCACACTTTTCCTGTCCAGGATGTGTCAGGCTATTCAGCAGATGAAGGTAACCGCAAAGCAAGGTTTGTGTAACTGCTTGTGAAAGAATATGCTTTGCTAAACTTCTTTGCAGCAATATGAGTAGGTTAACTGTTTAAAGGTTAGAATGTTTTGTAACGGAAATGTATCATCTGTGCGCTTGTGACGTAATGTGATAGAGTTATATGTACACTGAATTGTCTGTAAGGGGCACTGCTTGGCGTGTAGACATGAGTCGGGCCAGGAGTGTTCATTCTTGCTAGCTAGAAGAATGAAATAAAAAACCTCGCATACCAGAAGTTCATTGCCCAGCAGTCATTACTGTTATTCTGCTACCTCAAGCCTACCCCTCCTTAAAGGTACAGGGGGCACACTGGAAACCCAGCATATAGCACAATGGCAGCAAAGGTGTCCAGTGTACCCCTTCACCAAATAAGCAACAGTACAAACAAACGGCAACCTATAACTGGTCATAACAGCAAGGAGCACATGGATGGGTGATGCATGTCAAACAAAAACAAAGAAAAATTACCAGCTCAACTTACCAGCCAGCCTGTGTAGCGTGTTTGTTTTTTGTAATTAAAAAAATTACCTTTTATCTAAAACATTTTTGTGAATTGACTTTTACCTTGAGTTTATTAGAAGAGCCAATCAAATAACATTGACAGTGATATAATAATTCTAAAAGTGGTACAGTAACCCTACAAAGCAGGAGAAAGAATATTATGCATCTTCGTGAATTGAGATCTGAGGTATGAGTTATGTAAGACATGGTATCAAAGAAAAAAAACGACCAAACAAGAAAAAAAAAAAAAAAAAAGCTGTTTAATTTGAGCCCCTTATACCTCCAGAATGTTTGGAAACCCTACTTTATGGCCTCACACAACTATGGTAATGGTCTTTATATAGGATTTCCAGACAATGTTGACCAGCCAATCTCAGCATGTTCTCATAACACAAATTCTTCACCGGCGAAGTGAGAACCACTTGTCAAAATGGTCAGTAGTTCCAGAGATAGAATATTGGGCCAAAGATATGCCGGAACCCTCTAAATGGAGATCTAATGTTTCCAGTGAAGGATACTGTTAACGCTACATCATACAAAAGACATTTTAAACAATGATACTCAAAGTGTGAATGCAGCCTAAGATACAATGTAGTGACCATAAATCAACACTGGAGGGCGACATTTCACATGGAGGGTGAAGACCAAAAGTTAGCACTAGGAGACTGGTTACTCATGGATGGTCAACTCGAGTTCTACCAAATAGTTATCATACACCTAATATTACCTAACCCAAGCCGCATTTCTAACTCATTTACTTAAAAAAAATAAAAAAATAAAAATGCTAATAGGTGTTTTTTAGTACAATAGATATTGTATTTTTTTTTCTAAACAAAAAATTCCTTTTCTTTTATACTAGAATATTTTTTTCAAAATTGTCGCTATTTTTTTGTTTATAGCACAAAAAATAAAAACCGCAGAGGTGATCAAATACCACCAAAAGAAAGCTCTATTTGTGGGAAAAAAGGACGTCAATTTTGTGTGGGAGCCACGTCGCACAACCGCGCAATTGTCAGTTAAAGCGACGCAGTGCCGAATCGCAAAAAGTGCTCTGGTCAGGAATGGGGTAAATTCTTCCAGGGCTGAAGTGGTTAACTGACAAATGTGTGGGCGTGCAACGCTGTACCCAAATAAAACTGTTGTCCTTTCTTTCTTTTCCCTCTTTTGGTGATATTTGATCTCCTCTGCGTTTTTTATTTTTTGCGCTATAAACAAAAAAAGGCCGACAATTTTGAAAAAAAAAAACAAAATTTTTTACTTTCTGCTATAATACATATCCAAAAAAAACAAAAAAAAAAACAAATGTCTTCTCTTCATCAATTTAGGCCAATATGCATTCTTCTACATATTTTTGGTAAAAAAATCCCAATAAGCGTATATTGATTGGTTTGCGCAAAAGTTATAGCGTCTAAAAAACTATGGGATAGATTTAGGGATTTTTATTTTTTTAATTGCCTTTACTAGTAATGGCAAGGATAAGGGATTTTTAGCGAGACAAATCTGATCCTAAGTGACATTTTTTGGAGGCTAGCAAGACCAATACAGTGATCAGTGCTAAAAAAAAATAACTAATCACGGTATAAATGACACTGGCAAGGAAGGGGTTAACATTAGGTGCGATGAAGGGGTTAACTGTGTTCCCTGCTAGTGTTTTCTAACTGTGTGGGGGATGGACTGACAGGAAGAACACAGAGATCGCTGTTCCTGATTACTAGGAACAGAAGATCTCAGTGTACTTCCTTGTCAGAACGGGGATCTGCCTTGTTTACATAGGCAGATCCCCATTCTGCCTCTCTGTGGACCGATCGTGGATGGTCGGCGGACATCGGGACAGCGGATTGGCTCCCGTGCCGTGCAGCGGGCGCCCACAGTATGTAGTGCACGAAAAAACGCACAGGCACGTTGTCTCACACAATAGAGCCACCCTGCCGCAGTATATATATGGTGGGCGGTCTTTAAGTGTGTTAAATATAGTGCCTGGGGGGTCCCCTTGGTCTGCCTGTAAAGTGGCGCATCTGTAGCATGCATAGAACATGCTGCAGCACAAATGACATTTCTAAAGAAAAAAAAAAACGAAAATGTCCGTTTTTTCCCCACAAATAGAGCTTTCTTTTGGTGGTATTTGATCACCTCTGCGGTTTTTATTTTTTGCACTAAACAAAAAAAAGACTGATTATTTTGAAAAAAAAAAACATTTTTTACTTGTTGTTTACAAGTTAAAATAATTTTATTTTGCTAGAAAATTACCGTATTTATCGGCGTATAACACGCGCCCGAAGTTTAGGAAGGAATTTTAAGGAAATAAACTTTTAGCAGGGAAGTTTAAGGAGAAAAACTTACATTTAAATGCCCATCAATGCAGCCTTATCAGTGTCCATCTGCAGCCTAGTCCATCATTGCAGCCTTGCACAGTGTCCATCTGCAGTCTTGCCCATTGCCTTTGCAGCCTTGCCCGGTGCCTCTGCAGCCTTGCCCAGTGCCTTTGCAGCATTGCGCAGTGCCTTTGCAGCCTTGCCAGTCTCTTTGCAGCATTGCCCAGCCACTGATTATTTAAAATTAGCGCCGATCTCCGGTGACTGTGATCGGAGAGGAGCGAGCGCCGGCGAGATACACAAAGCCGAGTGTACTCGGCTAGTTTCGGCTCCTCTCGCAGTCCAGCCCCTGACTGTGAATAGAGCCGAGAATCTAATAGTACACTCGGCTATGTGTATATCGCTGGCGCTCGCTCCGCTCACATGACAAGGGTAGCTAAGAGCTTACCCTGCAGTAACCATTTACCCATTTGTACCTTAGACTAAATTTACTATAACTTTAGAATAAACACGCAACACCTAAGGTGGGTTAAATGGCCAACATTGCCTTTTATTAATAAAAACAACTTTTGTTACAACACACACTGTAAGAACCCACCTAACTACACTATTTCAACTATATATATCTTTTAAGATCCAAGGCGGTACCAATGTAACCATTACCCTCTTAATTTGTGTCAGAGGCACATCTAACTGAGTTGCCACCCCAGCCGCTATTTATGAAGACTCAGGGCCTAAACCCAGCTAACCTCAGCCACCCCAGGGTCCTTAAGCTGCACGGTCACTAGCCAGTGAACCGTTCCCACTCGAGGATACCATACCTGATGGTTCCCCACCGTTTACCCAGAATGCACCACATTCTACCACCGCCAAGGATCCTAACATGCCACAGCGCACCGGTATGACTCCTTATACCTGAGCGCTCCGCCACACACAAAGAGCCCTGTGCACTCCATCTTCTAAGCCCAAAAACCACATATCCGTCCCTACTGCGTTGAGGTGAACGCCATCACCCCTGAGGTACCGCCATGTCTCGGACTCCAAATCCTGATGCCTAATGACCAGGCCCCCATTCCTGACAAAAAACCTTCCCACCTCCTTATTGACTTTAACCCGGGCCTTATTGATTCGATCCACAGATCTGGCTTCTCTCCAAACAGTGCGAGCCACGATCTCTGACCAAATAAAAACAGTGCCCGGGAAGTCACAGCGAAGCCTAAGGAAATCAAACCGAATGTCTCTGATCAGTTCTCTGGAACGCCTGACACCCAGATCATTGCCACCAACCTGGACATAGAACAACTAGAACAAATAAGACCACCACATATAAAAGAAATAGCATGAGTGTCACCACAAACAGGACGACAAAGACCCCCTCCCTGTGCTTACACTAAATGAGGTCTAACATACAGCCTGTAACGATTCGACTCCCACCTGCCGATACGTTTTATCATCTCCGCTCCCAACCCCCATCTTGACGCCTCAGTTGCGGCTCTTATCCGGAAAGAGTGTGAGCCGAATTGCCTGGGATCCAGGCCCGCCGCTTTCAGACATTTGCGAAAAACCGCAATGAACTGAAAACGCGATAAATACGAGCCATTCTCGTGCATCAAGAACGGTCCCGCACTGGCAGGCCTGACCGCAATAAGTTGGGATACCGCTGAGACCGGGCTCAGCCCGGCTACCTCACCCCGAAATAACTCCAGGACTACACCTTTTCCAGCCTGATCCATTTTAGACTTACGAATCACTAAGCTTACTGACACCTCCGTTACAGTTACCTCGTCTCTTAAAAGTCCCCCCGCAACATGCTTGGCAGGGCTGACCAATTCCCCTATGCGTAAAGCCCCAAAAAAGGCCAACAGGAAAGCCGCCTGAAACAAGAGCTGTTCGTACCCGTTCCCACACACCCCCGGAATGTTAGCCACAATCAACCGCAAAGTGCTGAAGGAAACCGGGCGCCGCAGATCTCTGGACTTGCTCCCCCTACGATATCCCTTCATAGCCTGCCTTATGATAAAGGATTTTGTGACATCCTTACCTCCTGGTAATTTAAACCAAAAGGCCAAACCCGCTAACTTACGGTCCACTGAAGATACAGATGCCCCCCGCAGAAAGTTTTGAACAATGAAATACAGGACCAAGGCCGACACGTCGTCTCGGGGCTCAAGCCCCCCTACCTCCTCCAGCAAAGCATTCCATTCCCTCCATGCGCCAGCGTATGCGCCCCATGTTGCCTCACTCAGGGATTTGCGAATCAATCCTGCGGCGACTCCAATGCGATCGTCCATAACCCTGGAGGACAGGGGGTACCATGTTGCTCCGTGTCCGCGGCCAAGATCCGAAACTATTTCCACTGCGAACGAGACAAGGCATCCGCAATCCTGTTAGAAGCCCACGGAATGTGCACTGCATAGACAAAAGCATTCAGGCGAAGGCATAACAACACCAAATGCCGTAACAAGTGCACCACCGGAAGGGGGGAGGCCGACAGGGTGTTAATGGCAGTGACAACTCCCAAGTTGTCACAGTGGAAACGCACCTTTTTATTCTGAAACGCCCTACCCCAAATTTCCACCGCCAGCACTATTGCAAACAATTCCAAAAGCGCTAAGTTACGCAACCACCCAGCCTCCCTCCAAGTATCAGGCCAACCACCGGCACTCCACTTACCCTGGAAGAACGCTCCGTATCCTCCGGACCCGGCCGCATCCGTAAACAACACCATGTCCGCATTGCTAACGGGGCCCGACATCCACATCGACCTCCCATTGTAAGTTGCCAGAAAATCATCCCAGACCCTAAGATCAGTTTGGTGATCCCGGGTCAAACGAACGAAATGTCTGGGTTTTCTGACCCCCGCCATGGCCAACGAAAGCTGTCGGCAAAATATCCTGCCCATTGGAATGATTCTGCAGGCAAAATTTAATTTGCCCAAAAGGGACTGCAGCTCCCTGAACCTTGCGTCTGCCCCCCCATGGCCCTGACTTCCTGCCGCAAGGCAACCAGCTTTGCTTCCGGCAAACGGCATTCCATGGCTACTGAATCGATCGTTATCCCCAAGAAAACCAATTCTGTCGTGGGACCGACTGTTTTTTCCGGTGCTAGGGGAATTCCAAAACGATCCGCTACATGCTGTAACGTGCCCAGCAGTACCGCGCATGCGTTAGAACCCGCAGGGCCTATACACAAGAAATCATCCAAGTAATGGATGACGGAATTGAGACCGGACACATCCCGCACTACCCATTCCACAAAGGAACTGAAGGTCTCAAACAGCGCGCACGAGATGGAGCACCCCATAGGTAGACAACGATCGACAAAATACGACCCTTGCCACCTGCATCCCAGGAGGTGCATGCTATCCGGATGGACCGGAAGCAGACGAAAAGCCGACTCCACGTCAACTTTCGCCAACAAAGTCCCCCGTCCGTACCTACGTACCCATACTACCGCGGCATCGAACGATGTGTAGGTGACCGCACAGGCCTGCGGATCAATACCATCGTTTACCGAAGCCTCTTTAGGATGAGAAAGATGGTGAATCAAATGGAACTTCCCAGGTTCCTTTTTGGGCACCACACCCAGAGGAGACACAATTAAACCCTCAATTGGCGGGGAAGAAAACGGACCGCCCATCCTGCCCGAAGAAACTTCCTTCTGTAGTTTCTCCGTTACCACCTCCGGGAAAAGGCGAGCTGACTGCAGATTATCGGAAATCGGCGGAACCGTAGTCAAAGAGCACGGGATTCTGAATTCACCGAGAATCCCTCCCACAGGAGTCTAGCCGACTCCTGGTCCGGATACCTATTTAGGAAAGGAAACATCTTTACCGCCCTCACTGGTGTCTTCCCTTTTTCCAGACCCGTCCCCCGTCTTGTTTTTTCCTGCCTTGAAACACCTACTGAAGGAATGACTGCCCCCGCATCCTGAGCATTCATGCTTGAAGCGACAGGACCCTCCAAATCGGCACGAGCTGTCATTGAACTGCCAGCAAACCCCCTTTTTCTTAACGGCCGACGAGCCTGAGGTGGAAGCACCGCCAGCCCCTCCTGGAAAAAACTGGCTCCCGCTCCTAGCCGGGGTCATCAGTTTCATCCAAAGCCCTATATCCTTGTGATCCCATCGAATAGCTGGTCTGACCGCCTTCCGCTGACGAAACTGTTCGTCATAGCGTAACCACGCCATGCCGCCATAGACCCTATTCGCCTCCCCAATTGCGTCCAAATAGCAAAACAAGGCCAAGCAGCTCGCCGGCTCCTTCTCGCCAACTACGCTAGCTAAGATTGCAAATGCCTGCATCCAATTATTGAACGTGCGAGGAATAAGGCGATACCGCCGTTTTTCCTCGTCCTCCTTCTTACTCTCGTCAGGTTTCACGCGATCTAAGTTAAATTTTTCAAGGGGGAGCAGGGAAAATATTTCCACGTACTCCCCTTTCCAAATACGTTCCTTCACTTCCTGTTTCAGGTGCGCACCCAAAGGACCTTCGAAGCATACATACACCTCGCACTTCGCCGCGTCCGCCAATCTTACCTTATCCACCTCCTTGTCACTTTTGTCCGGCGGCTTTTCCCCCGAGGTCTCTCCACTTGTTCCTTGCGGCACATCAGATGGTACTACCACAGCCGGAGGAGCAGATGAGATTTCCACTGGTTGTACCTGTCTCCCTGGACTGTCCCCCACCACAGCCGCCCCCCCAGGCGCCCCCCCCACTGCCAAGCCTTTGCAGCAACTCTCTCAACCCCAACAATATCTCCCTCGTGAGCACCTCTGACCCCACACTCCCAGCAGTCCCCCCAACCTGACCCTGGGCCCCCACACCCGACAATACAGAGGGAGAAAAGAAAGGAAGAATAGCAGCATTGCACTCACCCGGCTGCATGGGGCCAGGTACCCCTCCAGCCGCCGGACCGACTTCCCCCACGGCGTCACCGACATCCTCTTCCACCTCTCCCTCTTCCATGCTGCTGTCATCCTCTCTCCGTCTCTCCGCTGGCGTCCCGGGAACCGCAAGCCGCCTGTGAGCTGGCCGTCCTCTCTCCCCTTCAGCCGCTGCCGATCCTCTTGTTGCCGACAGGCTCGCCGGCCTGCGCCGCTCTGCACGTCCGACCGCTCTGACGTCATTCTCCTGCGCCCCGGCCTTACCCGGGCTCGCAGGCGCCACCTGTGGCCTGGAGGTGCGCGCAGGCGTCGATGCTCTTCCTCTGGCAGACGTGCCCATCTCGCAGCGCCGTTCCTCCCTTCGGCTGACAGAGCCACCGGCCGCCTCCCGATCTGGGCTGAGGCCCGCTCCTTCCTCTCTTCCCCGCCAGGCCGGGGTGCCGACCGGGACATCGCCATCCACGCCAGCCGCTCGCTCCTGGATCCGGTCAGAGGAGGATGGGTAAGACGCCTTCTGTCTTGTAGATCCCATCCCCCGCAGGCTCCACCTAGGATGGGGATTCCACCCAGGCTCACCCCTGTCCAACACAGGCGATCAATTGGCAGGGGGGCCTGAAGGATCCGCAAGCGGGCTCCCATTGCGGCGCTGAGCCTGAGGAGTCCTGTCAGGGGTGAACCGCTCAGGAGGCTTAGACCTCCTAGCGCGCTGTGGGGCAGGTCCTGTTTGTGAAGGACCCTGCTGGACCCCTTGTAAGGACACAGTCACTTGTCTCTGTATCCAATCTGCTCCATGTATCCCAGCAGCAGCCCTGAGCTGGGCTAAAAGTTGCTCAAGTTCGCTCATAGCTTTAAGTAGAACTCCAGTTCAAAAGATGATGCTCTCAACAGGTTCCACCAGAACTGTTACAGCCCCACCCTCTTCACATTAATTTATTAGCTATTAGCTCCCCCCCTTTGCACCAAATTCCGTCCAATAATGACCACTTAATTACAACTATATGCCACACCTTTATGCCACACCTTTAACCCTGACCTTGCTGGTTTGCCTTATCACCCTGTCATGTCCCCCCTACGCTGACTGCGTTCCTGCTCAGCTACGGGCTTCTCTATCAGCGGGGATCGGCTTATAACACGCACCCACGATTTCCCCCTGATTTTAAGGGGAAAAAAGTGCGTGTTATACGCCGATAAATACTGTACTTAGAACCCCTAAACACTATATATATTTTTCTCTAACATCCTAGCGGTCATTGCAATACTTTTTGTCACACTGTATTTGCGCAGAGGTCTTACAAGCGTACTTTTTTTGGAAAAAATTTAAAAATTTTGAATTAAAAAAGAAGACAACAGTAAAGTTAGCCCATTTTTTTATATTGTAAAAGATGATGTTACGCCGAGTAAATTGATACCCAACATGTCACGCTTCAAAATTTTGTCCGTTCGTGGAATGGCGACAAACTTTTATCCTTAAAAATCTCCATATGCGACCCGCTGTACAGGTTGCATGTTTTGAGTTACAGAGGAAGTCTAGGGCTAGAATTATTGCTCTCACTCTAATGATCGCGGTGATACCTCACATGTGTGGTTTGAACACCGCTTCCATATGCGGGCATTACTCACGTATGCGTTCGCTTCTGCGCACGAGCTCGGCAGGACGGAGCTCTTTAGAAAAAAAATAAAACATTTTCTTACTTATTTTACTTTTTATTTTTACACTGTTCTTTTTTTTAAAAAATGTGTCACTTTTATGCCTTTTATGAATGTAAACATCCCTTGTAATAGAAAAAAAGCATGGCAGGACCTCTTAACTATGAGATCTGGGGTCAAAAAGACCTCAGATCTCATATTTACACTAAAATGCAATGAAAAAAAAAAAAAAAGTCGTTTGAAAAATAAATAAATAAATGCCCCTTTAAGAGCTATGGGCGGAAGGGAAAATCTGACGTCACTTCCGCCCTGCAATTGTATGGAGCAGAGTGGGGGCCGCCTTTCCCTCAGCTCCATGCCAAGCAGGGGAGAGGACATGATCGCCTCCACCGCTGTCGGCGGCTCCAGGAAGCGGCGGAGGGCACCGGAGAGCGTCGGGGGGGCCTCTCTCCCGCCACCGATAAAAGTGATCTCGCGGAGAATCTGCCGCTGAAACCACTTTTATCTCAAAGCAGACCGCCCGCTGAAGAAGTGGATACCGGGGTTATGGCAGCTAGCTGCTGCCATTACAACGTTATTCCACTTCAAAATGCCGCCATAAAATGACGGCGGGTGGTCCATAAGTGGTTAAACATACCCAATAAAAAAACGTAAAAAAAAAAACTTACGTCAATATGTATTCTGCTACATATTTTTGGTAAAAAAAAATCCCAATAAGCGTATATTGATTGGTTTGTGCAAAAGTTACAGCGTCTACAAACTATGGGATATTTTTAGGTAGCTTTTGTTTACTTTATTTTTTTACTAGTAATGGAGGTGATCATTTTTACCGGGACTGCGACATTACTGCGGACAAATCGGATACCTAACTGACACTTTTTTGGGGACCGGACCTGCTGATTGGCTCACGCGTGGCCTATACCCTGTGCACAAAATCACATACAGGTATGTGATTTCACGCAGTAGGGCCGCCCTGCTGTAGTATATCTGTGTGGGGTGGTCTTAAAGTGGTAATGATCAGATTTCTGCTGACAGGCCTCCCCCCTGCACAGCCATTCAGTGGGAAGATCAGTGTACTGCTGTTTCTCCTCTTCCAGTTCTTTGAGCTCCTTATGCAGGTGCGAATAGAAGGTATGTGATCACTTATTAAAAAACAAGTAGGGGGAAAAAAATTGTATCTATAATGTATATACTATACACACAAATGTTTTGCCCTTCATTTCTATTATAAACCGAATGAGATGTTTTACAAGGTGATCGTTTACAATCATGTACTTTAAGTTTTTGGGAATGTCAAGGATACAAAGGACCTGGTTTTCATATCTGAAACCTGTAAATGCACCAACAGCCTAGTGAGTTCACCTCAATTATATTTTCTACTTTTGATCATCTATATTATTAATATACGATTATACGATACAATACGATAATAGAAGATTATATTAGAACTATTTAATCCATGTTTTATTGATGTCAGAAGAAAACAGTTTAGCATGAAAAATATGCAGGAAAAAGTCAGTTCCACAGGCCCAGGCCTACTATATCTGATGGGAAATCTGTCACTGATTCTTCAAGCTGCATCAATCACCAGTTCATATTAGTGTCATTCTGCTGCATAATACAAACATTTCAACTCCACCAATACCAGCTATGGCCATACGAGGGCAGTACAGTAACACAAATTGCATCAATTCATTTACAATGGCTTCATGTTGTTTTATTGCTGCTGTTTAGATATCTATACAGATACTGTGACTGTTTGAAACTGTATGTAAAATCGTCACAAAAATTAAGAGTGCATTTTCCAATTTTTATATGAATTTATCTATTTGGGGTTGATTTACTAAAACTGGAGAGTGCAAAATCTACTGCAGCTGTGCGTAGAAACCAATCAGCTTCTAACTTCAGTTTGTTCAATTAAGTTGTGACCAGAAACCTGGAAGCTGATTGGTTTCTCCAAATTCACCAAATTTTGCACTCTCAAGTTTTAGTAAATCAACCCCACAGTGCCCCAATAAACAGTAAAGGACCATTTTTGTATTTCCATGACTTTATAGGCAATTTTTCACATTTCTAGTTTGAAAATAATTTAAAGCTGACCTGGAGGTATAATCTTAATTGCACAGTTGCTTTGGATCAATGTAAGTATGCATATCTCATACATGAGGGACCTCTGGAGGAACTCAGCAGTCCATGTGGGCATAACTTAGGATGGTCTGCAGCAATGGCGGCTGGTGCTCCATCGGTGGTGGTGGTGGTGGTGGTGGGGGGGGGGGGTTAGGTGTCAGACAGACCTGCCCACGGACCCCCCTCGTCACACCATACCCACGGGCCACCACTGGTCTGCAGGCAAATACAGCCACTCCACCAGACTGACATCCACACATCAAGGCATCTTGCAAATATAACTGCTCCCATGTTATGTTAACTCCAGAGCCAGCCCAGTTCTTGCATCGGCTCTGAGAACTCTTGGGAGAAGTAGTGAGGCTGGTTCCTGCCACCACTTATGATCTGCCTTCATTCAATAGAGAAGCACAGAGAGCCAGTGGTGCCATTACTGGTTTCTATAATAAGGTTTGCAATGAAATCAGAAAGGCTTTATAGAAAAATGTAAGCAGCCTGTTGATGAGGGCGGAAAGAAGGAACCAGGGAAGGCAAAATAGAAGCAGATTAAACTTCAGCTTTAAGAGCGGAGATGGAGGCAGTGGAGACATTAGCTAGTAAAATTCTATTTTGGTGGAATTGTTTTTCAATGCGTCATTTCCCTTTGTGGATATATTTGGCCAGGGCTTACCTCACACTGCGCTACTGGGACGGCGCTGACATTCCACCCCGAGATGTGAAGTCATTACCGCTGTAACTATTCCACATGTCTAAACGCCAAACACACAATGTTCCTGACCCTTCACTTAGGACACGGCAGCGGTGGCTGAGTTCCTGGGTCTAAATTGCTGGTCCAGCAGCAAATCAGATTTCTTCAGCATGAGAGATTTCCGCACGCTGAGCCGTGTATTTGGGGTCACTATGGTCTTTGTGAATGCGTGTTTATTATTTCTGCAGCTTATAAACAGTTTACAAGCCACATGTAGAGGGCTGATTGGAAAACTTCTAAGTGCTAAGTTAGAAGGCTATTATTTAGTTGCTGTAAATGTGTCCATACAGCGTGGATTGTGTACTTCTTGACACAGGTTCCGAGAATCTGATAAATCCTCTTTCTAAATAAACACCATCCTAAATCCAAAATACTACATACTGTAAATCCACACTCCAAGTTAGGCGCTGGCCTAAAATGAACCCTTGCATGACAGTATGGAATAAAATCAGCCAGCACTCAATTAATTAAATTCTCCCAGACTTAGGAGAATAAAATACACCACGGCTTAGTAGTTAGAATGTCTGGTTGACAGTACTGGGGTCCTTGTTTCAAATCCTAGCTAGGTTTTTATCTGCATGTGGTTTGCATGTTCTCCCTGGGCTTACATGGGTTTCCTCTGATTAAAACATGCTGGAAGGTTATTTGGCTCCTATCTAAATTGGTCCTAGTATGTGTATGTATGCAGGAGAGATAAGGACCTTAAAGAGGAGCTCCAGTCTTCCCAAAAAATTAAAAGTCAGCATCTACAAATACTGTAGCTGTTGACTAGTAATACAAGGACACATACCTGCCCCTGGATCCAGCAATGTCCTCACCCAAGCCGATTCGTCAGTCGGCTTCGGGTCCAGGCATCGGCATCTTCACTAAGGGAAACTGTCAGTGAAGACTTGCGGCTTCCAACTGTGCATGATTGGTCCCGCAGTCTTCTGGGACCTGTATAGTGTTCCAGAAGGTTAGAGGGAAAGGAAACTTCCGCTCAGATCGCTGCGGGGAGCAAAATCAGGTACCCCCCCCCAAAAAAAGGAGGAGGGGGGGGCAGGAGGAGAAAGAGCGGAACTTCCCCTTTTCAGTGAGGTTCCACTTTAAATTGTGAGCTCCTTGAGGGCAGGGTCTGGTGTGAATGTAAAGTGTTATGTAAATTGTTGGTACTAAATAAACAACTGCAATATAATGCTCATTTGTCCAGGGGAGTATGAAAAAAAAAGTATTACTGACCCTAAATTGTTTGAAGGGTGTTGGCTCAAACTTGTCTTGCATACACACGGTCACACAAATGTTGGCCAACGATTACGAACGTAGTGACATACTAGACGTACTATGTGGTTTTTCAGCTCTTTAGCGCCACTCTTTGGGCTCCTTCTGCTAATTTCGTGTTAGTAGAAGTTTGGTGAGTGTTGATTTGTGCTTTTCAGTTCATTTCTGAACGGCCGATCGTCAACCAGACATGTTGCGGAATCAGAGGAGATAACGTGTTATTTATTATTGGCCTTAGAGTTATTGCTTTGACATCATTTTTTTGGTTGAATAATGATTTGATTTGGTATATTTTCTATATTTTTGGATGCATAGAATGCACTTTTTAGTTACCGTATTTATCGGCGTACAACACGCACTTTTTTCCCCTTAAAATCAGGGGAAAATCGCGGGTGCGTGTTATACGCCGATCCCCTGCGATCCCGAGCTCACAGATGTTAAAAATCGCCGACCGCGATTTGAAAATGGCGCCGCCGGCGCCGAAATACACAGCGCCGGTCCTCGGCTCTTCTCGGCCACTTTCGGCTTCACTCGTCGCCGCCCGAACCTAGCCGAGTGTACTCGGCTAGGTTCGGATAGCTCCGCTCACAGTCACGCCCATCCCGGGCGGGACTACGAGTGGAGCCGAAAGTGCACGAGAGCCGCCGAGAAGAGCCGAGGACCGGCTCTGTGTATTTCGGAGCCGGCGGCTCCATTTTCAAATCGCGGTCGGCGATTTTTAAGCTCAGGAGATGGAGATGGGATCCTGCAAGGCTGCACTGGGGCAAGGCTGCACTGGGGCAAGGCTGCACTGGACACTGGGGAAGGCTGCACTGACAAGGCTGCACTGACATGGCTGCACTGACAAGGCTGCACTGACATGGCTGCACTGACATGGCTGCACTGACAAGGCTGCACTGACAAGGCTGCACTGACATGGCTGCACTGACATGGCTGCACTGACAAGGCTGCACTGACATGGCTGCACTGGGGCAAGGCTGCACTGAGAAGGCTGCAATGATGGGCATTTAAATGTAAGTTTTTTTCCCTTCAACTTCCCTCCTAAAAGTTTTTTTTTTTCCTTAAAATTCCCTCCTAAATTGGGGTGCGTGTTATACGCCGGTGCGTGTTATACGCCGATAAATACGGTCAGTTCTATTGGCAGATAGCATGTCTAATTTTATTTGTTTTGGGTTTTTTTTTAATGCACAATAAAAAAATTATGGAGAATACTACTTGGCTATGTGTTTTACTTCAAATGACAGTTTGGGAGTAGGCAGTTACAATTTAAAAAATACAATGTAAAATTGACAAGGGACACCAAGATAGTTGTATCTTTGTTCTTAAAAACTAGGGGATAATGGCGTTGTGGTAACTTGCACAAATAAAAAATAATAATAATAATAATTTTATTCTTGATATTACTAGAAAAAAAAGCTTTTGAAAATTCGTTTGCAATAACTCCATCAGTATCACCAGCAAAGCAGCTTCATTATTATCCCATTAAAGAAGAGAATTGTGCGCTGCATTTGGAGATTTCATAATTTGCCACGTCACGAATGTTAATTCTCCATTACAAACGCTAGTTTACTAGACCGACACTTCTGGCTCGTCCTTGCTTCCGAGCATGCGTGTTTGTTCTTTGGACTTTTGTCCGACGGACTTGTGTACACACGTAAAGTCCAACAACACACATTTTTTGGCGGAAAATTTGAGAGCATGCTAGCCAACATTTGTTGGCGGAAAGTCCGCCCCGACTGTCGCGTTGACCGCCTGCCACGAGCGATCGCGGGCACGAGAGGCAGAACAGGGACGTGTTTGTGCAAACACACAAATCCCTGTTCTGTGAGGAGTGACAAATCGTGTGTTCCCATTAGCTAGGAACCACGATCTGTCATTTCCTCTAGATCAGTCCCCTCCCCCTACAGTTAGAAACACTAGTGCTAGTGTTAACCCCTTCCCTGCCAGTGACATTTTTCCGTAATCAATGCATTTTTATAGCACCGATTGCTGTATAAATGCCAATGGTCCCAAAAATGTCCCCGATGTGTCCGCCATAATGTCGCAGTCCCGATAAAAATCGCAGATCGCCGCCATTACTAGTAAAAAAAATACTAATAATAAAAATGCTATAAATCTATCCCCTATTATGTAGACACTATAACTTTTGCGCAAACCAATCAGTATACGCTTATTGCGATTTTCTTTGCCAAAAATATGTAGAAGACTACATATCGGCCTAAACTGAGAAAAAAATTCGCTTTTTTTTTTAAAAAAAATGGGGATATTTGTTATAGCAAAAAGTACAAAATATTGTGTTTTTTTCAAAATTTTCGCTCTTTTTTTGTTTATAGCGCAAAAAATAAAAAACGCAGAGGCGATCAAATACCACCAAAAGAAAGCTCTATTTATGGGAAAAGAAGGACGTCAATTTTGTTTTGGGTGCAGCGTCACACCACAGAATCAACGCAGTGCCGAATCGCAAAAAATGGCATGGTCATTCAGCAGCCAAATCTTCCAAGGCTGAAGTGGTTAAAAGATGGGGAAATGTGCGCATATTTGCAAGTATCGTATTTATCGGCGTATAACACGGGAAAATCGCGGATGCGTGTTATACGCCGATCCCCTGCAACCCTGAGCTGACAGATGTTCAAAATCGCCGACCGCAATTTGAAAATGGCGCCACCAGCGCCGAAATACACAGAGCCGGTCCTCGGCTCTTCTCGGCCACTTTCGGCTTCACTCGAGCGCCGCCCGAACCTAGCCGAGTGTACTCGGCTAGGTTCGGATAGCTCCGCTCACAGTCACGCCCATCCCGGGCGGGACTACGAGTGGAGCCCAAAGTGAACGAGAGCCGCCGAGAAGAGCCGAGGACCGGCTCTGTGTATTTCGGCGCCGGCAGCGCCATTTTCAAATCGCGGTTGGCGATTTTGAAGCTCAGGATCGCAGGGGATCAAACTGCGAGCTGCAAGGCTGCACTGGGGCAAGGCTGCACTGGGGCAAGGCTGCACTGGGATAAGGCCGCAATGGACACTGCAGAAGGCTGCACTGACAAGGCTGCACTGACATGGCTGCACTGACATGGCTGCACTGGGGCAAGGCTGCACTGAGAAGGCTGCAATGATGGGCATTTAAATGTAAGTTTTTTTCCCTTCAACTTCCCTCCTAAAAGTTTTTTTTCCCTTAAAATTCCCTCCTAAATTGGGGTGTGTGTTATACGCCGATAAATACGGTATTTGCAGTACCTATTCTTCACCATAAGATGTCCTCAATTTTTCAGGTTAATAAAGCATCATCCAACCCAGGAGACTGAGGACATACATGAGTTTGTAAATTTTAAGAATGTTCATTCAATTTACTTATCGTTAGTGGGGTCAAATTGACTTGACTTTTTGAATTAACAAATTTCTATCAGTATATGTGATTTTCGTTCAGGAAAGTCTATTACTTACGAAATAAAAAAAAATAAACACAAACAAACGTTTCTTTAAATAATTTCAAATTACATTCTCCAATTCATCGAATGTACTGATGAGAAATGTTGGATAAATATTAGTATGAATATTTTGTATAAATATTTGTTCGAATATCTACTTGTCTATGGCCAGCTTAATGCAGCCATGACATCTAAGGACAGGTACGCTGCAATATATTTATTTTTTATTTTTGTGTTTAGCTATGTCCTGGCTATTATAAATTAAAGAAAATGCAAAACCACTATCCTTTTTTTTTAAACTCTGCAAGAGTAAACTAAGAATATATATAAATATATAATATATATATATTTGCCCGCGGTTCTACTTGAAGCCTTGAGTATAGCCATAACATGTCGATGGGTTGTATTTATAGAAGCACACAGCTGTAGAGCACAGAGCTTCCCCTGGCGAGCAGGTGGAGGAGACAGCCGTCCTTCGTTCAGTGACAACTGTCTGGGCTCCGGGGACAGCTGTGTACACACACAGTCCTGGGGGGATACATATGCTGCCAGCACCATGACAATGAGGGGAACTGTCACTGTCAGGGGACACATAGTACTCGTGTTTCTGCAACTGACATTACTTCCAATGCATTATACTTCCTTCTCTTGATGTCATAAGACTCATTCTAGGTATGCAAGAGATCTGTAGACCAGTACAAGAAAAATCCCATGTTATCTGCACGCAGAACACCAATTACACACAGTGGTGGGACAGGGTTCTTTAACAGCCAAGGTGAAAAGGCCAAAGTGCCCTCTACCCCCAGAATGAACAGTGAACGACTTCAACAGCATAGGTTGCAGATCCTGCCCATTTTTCACCCTAGGGCCCCTTTCACATGGGTGGACTGATTGGACCATTCATTGTCCTCTATGGAGCTGCGGATGTAAACTGTGTCAGTTTACACCTGCCGATATCCAATCTAATCTGGTCCACTAAAAACAAGTGGAAGGGGGATCCGTTCCCCATCTGTCTGGCAGATCGGATCGGATGACACAGACAGAGCCCCTTTACGTCCGTCCGCTCATAGAGAAGAGCGGGCTGTATATGTGTCTGCTCTGCATAAGCAAAGTGGACATGGACCAGCCATTAACCTGCTCAGCGGATAGATTCCCCACGAGGCTGTGAGAGTCAGTGAGAGTCTCTGTCAGAGAACTCACATAGCAAACGCTGTCTCCGTGCAGCAGCAGCTAATTCCCGTTCCGCTAATGTCAGTGCGAATGCGCAGAAGCTCAGACAGAGACAAGCGAGATCCAGAGTGAGCATGCGCACTGGCACATCCACGCGACCGTGTGTGCATTAGCGTGCACTTGCGCACACACACGCACCCACCAATGCTGGCGCACAGCGCCCTATATAAACGGAGAGTCTGCCTAGTGTCAGTGCTGGATCGTCTTCAGCTTGTCCGTGTGTTCCTGATTGCTGTTCCTACCTGTTGACCTTGCTCCTGAAGACCCGGCTTCCTTGACTACTCTCCTGGATCACCCCTGCCTGTTCTTCCGCTTCTGCTCTCGATACAGACCTTGGCTTGGATTAACGACTATGGCTCCACCTCCTGATTGTGTACCTTGCTGCCTGCCCGTTGCCAACCTCTGCCTGTCCCTGACTACGGTTCTGCCTCCTGATTGTGTGCCTCGCTGCCAGCCTGTTGCCAAACTTTGCCTGTTCCTGACACTGCAGTTGATCCTGAGTCCATACTTACCTACCTGGCTCCCGCTGAACAAGTCTGGTGATCAGGTTCCACGTCTTCTCCAGAGAGGTTCCTGTATCTCCAAGCTTCAGCCTTCTGTCTGCAGGCACCTGCACCCTTTCGTTGCCCTAGCAGTCCCTGTCTCCACTACCAGGGGTGCTTGTACCGGAACCATGCAAGAGACCACCCTCAGCATTTCAGGCTCCGCTGTAAAGAACGTGACAGTCTCCGAGGCCCTGCTGCCAATGTCATCCGTAATTTGCGACTGGGAAAGAGAACCTGTATTGCTATGGACTACATAGATGCTTTGTATGCTGTATTTGGAAGAGTGGAAACAACTGAAGATCTGATGTACAAATTCAATCACACCCACCAACAGAAGGGAGAGAGCCTCTCTGGATACATCTCTCGCTCGAGTAGACAGAATGTTACACCAGATTATTCTTAAAAAGGGCATCGATCCCAAGGATGCTGACCAAGCTCATTTAGATCGGGTCTTGCAAGGGGCCCAACTGAACCATCCTATTGTCCTAATGTTACTCCTTAAGGGAAGCAAGGTGGTACCCACGTATCCTGAGTTTGTAAGAAAAGTACAGGAAGAAGAAGTTCTACTGGAAGAAAAGAGTCAAGGAATGAGAGAATTGAGCTCTATTGCTACTAAGAGGGAGAAAGTAGTTCCCCAAACTGCCCATGTTGAAGCAGGTTTTTCGGATGTGGACAGTGAAACCGATTCAGAGCAGGCTGGGCTGGCAGTCCCGGATACTAACAAACCAGTTGCTGAACTCAGGCCGGCTGAATAGATGACCCAGGTAGCCCAAGCCCAAACTCAGATGTATCATGCTTTAATGCGAGTAATGGAAACCCAAGCAAAGGCTCAAGAACAGGGATTTCATCAAGGGGGATCAAAGCTTTGCCGAGTGTGAGAGAAGAAATGTTATAGTTGTAGGGTTTATATATAAAGTTTATAGGGAAATTGGACACTTCCTTGCTGAATGCCCCAAGGCTGAATCAGTCCCCGACTACTCACTGAAGTTCTAAAAGCATTACAGAAGCTGCTCTTCCAAAAGCTGGCGGGAAACTCCAAGGGACCTCAGTGAAGGAGCTAGTTGAGACTCCCAAGGGAAAACTGCGCTCCAAAGCTAAAAAGAAAAAACTGAAGTTATCTACAACCCCCCCCCCCCCGCCCCCGCCTGTTAAAAGAACAAAAATAGACCCTCAGGGAGGGAAAGACAGGCACGAGAAATCAATGCACACCCTTCTGACCGAGTTACTAAACTGACTCTACCACACTCAAAAAAGCAGATTAGGGCCCAGACTATAGTCACCAGCCAGAAATCTGCCAAAGAACTTAGTCTCTGACATATAGTTTCATCTGAGGGAGTAGCCACTGATCCTCAGAAGTTGGAGGCTGTCACCTCCTGGCCTCGCCCCAGCACCGTCACTGTATTGAGGTTGTTTTTGGGTTTCTGCTCCTACTATCAAAGATTTGTGAAGAATTTCTTGCAGATTGCCAAGCCTCTGAATGAGTTGTTGCAGAAACAGATGGAAGGGGACCGGAAGAGGGCTCATCCTGGAGGTCCTAGGAAGGCCCGGGGGTCTATTCAAGAACAATGGACCAGGAGGTGTGAAAGGGCCTTTGAACGACTCATTCAGAGAAAGACCTTGCCAAGTAAGGCAGCCCCAATGGGCCATCTACAGAGTCAGGGACCGATGGAGTTGGTGTACATTCATTTCTTATGTTTGGAACCTGACCTGAGTGGGTGGAGTAATGTCCTAGTTGTGACAGATAATTTTTACCTGTTATGCTCAGGCCTTCCCCACTAGGGATCAGCAAGCCAATACTGTAGCCAAGACCCTGGTGGAGAATTTTTTCATTCATTATGGGCTGTCTCAGTGCCTACACTTGGATCAAGGTCGAGACTTTGAGAGTAAACTCATCCGAAGATTGTGTGAGCTCCTGAATATCCAGACGTCAAGAACTACTCCTTACCACCCTCAGGGGGATCCACAGGCTGAACGCTTTAACGGTACTCTGTTGAACATTCTAGGGACCCTTCCTTTGGAGAAGAAGCAACATTGGGGAGACCACATTACTGCAGTGGTTCATGCCTACAATAGTACAGCGAATGATTCAACCGGATACTCCCCCTACAGGCTGATGTTTGGAAGGGAAGCTTGCTTGCCGGTGGATTTGGCATTTGGGATGTCACTAGATCACACATCTCAGGCTTCCTACCAAGGATACGTCGACAGACTTTGGAAGAACCTAAAGACTGCTTATGAGAAGGCTAAGGAAGCGTCTACCACCAGGAAGCAGTGGAACAAGAAAAGCTTTGACCTTAAATTGAGGGTTCAGGACCTGCAACCTGGAGATTGGGTGCTATTGCGCAACCTAGGAGTGCCCTTCTCAGAGACCTACCAGACTCTTACTCCAAAGTCTAGGAGCTGTCGGGCCGTGAACCCATGCCTCCAGATGAGTAGAGTGAAGAGGAAGAACTAACCCTTGATTGGTTATGGGTCCCCCCCCCGAAGACCACCCTGCCACATGTCAGACCCCGGGAGGGAACAAGAGAGTTACGATAGAGTCCAATGACCATCTACGGGCACCTGAGGTGATAGAAATCCCACCTCCCCATGGTGTTGAGGTAGAAGGTGAGAGGGTCCTTGAAATTCAGGAGGAACCTGAACCTAGTCCTGAACTTGAACCTGAACCTGGACCTGAGCCTGAGCCTGAGCCTGAACTAGAACCTGGATGTAGTTTCTGGGGAACAAAGCAAGGACCACATCCATTGGAGAACATCTATTCTAGGTTGAGACAGAAGATCTGCCCTCCCAAGAGATTGACTTACAACACCTTTGGGGAAAACTCTGAAGAACTTATTCCTACCGCTCAACGCTCTAGTCATGCACTTGCCTCCTTTATCGAACCTTTGATAGAGGATGTATATAGAAAACCCAGAAGGGTAAAAGCTGCGCTCAGAAACCAAGAACAAAAAAATGAATTAACAAAAGAAAATAGAAAGCTGCCAGCACTCTAAAAGTCCAGTATCTAACTTCAAAGCATATATTAAAACGAGAAAGTGCAGCGCTAAATATAAAGCATATAGGATCTCTACAAGAATGGGATCCTACCATGTGACTTGACATACATTAGTGAGCAAAATATCAAATAACAAAAAATATTCAATAATACAACAAACAGCATATGTTACAAATGCTTGTGAGAAAAGAAAGATCTGAAAAAAAAAAAAAAAGGTCCAAGCAGGAATAATTAATCCGTAGGTAGATACAACAAAGCACCCATCCAAGGAAAATGTGAAGAAAAAACGTCAATAGATGATCCACCACGAAGTGAGTATATAGATTCTGCTTACCGGACGGCGATGACTGCTAGTGGCAGTCTCGCCCAGCATAGGGATTAGGGTCTCCCAAAACCAAGGATGCAATACAGGACCAGCAGCTTTAACAGTCGGTCTGGAATGTGTGAATAGTCCTTGCCCACGAATGACGCAAACCACTTAGACTTATAAGGGCTTTATAATTCAGTGTGTATGTTCTCTCAGCTTTATCAGATAAGGTTAATTCATGGATTTTATCTTTTTCTACATCCAGAGTGGTACGCAGACTTTCTACAGACACCAATTGAAAGAAGCCCACCGAGCTCACCTCTCTCCACACGTTAGTTATGTAAAATATTTCCCCATTACAAATCCGCTCATCATCTGCCCACTTCACCTCGCTTTGTGTCATACGCTCAGCATTATTCTGATCTGCACATTGTAACCTGGATGTGGTCCGAAGATCTTTGACATAGGCGTTTTTGGTGCAGCAGACCTTGTCATCACATCTAAAATCAAATCTGTTCCTGGAATCCTTTATTCTATGTCCTGAACAGTTTTTGCAGCACAGATCATTTATCAGTAAACAATCCTTCCTTCTAAATGCAATGAATTGAGAATGTTCATTATCTTTCAGTCCTGGGCCGTCCTTAATCAATGCTTCGATAGCCGTAGATAAATAGTTGGAAGAGGGTGAAGTCAGCAAACCCCGATCCGAGTAATCCAAAGGAGTAGGCCAAAAGGCAAGGTCGGGAACAGGCAGGGTCGGCAACAGTGATCAGTGAAGTCCAAAGGTGTAATCCAGAAGCGGAGTCAGAAACAAGCGGAAGCCAGAAACCAGCAAAGCACTATACCAGCAAAGGCCCTAGTATAGGATCCTGTTTCTGCTTTTTGGTGTATGATAGTGCTTTGCTGGTTTCTGGCTTCCGCTTGTTTCTGACTCCGCTTCTGGATTACACCTTTGGACTTCACTGATCACTGTTGCTGACCCTGCCTGTTCCCGACCTTGCCTTTTGGCCTACTCCTTTGGATTACTCGGATCGGGGTTTGCTGACTTCACCCTCTTCCAACTATTTATCTACGGCTATCGAAGCATTGATTAAGGACGGCCCAGGACTGAAAGATGATGAACATTCTCAATTCATTGCATTTAGAAGGAAGGATTGTTTACTGATAAATGATCTTTGCTGCAAAAACTATTCAGGACATAGAATAAAGGATTCCAGGAACAGACTTGATTTTAGATGTGATGACAAGGTCTGCTGCACCAAAAACGCCTATGTCAAAGATCTTCAGACCACATCCAGGTTACAATGTGCAGATCAGAATACTGCTGACCATATGACACAAAGTGAGGTGAAGTGGGCAGATGATGAGCGGATTTGTAATGAGGAAATATTTTACATAACTAACGTGTGGAGAGAGGTAAGCTCTGTGGGCTTTTTTCAATTGGTGTCTGTAGAAAGTCTGCGTACCACTCTGGATGTAGAAAAAGATAAAATCCATGAATTAACCATATCTGATAAAGCTGAGAGAACATACACACTGAATTATAAAGCCCTTATAAGTCTAAGTGGTTTGCGTCATTCGTGGGCAAGGACTATTCACACATTCCTGACCGACTGTTAAAGCTGCTGATCCTGTATTGCATCCTTGGTTTTGGGAGACCCTAATCCCTATGCTGGGCGAGACTGCCACTAGCAGTCATCGCTGTCCGGTAAGCAGAATCTATATACTCACTTCGTGGTGGATCATCTAGTGTCGTTTTTTCTTCACATTTTCCTTGGATGGGTGCTTTGTTGTATCTGCCTACGGATTAATTATTCCTGCTTGGACCTTTTTTTTTTTTTCAGATCTTTCTTTTCTCACAAGTATTTGTAACATATGCTGTTTGTTGTATTATTGAATATTTTTTGTTATTTGATATTTTGCTCACTAATGTATGTCAAGTCACATGGTAGGATCCCATTCTTGTAGAGATCCTATATGCTTTATATTTAGCGCTGCACTTTCTCGTTTTAATATTTGATAGAGGATGACCTTGATCCACCTCCTGACACTACTGGGTGGGCCACTAATCTATTACTGGCCTGTTCCGAAATTGATATGACTTTACCTGAAAATGTTTATAGTTTGCTGCTAGAAGATCCTTCTTTGGGTCACTTGTTTGCTACTGAAGCTTCTGGTTTGTGACATAACAAATTTTTACTTCTTAGGATGCAGTAAAGTGATTTTACAGGTTGTGTTCTGTCTTCGGGGACCAAAGACTTTCAAGTGGGGGGAGGATGTAGCGATGTGGACTACAGTCATAACATGCTACAATTCCCCATCATTCTTTACCTATGGACACATCCCTCTAGTGCTGGGGATATGTCATCACATCTGTGGGCCCGACCAGAAAGGATTGTGGGATTAGTAGCCTTTCAGACCGGCGTTTCATTTGCGTGATATGACATGTGGACTACACATCCCAGGGATATATACTATATATATATATATATATATATATATATATATATATATATACACAGTGGGGACAGAAAGTATTCAAACCCCCTTAAATTTTTCACTCTGTTATATTGCAGCCATTTGCTAAAATCATTTAAGTTCATTTTTTTCTCATTAATGTACACACAGCACCCCATATTGACAGAAAACACAGAATTGTTGACATTTTTGCAGATTTATTAAAAAAGAAAAACTGAAATATCACATGGTCCCAAGTATTCAGACCCTTTGCTCAGTATTTAGTAGAAGCACCCTTTTGATCTAATACAGCCATGAGTCTTTTGGGGAAAGATGCAACAACTTTTTCACACCTAGATTTGGGGATCCTCTGCCATTCCTCCTTGAAGACCCTCTCCAGTTCTGTCAGGTTGGATGGTAAACGTTGGTGGACAGCCATTTTTAGGTCTCTCCAGAGATGCTCAATTGGGTTTAAGTCAGGGCTCTGGCTGGGCCATTCAAGAACAGTCATGGAGTTGTTGTGAAGCCACTTCTTCGTTATTTTAGCTGTGTGCTTAGGGTCATTGTCTTGTTGGAAGGTAAACCTTCGGCCCAGTCTGAGGTCCTGAGCACTCTGGAGAAGGTTTTCGTCCAGGATATCCCTGTACTTGGCCGCATTCATCTTTCCCTCGATTGCAACCAGTCGTCCTGTCCCTGCAGCTGAAAAACAACCCCACAGCATGATGCTGCCACCACCATGCTTCACTGTTGGGACTGTATTGGACAGGTGATGAGCATTGCCTGGTTTTCTCCACACATACCGCTTAGAATTAAGGCCAAAAAGTTCTATCTTGGTCTCATCAGACCAGAGAATCCTATTTCTCATCGTCTTGAAGTCCTTCAGGTGTTTTTTAGCAAACTCCATGCGGGCTTTCATGTGTCTTGCACTGAGGAGAGGCTTCCGTCGGGCCATTCTGCCATAAGGCCCTGACCGGTGGAGGGCTGCAGTGATGGTTGACTTTCTACAACTTTCTCTCGACTGCATCTCTGGAGCTCAGCCACAGAGTTCTTCTTTACCTCTCTCACCAAGGCTCTTCTCCCCCGATAGCTCAGTTTGGCTGGACGGCCAGCTCTAGGAAGGGTTCTGGTCGTCCCAAATGTCTTCCATTTAAGGATTATGGAGGCCACTGTGCTCTTAGGAACCTTAAGTGCAGCAGAAATTTTTTTGTAACCTTGGCCAGATCTGTGCCTTGCCACAATTCTGACTCTGAGCTCTTCAGGCAGTTCCTTTGACCTCATGATTCTTATTTGCTCTGACATGCACTGTGAGCTGTAAGGTCTTATATAGACAGGTGTGTGGCTTTCCTAATCAAGTCCAATCAGTATAATCAAACACAGCTGGACTCAAATGAAGGTGTAGAACCATCTCAAGGATAATCAGAAGAAATGGACAGCACCATGTGATATTTTAGTTTTTCTTTTTTAATAAATCTGCAAAAATGTCAACAATTCTGTTTTTCTGTCAATATGGGGTGCTGTGTGTACATTAAGGAAAAAAATTAACTTAAATGATTTTAGCAAATGGCTGCAATATAACAAAGAGTGAAAAATTTAAGGGGGTCTGAATACTTTCCATCCCCACTGTATATATATATATATATATATATATATATATATATATATATATATATATATATATATATATATATATATATATATATATATATATATATATATATATATATATATATATATATATATATACTATAAACATATTTGACTTGTGTGACGTGTCATTTAAAGGTGTTGTGGAAGTTGTCTGAACCCAGAGTGTCAGGTGGGTTGGAATGTTCACAGGGTGATGGCGATGCAGAAGAACAGGTAAATTCAAGCAGTCCCCAAGGGAGCCATGCTACATTTTTATTATTCTTGTTTAATAATTGGGTACTGAGATTGTACATTGTTCTTCCTACAAGGGGTTTTGTAGGGGTCACCCCTAATTACTCCTGCCTATAGAGGAGAATAGAAGGTCCTATCTGAAAAACTGACAGGTGGACCCTGAAAGGGGAGGTGTTAAAGGGGAAATGCTCCAGTGAGAACACCTCTTTCAATGACAACTAAGAGGGGATTTCTCTCACTTTCTGCTGTATCTCCCAGTCAATGGGGCACAGAAGGTAAAAACACTGATAGGGGTTTAAATTTACAAGCACTTGCAATATATACATACGTTACATAATTTAACTGATAATATAACTTAACAGTTGCACTGATTTTTCTTTTTACACTGTTTCTGTAAATGTTAACTAAGCAGACATTGCCACAGCTTGTATCAAATTCCAGACTTTCGGTTTCCCCGACTCTGCAAAAACCGAACATGCTATTTATGTTTGTCTGACAATAATTACAGGGTTGCACACAATTAGAGCTCAAGCGGTTTAAAGGCCACGATGCCTGAAACAAATACATTTAACTTAAAGTGGATTCATAGTTCTGAATTCTAATATTTGTCAGCTAGGCATGGCATTTTTTTAAAATCCTTTATTTGTAGTTTTAAAGAGGTTGTAAACCCGATAAAAAAAAAAACTGTAAGACAAAGGCATAATGAGCTAGTATGCATTGCATACTAGCTCATTATGAAATACATTAGACCGAAGCCCTGCAACGGCGCCCGCACACTGACGAGACGGCTGACATCTTTCCCGGTGTTGCTTCCGGGTTTGCGGGCTCCGGCGTTGTGATTGGCCAGAGCTACGATGACGTCACTCCCACGCATGTGTGCAGGCGCCGCCGGTCATGGCACAGGGCCCTGAAGAAACGGCATGGACGGCTGTACCTTCAGAGTGCATGCGCCGATGACATCGGTGGCGGTGTATATAGTGAATATCTCCTAAACGGTGCAAGTTTAGGAGATATTTACAGTACCTACAGGTAAGCCTTTTTATTGGCTTACCTGTAGGTACAATTAAACAAGAAGACTTTACTTCCTCTTCAACATACAGACGAGATGGCATTGGTTCATAATGGCACAGAAAAGCAGCCTACAATTGCTGCCATGAAGTAAAAATGTAGAAGAACGACCAATAAAGCAGAGTTCCAACCACGTATATGATTTTTTTTTTTTTATCTATCTCTTTCTATCATATAATGTTTAATTAAAATTGGTTAGTCTCGTAAATAGCGCCGCTTTTATTACTATTTTATTATTCAAGTTACCTTATATTATTCCTGCTCCGGCATTCCCATCTTAGTAGTGGGCAGGCGAAACACACAAGCATAAACTTCCTGGATACGGTGCTGCTGTATTACCAGCATGCACCACCCGTTCTCGCGCATGCACAGTAAGCACAGCAAGCGGCACAGGAAACTTCTCATGTTGCGCTGTCATCTGCCTTAAATCGCATCATTTCCTGTCAGGAAATAACGTGTTTTTTCTTACAGTACTGCCCACTGACTCCTAGGAAACGATGACTCACATTTCCAAGGAGCACAGGTGAGGGAGGAAGTTATGCGGAGTGCCGCAGACCCGGAAGTGGCAGATTAGGAGCCGCCACATAGCAACAGGGCATTTCTGGTGAGTTAAAAAAAATGTTTCACTTCAAATCTTTTTTAATACTAATAAAGGACGGAGAAAATGTAAAAATGTTTTTCAGGGTGGAACTCTGCATTTATGCCAAAGACCAGTTGATTATCAGCAATAAAACAGTGCCCCCTACACCCTGTCTGAGCATTTTATTTGAACCAGAAACGTGGTTGTAATACTTGTCAGCAACCACTAGAAATGACAAAGAGGAGTGAAAAGGGAGAGAGAAAGAGCGTGGGAAGAGAGGGGGAAAAAAAGGGAAAACAAAAAGGGGAAAAAAAAGGGGGGGGGGGGGTTGTTAAGGGGAAAGGGATGGGAAACTCACCCCTCTGCTGTGAGGGCAGAGTTGTACTCCCGGGAACATGTGTATAGAGTCCAGTGGAATCACTTTCATCTGAACTTCTCCTCCTTGAGGTAAGACATTTTTGACCAAACTTTTTTTCCAAATCAAAAAGGCAGTTCTATCTGAGGAAACAATCAGCCTGACTTTCAGCTAAGAGTCATGTCTCGAGTGTTTGTTTTATTTCTTCCCTCTTACATATCTCTGTTGCAGTCCTTCTTCTAACCTCTTGTCTATGCTTCTGCAACTGCAGTGAAAAAAATTAGCTCATGTAAGGCAAGAGAGACGCTACTTGCATGCTAGCTGGCACCCTGTGTCTGCCTGACTAAACAAGATGGCCCCATCTCTGCCAGAGTCTGTGTTATGACAATGGTGAGTTCACTTCCTGTCCCATAGCCAAACAGGAAGTGAGAGTAAATCCCTGAAATCACCAGAACTAGCATGTCTTTGAGTGTAAGAGGAAGCCTATGCAGACACAGGGTAGAAAATGCAAACTTCAGGCAGGTAGTGTTGTGGTCGGGATTTGAACCAGTAACCCTTTTGCTGCTAGGTGAAAGTGGTAACCACTACAGCACTGTGCTGCCCTACTACTGAGCTACGTACTTACTTTTTATATAAAAATAATACAATAATATGTTTTTAAAAAAAGGAATAGTCTCATGAAACAGGCTTTCAGAACAAATTAACATTTATTACTTATAAAGTGTTACAAATGTAATATTATTAACCACTTCACGCCCGCGCTATAGCCGAAAGACAGCTACAGCGCGGACGCCAATTGCGGGAGGGCGTCCCTGTACGTCCTCCTGTTTACTTCCGCAATGCGCTGCGGGCGCGCATTGGGGACGTTCTGTGCTGGCCGTGTCCCCATTGCCATCTGTCATCAGTGCCATCTGTCATCAGTGCCACATATTAGTGCCATCTGTCATCAGTGCCACGTGTCAGTGCCATCTGTCATCAGTGCCACCTGTCAGTGTCAGGTGCCATCTGTTATCAGTGTCACGTGTCATCAGTGCCACGTATCAGTGCCATCTGTCATCAGTGTCACGTGTCATCAGTGCCACGTATTGGTGTCATCTGTCATCAGTGCCACATATTAGTGCCATCTGTCATCAGTGCCACGTATTAGTGCCATCTGTAATCAGTGCCATGTGTCATCAGTGCCACGTGTCATCAGTGCCCCACGTGTCATCAGTGCCACGTATTAGTGCCATCTGTCATCAGTGCCACATATTAGTGCCATCTGTCATCAGTGTCATGTGTCATCAGTGCCACGTATTAGTGCCATCTGTCATCAGTGCCACGTATTAGTTCCATCTGTCATCAGTGCCACGTATTAGTGCCATCTGTCATCAGTGCCACATCAGTGTCATCAGTGCCATGTATCAGTGCCATCTGTCATCAGTGCTACGTGTCATTGTCCTGGTGCTCCAGGGCCTTCAAAAATGTGATAGATAGTCAACAAGTCAGATGTGTAATTTATGCTTCTAGAACACGTGATGGCGCTCCCTGCATGTTGGGCCTCTCTATGTGGCCAGACTGTGAAAAAGTCCCACACATGTGATATCGTAATACTCAGGAGGAGTAGCAGAATGTATTTTGGGGTGTCATTTGTGGTATACACATGCCATGTGAGAGACATAACCTTTTACAATGACAATTTTGTGTGGAAAAAAAAAATCTTAATTTTGCAAAGAATTGTGGGAAAAAAAGACAACATCAAAAACCTCATAATGCATCTTACTAAATACCTTAGAATGTCTACTTTCAAAAAAGAGGTAATTTGGGGGGTATTTGTACTGTCCTGACTTGTCGGATTGCAAGAAATGAGATAGGCCACCAGTACATCAGGTGTGATCAATTTTTTATGATTTGCACCACAGCTTGTAGACTCTCTAACTTTCAAAAAGACCAAATAATATCCACTAATTTGGGTTATTTTTACCAAAGATATGTAGCAGTATAAATTTTGGCCAAAATTTATGAAGAAAAATTAATAATTTGCAAAATGTTATCACAGAAACTAAGAAAAATGCGCTTTTTTTCAAAATGTTCGGTATTTTTTCATTTATAGCGCAAAAAATGAAAAACCCAGAGGTGATCAAATACCACCAAAAGAAAGCTCTATTTGTATGAAAAAAAGGACGCAAATTTCGTTTGGGTACAGCATTGCATGACCGCGCAATTAGCAGTTAAAGCGACGCAGTGCCAAATTGGAAAAAGACCTCTGGTCCTTAGGCAGCATAATGGTCCGGGGCTCAAGTGGTTAAACTTAAAAACTATTTTGTGCCACAAAAATGAATATTTCAGCAGGTTCGGTTTTTGAGATATTGCAATTTAAATTCAGATTATGCAACATCAAGCCCTGCCCACTTTGCACCCAATGTTATTAAAATTTAAAAACAAAGATAGCATTAGTTTGCACTGCATCTATGCCAATTTGTGCTGCAAAAACAAACATATGTGCTGGTTTGTTTTCAGAGATAATACACATTATATTTAATGAAACCTCTCCCACTTTTATTAAATTTTATACAATTTGTTTGTGCTGCATTTGTGCTGATTTGTATCACAAAAACAAACTTTCTGTTTGTTCGGTTTTTGAGATATTGGACATTCAACGTTAGATTATGTAACCTAAAGCCCCGCCCACTTTGCACTTATTACATTTCAAAAGCAAATATACCATATTTATGCTGCATTGGCAGGAAAAACAAGCACATTAGTATAGTGTATTTTTTTCATATAGCACTCTCATTTTGTATCAGAAAGAATGATTATAGGACTCATTTATGGTTTTAGCCTGAGCTACCCTGAAAACCTAAAATATACAGAAGATCTTTTAAGAGCTAGATGTGGGGAATCAAAAGTTCACGCTTTAACCGCTTGCTGACCAGCCACCGTCATTATACTGCGGCAGGTTGGCTCTCCTGCGATTTACTTATGCAGTTCCCTGTTCTGCCTCTGTACACGGCAATCGCGGGTCGCCGACGGACATCGAGTCTGCCGGAAACTGCGGGCGCACGCACGCGTGCCCGCTATCTCCTGTGCAAAGTCCGAAGTACACCTACAGCGGTTATCGCAGGAGAGCCAACCTGCCGCAGTATAATGACGGTGGCTGGTCAGCAAGCGGTTAAAGCGTGAACTTTTGATTCCCCACATCTAGCTCTTAAAAGATCTTCTGTATATTTTAGGTTTTCAGGGTAGCTCAGGCTAAAACCATAAATGAGTCCTATAATCATTCTTTCTGATACAAAATGAGAGTGCTATATGAAAAAAATACACTATACTAATGTGCTTGTTTTTCCTGCCAATGCAGCATAAATATGGTATATTTGCTTTTGAAATGTAATAAGTGCAAAGTGGGCGGGGCTTTAGGTTACATAATCTAACGTTGAATGTCCAATATCTCAAAAACCGAACAAACAGAAAGTTTGTTTTTGTGATACAAATCAGCACAAATGCAGCACAAACAAATTGTATAAAATTTAATAAAAGTGGGAGAGGTTTCATTAAATATAATGTGTATTATCTCTGAAAACAAACCAGCACATATGTTTGTTTTTGCAGCACAAATTGGCATAGATGCAGTGCAAACTAATGCTATCTTTGTTTTTAAATTTTAATAACATTGGGTGCAAAGTGGGCAGGGCTTGATGTTGCATAATCTGAATTTAAATTGCAATATCTCAAAAACCGAACCTGCTGAAATATTCATTTTTGTGGCACAAAATAGTTTTTAAGTTTAACCACTTGAGCCCCGGACCATTATGCTGCCTAAGGACCAGAGGTCTTTTTCCAATTTGGCACTGCGTCGCTTTAACTGCTAATTGCGCGGTCATGCAATGCTGTACCCAAACGAAATTTGCGTCCTTTTCTTCCCACAAATAGAGCTTTCTTTTGATGGTATTTGATCACCTCTGCGGTTTTTATTTTTTGCGCTATAAATGGAAAAAGACCGAAAATTTTGAAAAAAAATGATATTTTCTACTTTTTGTTATAAAAAAATCCAATAAACTAAATTTTAGTCATACATTTAGGCCAAAATGTATTCGGCCACATGTCTTTGGTAAAAAAAATGTCAATAAGCGTATATTTATTGGTTTGTGCAAAAGTTATAGCGTCTACAAACTAGGGTACATTTTCTGTAATTTACACAGCTTTTAGTTTATGACTGCCTATGTCATTTCTTGAGGTGCTAAAATGGCAGGGCAGTACAAAACCCCCCCAAATGACCCCATTTTGGAAAGTAGACACCCCAAGGAAATTGCTGAGAGGCATGTTGAACCCATTGAATATTTATTTTTTTTGTCCCAAGTGATTGAATAATGACAAAAAAAAAAAAAAAATATTTACAAAAAGTTGTCACTAAATGATATATTGCTCACACAGGCCATGGGCCTATGTGGAATTGCACCCCAAAATACATTCTGCTGCTTCTCCTGAATATGGGGATACCACATGTGTGGGACTTTTTGGGAGCCTAGCCGCGTACGGGGCCCCGAAAACCAATCACCGCCTTCAGGATTTCTAAGGGTGTAAATTTATGATTTCACTTTTTACTGCCTATCACAGTTTCGGAGGCCATGGAATGCCCAGGTGGCACAAAACCCCCCCAAATGACCCCATTTTGGAAAGTAGACACCCCAAGCTATTTCCAGAGAGGCATATTGAGTCCATGGAATATTTTATATTTTGACACAAGTTGCGGGAAAAGGACACATTTTTTTTTTGCACAAAGTTGTCACTAAATGATATATTGCTCACACAGGCCATGGGCATATGTGGAATTGCACCCCAAAATACATTTAGCTACTTCTCCTGAGCACGGGGATACCACATGTGTGGGACTTTTTGGGAGCCTAGCCGTGCACGGGACCCCGAAAACCAATCACCGCCTTCAGGATTTCTAAGGGTGAAAATTTTTGATTTCACTCTTCACTGCCTATCACAGTTTCGGAAGCCATGGAATGCCCAGGTGGCACAAAACCACCCCAAATGACCCCATTTTGGAAAGTAGACACCCCAAGCTATTTGCTGAGAGGCATGGTGAGTATTTTGCAGCTCTCATTTGTTTTTGAAAATGAAGAAAGACAAGAAAAAACTTTTTTTTTTTCTTTTTTCAATTTTCAAAACTTTGTGACAAAAAGTGAGGTCTGCAAAATACTCACTATACCTCTCAGCAAATAGCTTTGGGTGTCTACTTTCCAAAATGGGGTCATTTGGGGGGGGGGGGGTTTGTGCCACCTGGGCATTCCATGGCCTCCGAAACTGTGATAAGCAGTCAAGAGAGAAATCAAAAATTCACGCCCTTAGAAAGCCTGAAGGCGGTGCTTGGTTTTCAGGGTTCCGTACGCGGCTAGGCTCCCAAAAAGTCTCACACATGTGGTATCCCCGTACTCAGGAGAAGCAGCAGAATGTATTTTGGGGTGTAATTTCACATATTCCCATGGCATGTTTGAGCAATATATCATTTAGTGACAATTTTGTGCAAAAAAAAAAAAAACACACTATATTGCCCAAATGTTTGATGAAATAAAAAAGATGATCTTAGGCCGAGTACATGGATACCAAACATGACATGCTTTACAATTGCGCACAAACGTGCAGTGGCAACAAAATAAATACATTTTTAAAAGCCTTTAAAAGCCTTTACAGGTTACCACTTTAGATTTACAGAGGAGGTCTACTGCAAAAATTACTGCCCTCGATCTAACCTTCGCAGTGATACCTCACATGCATGGTGCAATTGCTGTTTACGTTTGACGACAGATCGCCGCTTGCGTTTGCCTTAGCGCGAGAGCAGGGGGCGACAGGGGTGCTTTTTTTTTTTTTTTTTCTTTATTATTTTTTTGCTTTTTTATCTTATTTTTAAACTGTTCCTTTCATTTTTATTTTTTTTTAATCATTTTTATTGTTATCTCGGGGAATGTAAATATCCCCTATGATAGCAATAGGTAGTGACAGGTACTCTTTTTTGAAAAAATTGGGGTCTATTAGACCCTAGATCTCTCCTCTGCCCTCAAAGCATCTGACCACACCAAGATCGGTGTGATAAAATGCTTCCCCAATTTCCCAATGGCGCTATTTACATCCGGCGAAATCTAAGTCATAAAATGCTCGTAGCTTCCGGTTTCTTAGGCCATCTAATGTTTGGAGCCACTCTGGTCTCTGATCAGCTCTATGGTCAGCTGGCTGAATCACCGGCTGCATTTTCAGGTTCCCTGTTGAGACAGGAGAGCCAGAGAAAAACACGGAAGACGGTGGGGGGGGCATTCCCTCCCACGGCTTGTAAAAGCAGTCTAGAGGCTAATTAGCCGCTAGGATTGCTTTTACATGAAAGCTGACCGCTGGCTGAAAAGAATGATACCAAGATGATACCTAAACCTGCAGGCATCATTCTGGTATAACCACTCAAAGTTGTGAATGGCGTACCTGAAGACAAAAAAATGGTTAACAATAAAGCACAGTAAACGGTAAAGTACAAAAAATTGCATACCTGAAAAGCAAACATGATAAAACATAATAACAATAAAACATTGCAGAATAGAATACAGTAAAAAAGAGCAGAACAATAGAGAGAATAGAGAGAGAGAGAACAATAAAACGACAACTATTTTTTTTTATTTTATATATATTTATTTATTTTTTTTTACACTTTTTTTGTAACTAACTTTTATAACTGTAACCGGTTCCAGGTTCGGGTCTCTCAAAATGCGATGGCATCTTGGGAGACCCTGTGAAAGTGCGCCTAGTCTGTGGAATGCTGTATCCTACGCTAATACTCAACTAGTGCATAGTAGCGTTCAAAACATTCACCAATGCAAAGACCAGGATTGTCAGGACAGGAGGGACAATAATAGTGGGTGTCACGCCTATATCCGCGCTTGCTGCAGACACAACATCTTTTTTGGGGGGGTTCGCTGGGTAGGGGTACTCGGGAGGACATAAAGAAAATGCCTCTCATGCAGCCGACTGCATTTGGTTGGGGATGTGAATGGGGGAAGTACGGGCGCTGCAGAAGTGGTGGGTTCCCAATTAGGATTGGCGAATGCAGCAGGAAGGGCACTATGGGCACGACGGGCCTGTGTTTGTCTTTTTGGTGGCAGCGGGACACTATTTGTGCTTGCCACCTCACCAGCTTGAACTGCACTTATGGGACTCGCCACGTCACCAAGTGTTACTGCAGTGCTGGTTTGACTACGACCGGGGTGTACTAGGCCGCTGGCGCTTGCCAGTTCACCAAAACGCTACCAAAAAATCTGTTGGCGATCGCAGGGATCAGGCCTGACTCTGCGAACGCTGCAGTTATGCGTTTTAGTCTTTTGTAAGTGACAGTGATCGATCGATACTGCACTTGGGTGGGCTGGGCTGGGCCGGGCGGAGGGGCAAAATGCAGGTGCTAGCAGGTATCTGGGCTGACCCCGCTAACACTGCGTTTTTGGGAACCCTAAACTGCTGGGGACGCTAGTATAGATCTGATCGGATCAGATATTGATCCGTTCAGATACTATACCACTAAGGGTGGTGTACGGTGCGTGCGTGGGTGTTAGCGGTACTGGCGCTAACCTGACGCTGCCTGGGGCTGGTGCTTGCCAGTTCACCAAAATACTACCAAAAAAACTGTTAGCGATCGCAGGGATCAGGCCTGACTCTGCGAACGCTGCAGTTATGCATTTAGTGTTTTGTAAGTGTCAGTGATCGATCGATACTGCACTTGGGTGGGCTGGGCTGGGCCGGGCGGAGGGGCAAAACGCAGGTGCTAGCAGGTATCTGGGCTGATTCCGCTAACACTGCCTTTTTGGGAACCCTAAACTGCTGGGGACGCTAGTATAGATCTGATCGGATCAGATATTGATGCGTTCAGATACTATACCACTAAGGGAGGCGTATTCTGCGTGCGTGGGTGTTAGCGGTACTGGCACTAACCTGACGCTGCCTGGGGCTGGTGCTTGCCAGTTCACCAAAATACTACCAAAAAAACTGTTAGCGATCGCAGGGATCAGGCCTGACTCTGCGAACGCTGCAGTTATGCATTTAGTCTTTTGTAAGTGACAGTGATCGATCGATACTGCGCTTGGGTGGGCTGGGCGGAGGGGCAAAACGCAGGTGCTAGCAGGTATCTGGGCTGATCCCGCTAACACTGCGTTTTTGGGAACCCTAAACTGCTGGGGACGCTAGTATAGATCTGATCGGATCAGATATTGATGCGTTCAGATACTATACCACTAAGGGAGGTGTATGCTGCGTGCGTGGGTGTTAGCGGTACTGGCGCTAATCTGACGCTGCCTGGGGAGACGCATATCACCGCTATCAGGGGGCTAAACCTTTATTCGGTAATAAACGGCGGGTGCCCTGACACTATAAAAAATAAACGAACTAACCAGCGTCACCCGCAACGGTTATACGGTGATCAGTGGTGAAAGGGTTAACTAGGGGGCAATCAAGGGGTTAAAACATTTATTAGGTAGTATATGGGGGTCCCTGTCGCTATAAAACGCTGACAGCGAACCTCAGTATTTACCTCCCTAACTAGCGTCACCAGCGACACTAATACAGCGATCAGAAAAATGATCGCTTAGTGACACTGGTGACAGGGGGTGATCAAGGGGTTAAAACTTTATTAGGGGGGGTTAGGGGGGTACCCTAGACCTAAAGGGGGGTAACAGTAACTGTCCCAACACTGTAACTGTCACAAACTGACACTATGCAGTAATCAGAAAAAAAACAAAAAAAAAACTGCTGGTGTCAGTTTGTGACAGGGGGGGGGGGGTGATCGGGGGGGGGATCGGGGGGCGATCGGGGGGGGGGGGATCGGGGTGTTTAGTGTGCCTGGCATGTTCTACTGAGTGTGTAGTGTGTTGTGCACTCACATACCTGTCTTCTCTCCTCGGGCCGGAACGGAAATTACCGAGCCGAAGAGAGATGACATCATTTCCTTTGCTACTGTTTAGCATACAGCAGCAAAGGAATGATTCGATTGGCCGGCGGCGATTGCGAGGGGGGGGCCACGAACGGATGGTCTCCCCCTCACCTCTGATCGCCGCTGGACAAAAGACGACCGCCTTGGGCACCGGGGGGGGTCCGATCGGACCCCCCACCCGCGGAAGGCAAATCACGTACATGTACGTGATTTTGCCTGTCCGTGCCACCTTGCCGACGTACATCGGCGTGAGGCGGTCGTCAAGTGGTTAACAGCTGGCGGTCCCTCGCCCTGTATCTCGGTTGCATTCTGCGCTTATGCAGTAGGCGCAAACTTTGCGTGCGCACAAGTGAGTTGTCTCAATAGGTGCATACAATGGATGCATGTCCATTTATTATAAATATATTAGTCTGCAAATAAAATAAACATTTTGGATGGTATGTTAAGCAACATTTCAAGCATGTGAACGATAATTTGTTAAATGTTCACTCTTACCTTTTAATGACATTGGATGGCTTTGTAGTGACTTATAAAAATTCTGGTGGCGCTCTTTTGTCCTAATGGGCCTCAAACATATGGGAACTGCCTTGTGCAGGCTTTCAAAGTTCCAAAAGATGGCAAACTCTTTAAAATATACAACATCAAAACGCCTGCGGTTGAACGTTTGGCAAATATATGCGTCTCGCAATTTCAGTCAAATGAAAAGATAATTTTTTTAAGAAAATGTAACTCTAATTAGAATCAGGAAATGCACATACCTTAAAAGTTTTGTCACGATTACTCAATATTATACATTATTTTTGTAAATGTAAAAGGTGTGTTTTAAGAACTAATGAAAATTAGGGGGAAATGACGTGTGAGGAGTAGGGGAGGAGCTGCGCAGTGGGGCGGTGGAGGACGGAGGAGGGGAAGATGGCGAACAAGGCAGCGTGAAGAGAAAGTGAAAGCCGAGCGGTGTTACTGGACGAGAGCCCTCGCAGCAAGCCGACAGCTGTCTGACACCAGGCGACAAGGTGCGAGCTGATACGGAGCCTGAGCCGGAGATAGTGGCGACAGTCCGTACGCCGCAAGGAAAGACCCGCCCGGAAGCCTCGCATCTCTGGGAGCTGATGCCGGTCCGGAGCCGGTGTACCCTTAGACGCACGAGGTGCCTCCGCTCGCCCCGTCGCCCCTCCCTGCCCCCCCCCCCCCTGGATGAGACCTGGATGAGACCGGAGGAAGGACCTGAGACACCCCTCCTCTTCAGCCTCCTTCATACCCCCTCGTCCCCAACTAGGGGGAAAGGGGGCCAAGGAGGATCCCTTCGTTACACGGGAAGATAACCACCGTGAAACAACCGGCAGACTTCGTGGACCGCCGCTCTCAAAGAGAAACAACCCAGCCAGCCCTGCAGGAGAAGGAACTCCGGTTCGTTCGTTGTCCCCGGTGCCCCTTGCTACAAGACAGCCCCAGGTAGGACATTTTAGAAACAAATTCCCATATATCAGAAGTGTGCAAATACCTGATGCGGTGTATCTGACAATAAAATCAAGGGGCACAGAGAGGAGCAAAGAGGTCTGAGAAACCATTCAAGGAGAGTGGAAGGGGGGAGAAGCTGAGGATGAAAGGGCGCTCCACAAAAGCTGCAGAAGTAAAAAAATCCAGAGACAGTTTAAATACAAGTACTATTCAGAGATATATGACAGAAACACAAATTAGAAGCCCAGGTATGGAGAATAAACAGCAAGGGGCTAAAGAGAAAAAGAAGGACACCAGTAAAAATAAGGGGGCAACGGGAAATGGCTCCAGATTATCAATCTCGCCAGAACCTGAAATAGGAACTAATACAGAGTTGAATATGGACATTTTCCCCACAAAAATAGATATGCAGGATATGTTTATTAAATTAGAGAATGTATTGAAAGCAGAGATTTTGAATGTTAGAGAAGACCTGGGACACCTATTAAAAAGAGTGGAAAAAGTAGAAGATTTAACGGAGCAGCATGCAACAGCGATTGAGGATTTGAAAAAGCAGGTCAAAAACCTGAAATCGGATCAGAGGGAAATGCTCCTGAAACTTGAAGAGCAAGAAAATCAAAACAGAAGGCAAAATCTCAGAATCAGAGCCATCCCAGAACAAGGGGGGGAAGACCTGTTTGCTGTTATGAGGGAAATTTTCAACCCTGTATTAGGAAGAAATAAGGAGGAGGAGCTCAAGATAGAACGTGTTCATAGAATAAGAAAGCCCGCAAGCGCCAGGGAAGACGCCCCTAGGGATGTGATTGCAAGGTTCCATCATTATGAGGAAAAGGAGCGGATTTGGAAAAACCTGAGAGGGGTTCAATCACTGAAATACAACAACCAGGACATTCAAGTCTTTACAGACCTCTCAGCCAGGACCCTTGCAAGGAGAAGACAACTAAAACCACTCTTGGACACTCTAAGGGACGCTAATCTGAAATATAGTTGGGGTCATCCATTTGCACTACTGGTGATAAGAGAAGGGAGGAGCTTTAGATTAAAACAGATGGAGGATCTACAGGACTTCTGTACAAATTTAAACATTAGAGTTCCTCAGGATATGGAGGACAGGTCCTTTTGAGGGGATGGGGTGGGATTGGGGGGGGGGGGGCGGGTGGGGGGGGGAGGCCATAAGGCATAAGGCTAAAACGTGATATATAAATAGGGTATTTTTCATATGAAACGGTTTTGTTGTTCCCTTTCCTTTTTTTTTCTTCCCTCCCTGCCCTCAACGACAAGGGGGGTGGGAGGGGGAGTCCTCCGAACCCCACTGCGGGAGTAACACCCTACACACGGGGGGCGTTGGCGGGAAGGCAACATGAGAGACGCCACGACCCCAAGGTTGGGGATCGGGGGGGGAGGAGGGGGGGTGGGGGGTGGGGGGGAGGACGTGGGCGGGGGAGATTGGGGGGGAGGGGGGGTGAGGGGGGGTGGAGGGGGAGGGTGGATAACCGCAGACCAAGAGTACAGCTTGAGAGAATTAGCCTATGTGTTCCTTCTTATCTGTTTCCCCGTTTCCCCAGATATGGGATACAGACTAGGGGCATTTACTTTCCCTGTCGGTTTGAGGTGCCTAGGTTGTAGGATCGCAATTTCCATAAAGGAGTAAATGGCAATGAAAGTCAGATGCCTATCGTATAATGTGAGGGGCCTCAACTCGCCAGGGAAAAGGTGGAAACTGGCCCAGGAATTAAAGAGATTGGACATAGATATAGCTTTCCTGCAGGAAACACACCTAACATATGAGGAGGGTATTAAACTATCATCAAATAGTCTTCCAGTATGGATATATGGGGATTCCCCATCCAAAAGGACAAAGGGGGTGGCCATTGGATTCTCTAGACGGATAAAATTTAATTTGTTAGATAAAAGAGTGGATCCAGAAGGACGATTTTTGTTTGTGAAAGTGAAAGTGAACGAAAAAATTTATACATTGGCAAATTTATACTGCCCAAATAGAGATCCGATGGGGTACCTAGCCCGAATCCTGACGGGATTGGAGGAATTTAAGGAAGGGGAGGTGATTTTAGCAGGTGACCTGAATTTTTGCCTAGATCCAGCCTTGGATAGGTCAGCAGACTCCCATTGGGAGGATAAAAGGGCATGTGCTAGAATAGGGAAGAAACTACAAGCACAGCAGCTGATTGATGTGTGGAGAGTGCTGCACCCCAAGGAGAGGGACTATACTTTCTACTCACAGGTGCATGAGACCTATTCAAGGCTGGATTATTTTTTGGTTGAGCACAGTTTGTTGGATTCAGTGAGAGGAACAAGGATTGAGGTTCAGACCTTGTCAGATCATGCTCCAGTAGGTATGACATTATTTTTTAAAGGCCTTCATAGGATCCCATACACTTGGCGCCTAAATAAATTTCTTTTAAATAAAAAACAGGTTGTTGAAAGGGTTCAAAGTGAGATTGAAGGCTTCTTCCTCACAAATGAGACAAAGGAGGTCCCGGAAACTATCGTTTGGGAAACCTTTAAGGCCTATATTAGAGGGATATTAATCTCAATTGGTACAGGAGAAAAGAGGGAAAGAGCGAGAAAAAAAGAAGAATTGATAGAACAAATATATAAATTAGAACATACCCATAAAACAAGCAAGGAGGCAAGCAGAGAGGTATTAAGGGAACTAACAGTAAAAAGGGATGAGTTGAGAGATCTACTAGAGACAGAAGCCCTCAAAAGGAAATATAAAAGCAGTAGGAATTTTCATCTACAGGGGAATAAAATAGGGAAACACCTAGCTGCAACTATCAGGAAGAAAAGATTGGAAAACTACATAGAGAAGGTGAAAGACAAAAAAGGGGAGATGAGACACTCAACAAAAGAAATAGCAGAAGAATTCCGAAATTATTTTTCCTCCCTTTATGCAGTTGAACGAAAAGAAAAACAAGAGGGGAAAAGAGAAAAAATGGTACAGGAATTTCTAAAAGAAGCTGCCCTGCCCACCCTGTCACAAATAGACTCACTGGAGTTGGAAAAGCCAATAACAGAAGAGGAAGTTTTTAGAGCCCTGAAGCAGTCCCCAGGGGGTAAGAGCCCTGGTCCAGACGGCTTCACGACTAATTTTTATAAAAAATTTAAGCTACTCCTGGTACCTAGGCTTTGCCAGATGTGGAACGGCCTGGGAGACCAGGAAATGTGTAGGGATGCGTTGCTGGCAGCAGTGACATTGATTCCCAAGGAAGGGAGGGACCGCACCCTATGTTCAAGTTACCGGCCGATCGCGTTATTAAATGAAGATACTAAACTGTACGCGAAAGTCCTGGCCCTCCGATTGAGGGGAAAAATGCCCCACCTGGTTAATCCGGACCAGGTGGGATTTGTACCCGGGAGAGAGGGAAGGGACAATGGGGTGCGGTCCCTTCTGGTACTGGAGGCACTTAAAACAGGCAGATCCCCAGGGCTACTCCTGTCGATTGATGCCGAAAAGGCCTTTGACAGGGTAGACTGGGGATTTATGTTTAGTGCATTGGAGGTAATGGGAGTCGGGCCAGCAATGCTAAGAAGAATTAAAATCTTATATAACCACCCAGCGGCCTTTGTAAGAGTGAACAACTTGCCCTCTTCCAGCTTTACGATGCAGAATGGCACTAGACAGGGCTGCCCGTTGTCCCCACTCCTCTTTGTCCTGGCCCTGGAGCCTCTCCTTAACATAATCAGAAAACACCCTGACATTAGTGGATGTGTAGTAGGGGAGGAAGAACACAAGCTAGCGGCATTTGCCGATGATATTTTATTTTATATCTCAAAGCCCAGAATATCAATCCCCAATCTCCTATCAATTATGGGCCGGTACAGCGCACTATCAAACTTCAAAATCAATATAGAAAAATCTGAAGCTTTAAAGATCAACATAAACAAACTGGAAGCCAACAGGTTAGCTGAGATCTTCCACTTCCCATGGAGGGATAATATTAAGTACCTAGGAGTGAGATTAACGGGTTCCAGGGGGGACCTGTATAAGATAAATTATATACCCCTTCTAAATGAAATAAGAACGGAAATAAAAAGAATAGCCCATGGCCCTGCCTCTTGGATGGGGCGAATAAACATAGTAAAAATGGTGCTCGCACCTAAAGTATTGTACAAGATGCAAATGCTCCCGATCCCAGTCCCTCGAGAATTTTTTAGGGTCTTGTTAGAGATTATGAATAAATATGTTTGGGGCCACAAGAAACCGAGAATAGCGCACGGGGTGTTATGCAGAGAGAAAACACGTGGGGGTTTAGCTCTCCCGGATTTTAGAAATTACTATAGAGCGATAGTAATAGCACGGGCACTGGAGTGGGGTAAAAGTTTTAATATAAAAAAATGGGTGAATTTAGAAATAGGGTTAAGCAAGGTATGTTTGAACCAGATGATCTGGAATCCACCACAGTATAGGGAGTTAGGTATAGAAACACACTATATTACACAGCACACACTCAAAGTCTGGGATCAGATTCACCAATTAAATAAGTGGGGCTACAATTCACCATTAATTTATTTAAAGAATAATCCGTTCTTCCCCCCAGGAATGGGGAGCATAGGTGGAAATTGGATTCTTGAGAAGGAAACACAAATAAGGCATATAATAAGTAGGGGGGAATTAAAAACATTGGAAGAATTAAAAGCACAAAGGGAGAGATTAATAATAAATGGGTGGAGGTATAATCAATTAAAACACTTTATAGGCAGTCTCCCAGGCCCCTTAAGGGAGGAGGAGAAATATAGGGGATTAGAGAAATTGGCACTTAGAAAAGAATCAAAGGGGACGGTTTCAAAGGTGTACAAAATTCTGATGAGTAGGGGCGGACAGGATCCGCCCCCGTTCATCAGAAAATGGGAGGAGGACTTGGGATCACTATGTGATGAGGAAACTGAAAAATGCATCTTGGAGGCTACACATACAACAGCAGCAGATATGAAGTCAAGGGAAAGTAACTATAAATGTTTAGCCCGGTGGTATATGACCCCCGCTAGGGTCAGTAGATTCTCTCTGGATAAATCCCCCAGCTGTTGGAGAGGGTGCGGAGGCTTGGGTACAATGGCACACATCTGGTGGGATTGCCCCAAAATCCAAATCTACTGGCAGGAAGTGATAGGATTGATAGAAGGATTAACAGGGAAAAATATTAAAAGGGACCCATGGACATGTCTGTTTCATGGTCAGGAGGGAGGGAAGAGGAGATACAATTCCTCTCTGACACCAATTTTACTGAATGCAGCAAAAAATGTTATCCCAAGGAAATGGCAAGAAGCAGAACCCCCAAAGATTAAAGACTAAAGTAGATGAAACCTATAGATTAGAGTATATAGAGAAGAAAGAGGACCTAGAGGGGAGCCCAGAGAGAGATCAAGGGAAATGGTACCCGTGGGGGATCTTCAAAAAAACAGAGAAATATGTGGAGGTAGTGTCAAGATAGGCCTGGGGAGTGGGGCAGGGACATTTAGGTGAAATCCGATCCTTCTGAACGCGGTGACGTAAAACACGTACGTCGGGACTATAAACGGGGCAGTGGCCAATAGCTTTCATCTCTTTATTTATTCTGAGCATGCGTGGCACTTTGCCCGTTGGATTTGTGTACACACGATCGGAATTTCCGACAACGGATTTTGTTGTCGGAAAATTTTATCTCCTGCTCTCCAACTTTGTGTGTCGGAAAATCTGATGGAAAATGTCCGATGGAGCCCACACACGGTCGGAATTTCCGACAACACGCTCCGATCGGACATTTTCCATCGGAAAATCCGACCGTGTGTACGGGGCATAATAGTTTTGCACAGAGCAGCACCGATCCTCCTCTTCTGGGGTCCCCCGCTGGCCCTCCTGACTTCTCCCGCCCACGAGTGCCCCCATAGCAGGCTGCTAAATTTCTCCCACTGCTGTGTCTCAGCCAAGGAGGAGGCACGGAACTTAGAGAGCAGCTGCTCTCCTGCACATCGCTGGATTGAAATGGGGCCCAGGTACGTATTAAGGGAGGTCTGAGGGGAAGCTGCACACAAAAGTTTTTTTTTACCTTCATGCATAGAATGCATAAAGGTTAAACACCTTAAAGTGATTCTAAAAAATAAAAATAACAAACAGGTCATATTTACCTGCTCTGTGCAGTTGGTTTTGCAAAGAGCAGACTTCATCCTTCTCTCCTTGGGTCCCTCACCGGAACTCCTGGCTCCTCCCTCCTGCCAAGTGCCCCCAGAGCAAGCAGCTTGCAAAGGGGGCACCCAAGCAGGCTCGTTCCCGAGCCGCGGCTCTGTGTGTCCATTTACACACATAACTGTGGTTCGGCCACGCCCCCTCTCTCTCCTCATTGGCTCACTGGATGTGATTTACAGCAGCAACTTGCAATGGGGGCAGCCAATGAAGAGGAGCGCCCTGGAGCGCCAACGGGGGACCCTAGAAGAGGAGGATCGGGCCTGCTCTGTGCAAAACCATTGCACAGAACAGGTAAGTATAACATGTTTGCTATTTTTATTTTAAAGAAAAGGTTTACAACATCTTTAATTAACCTGCCCCAGTGACGATCACTCTCATTCTGGTGAGGCTGAATATGTAATCATTGTGTGTAATCTGATCTCTCATGTTATTCAGGTTTATTTATATACTATTGTATTTGTTTTACAATATTGAGAGCGTTTAAACTGTGGATATCTTCTGTTTTACTAAGTTTGGTCAATATCATTTCCTGGCTGCCCGAAAACTGATTTACTGCTACAGGGGCGGCCGCGCTGCTCACAATCACGTATATATACGGGATTCTGCACTTCCGGGTTTTGGGTGCAAGTGCGCACCGCAGGCGACGCACTCCCACTGTGATAGTCCCCAAAAAAGTGTCAAAAGTGTCAGTTAGGTGTCCGATTTGTCCGCCGCAATATCGCAGTCTGCTATAAGTCACTGATCACCGCCAATACTAGTAAAAAAAAAATAATAACGTTAAAAAATAAATAAAAATATTCCATAGTTTGTAGACGCTATAACTTTTGCGGAAACCAATGAATCTACGATTATTGGGATTTTTGTAACCAAAAACATGTAGCAAAATACATATTGGCCTAAATTGATGACAAAATTAGATTTAAGTAAAAAATAATGTGTTTTTTCAAAATTATCAGTCGTTCTTTGTTTATAGTGCAAAAAATAAAAGCTGCAGTGGTAATCAAATATCACCAAAAGAAAGCTCTATTTTCAGGAGAAAAAGGACATTCATTTTATTGTCAGTAAAAGTAACGCAGTGCCGTATCGCAAAACAAAATGGCCTGGTCAGGAAGGGGGGGGGGGGGGTGGTTAAACCTTCTGGAGGTCAAATGGTTAAACCTTTAGTTATTTGTATTAGGAAAAATATGTAAAAAAAAAATTACATTTTAGTACTAACCAAAAAAATGGAAAAATATTTATTAAAAAAATTAACATTAAAGTTGTAGAACCCAGTTTAAGTGTGATGGTCACTGTACCTCGGCTATTTACATTGCATTGTATAGGGTAAGGCCCCTTATATCGGGTGATGTAGGGGACAGTCTAGAGCTGTTTGGTGCTGCAGCTGCTCTAAGAGCTGGATGAGCAGACTGTAGAGAACTGCGCAGCCTCCAGTTACAGTAAATGAAAGAGGAGAAGGCCATGCAGTGCCATATGTTTGCCAATTAGTGAGATCCAGGTCAGATTAAGTCATAAAGCTGAGAATGTGTCTATTGTACTCTGCTCTATGTTACACTGACCCGGACTACGGCACACGGGGGAGAGAGGAACAGCTGCTGCCATACACAGCTGCTTAATGGTTGTACTGGAGCCTGCTGGGGTTAAACACAACAGGTGTATCATGAGGGATGGTCCCATATGTCACTGGATTATGGTGATCTAATAATTGTCATCACCAATAAGTAAGTAAACATGTGGCGGTGTACAACAATCCCTGCAAATGTCAGCAGAGGGAACCAGAGCAAATTATATTGCCTGTATAACCAGAGCAGACCATTCGGAGTAGATGGGGCCAATACCGTGTGAGTGAATAATAATTTATCTAAGCTGGAAAATGGATGTATAAGTCTATGGCCAAGCTCTGAAACCCCTGACAGAAGAAGCTATTGCCCAAATCCTAGGCTAGGCTGCATACCACCTGGCTTCTGTGGCAGCTGGTATCATGGAGAGGCATTGAGGTGCCATGCTGTCATGTCTCCAGTTGGTGTTTTGCACACACCCCCCCCCCATCCTTTTCCCCAAAGCTTGCCAGAGTGTGTTGCCTCCTGCTTTCTAGCCTTCTTGTCTCCTCCTCCCATGCTCATCTCCAGGACTTCTCCAGGGCCTCGCTCATCCTCTGGAACTAACTACCCCAATCTGTCCTGCTATCTCTTACTCTGTCCACTTTTAGGTGATCCCTGAAGACTCATCTCTTCAGGGAAGCCTATCGTGCCTTCAGCTAAAAGCCAAATCTTCTATTTCTCCCATCAGTTCATCCATCACAGTTATTACTTTTTGTTCCACAAGTCCCTCCCTATTAGATTTTAAGCTCGCAGGAGCAGGTCACTCCTAATTTATTTTGTATTGAATTGTATTGTCGCATTATTGTCTCCCTTTATATTGTAAAAGGCTGCACAAACTGTTGGCGCTATATAAATCCTGTATAATAATAATCTATATATCTTTCAGATTCCTTGTCGGCAGTGCAGCAGTGCCCTGCTACTGCAGACCCCGCATGCCCCTCTAGCTGTGATCAGTGTGAGGATTTGCTTGCTGCTCAGTAGGGATGAGCCGAACACCCCCCGGTTCGCAGCAGAACATGCGAACAGGCAAAAAATTTGTTCGAACATGCGAACACCGTTAAAGTCTATGGGACACGAACGTGAAAAATCAAAAGTGCTAATTTTAAAGGCTTATATGTTATTGCCATAAAAAGTGTTTGGGGACCCGGGTCCTGCCCCAGGGGACATGTATCAATGCAAAAAAAAGTTTTACAAAAGTACCGTTTTTTTCGGGAGCAGTGAATTTAATAATGCTTAAAGTGAAACAATAAAAATTAAATATTCCTTTAAATATCGTGCCTGGGTGGTGTCCTTAGTATGTCTGTAAAGTAGTGTATTTTTCCCGTGTTTAGAACAATACCACAGCAAAATGACATTTCTAAAGGAAAAAAATGTCATTTAAAACTACTCGCGGCTGTAATGTATTGTCGGGTCCTGGCAATATAGATGGAAATCATTGAGAAAAATGGCATGGGTCCCCCCCCCAGTCCATTACCAGGCCCTTTGGGTCTGGTATGGATATTAAGGGGAACCCCGCACCCAAATAAAAAAACGGCGTGGGGTCCCAAAGGCACTATACCCTCTGAACAGCAGTATATATACACTATAATATACACTGCCTGCCCTATATACGCTGCAGAAAATTGGGCCTTAGGTGTTGGTGGTACCAGAACACTGTAAGCCCTCACAGTTACTCTTGGTGGGCACAGGAACAGACCCTGCTGTAAAATACTATATCAAAAATTGTAATTACATGCCCCTGTTAAACAGGGGCAAAAAAATTGGGCCTTGGGTGGTGGTGGTGGTGCCACAACACTGTAACCCCTCACAGATACTCTTGTTGGGTGCAGGAACGGGCCCTGCTGTGAAATATTAGATCAATAATTGTAATTACATGCCCCTGTTAAACAGGGGCAGAGAAATTTCACCTTGGGTGGTGTTAGTGGTGCCACAACAATGTAACCCCTCACAGATACTCTTGTTGGGTGCAGGAACGGGCCCTGTTGTGAAATATTAGATCAAAAACTGTAATTACATGCCCCTGCTAAACAGGGGCAGAAAAATTGGGCCTTGGGTGGTGGTGCCCTAAACCAAAAATATTGTTGGAAGCTAGCATCCTCAAGATTGAGGAGGAATAGCATAGTCAGCATAGGCAGTCTTGAAGGAATCCCACATCCATAGCAAATTCAATCAGTTACATCAGCATCAGGTGCTTGATAGCAGCTGATCAAGACTGATTCATTTTTATGAATGTGAGCCTATCAACGGAGTCTGTGGACAGGCGTGCTCTTTGATCTGTTACAAACCCTCCAGCAGCACTGAATGTACGTTCAGAAAGCACGCTGGATGCAGGACAGGCCAGTAGCTCAATTGCATATTGAGCAAGTTCCGGCCAATTGTCCATCCTCAAGACCTAGTAGCTCAGTGAATGCTCTGTTGGAAAGGTCTCCAAGTCTGCTCTTGCCCCCAGATATTCCTGCACCATGTAATGCAGACGCTGGCCATGGTTGCTTGAACTGACCAGACCTTGGCACTGAGGACTGAAAAATTGTTTAAAGATATCGGTCAGCCGGCCACCTTCTCCACCGCTCTTCCTCTGACTGAATGAAGCCTCAGCAACACGTTGTCCAGCACCAGGAAATTGTAACCTCCCAGCATCTGGAAATGCATTGCACAAACCTTTCTTCAAGGGCTCCTGAAGATGTTTCATCCTCTGCTCCCTCTAAGAAGGCAGGATGAGTTCTGTAATCTTACCCTTGTAACGTGGATCAAGAATGGTTTCCTAGCCAGTAATGATCCCTCTCCTTGATACCACGAATCCTAGGGTTCTTTCGCAGGCTTTTCAGAATCAGGGAGGCCATGCAGCGTAAGTTTGCAGAGGCATTCCATTCTGAGTCCTCTGGGTCACTAAGAATCACATGATCCATAACTACCACAAATGAGGCGGTTGGTGGGCAGGTTGCATTTCCTTTGAATGTCAGCCAGCTGAGCACTGGCATTGTATGACCGGCGGGAATGACCAGACTTTTCTGGCCTGCCTCAAGAGATCCTGTAAACCTGGGTACCTGCTCAAGAACCGCTGCACCACCAAATTCAGGACGTGTGCCAAACATGGGTCAAGTGTCCCTGTCGGAGGGCGGAGAGAAGGTTGGTGCCATTGTCGCATACAACCATTCCTGGCTGAAGCTGGCGTGGCATCATCCACCTCTGAGCCTGCCCCTGCAGAGCTGACAGAATCTCTGCCCCAGTGTGGCTTCTGTCATGTAGGCAGACCAATTCAAGCACCGCATGGCATCTTTTAGCCTGACTGCTTTAGTAGCCCCTTGAACGCTTACAGAGCACCACTGGTTCAGAGGACAAATCTGCAGAAGAGGCCATAGAGGAAGAAGAAGGAGGGGGTGGAGAGAGCTGTGGCAGACTCACCACTAGCATTTTGGAGGTGTGGTGGCAGAACAAACTCCAACAACACTGAACCCTGTCCTGCATCCTTCCCAGCTGCCAGCAGTTACCCAGTGCGCCGTGAAGGAAAGGTAACGTCCCTGCCCATGCCCGCTGACCATCAGTCAGCGGTAATATGCACCTTACTGCTGACTGCCCTGTCCAACGAGGCCAAAACATTGCTTTCCACATGCCGATAGAGAGCCGGAATGGCCTACTGTGAAAATAAATGGCGTTTTGGAACCTGCCACTGAGGTACAGCACGTTCCTTAAATTCACGAAAGGAGGCAGAGTCTACCAGCTGAAAAAGCAGCATTTGCAGTGCTAACAATTTGGCCAAGCTAGCATTTAGATGCTGAGCATGTGAATGGCTGGGACCGAATTTCTTTTTATAGTTCAGAAACTGGGGAAGGGAAATTTGCCTGATAAAATCAGATGGCGGTGTACTGCTAGCAGATTGGCTGCAAGTACATGGGACACCTATTGCTATACCTTCATTCCTCTCAGTGCAGGTTTTTGGGAGGACTGGAGGTATAGTAGGGTTGGATATCCCAGATGAGGAGCAAGGAGAAGTCCGCCTTTTTCTTTGAAGTGGGTCTTTCAAGTGCTGTCGCCAATGGACTGCATGGCAGGTCGTCACATGTCTGGTCAAGCATGTGGTGCCCAAGCGGCTGCTGTTCTGACCACGCTTGATCCGCTTCAGACATAGGTTGCAAATCAAGGAACTTTAAAAAGTCAGCGAGGAGTCAGCAGCGCCCTGCACCTGCGGAGCTCTACGGTGTAATGCAATAGGGTGGCTCCCCTTAAGCTGCCCCTGGAGGACATCCTTACTCGTTGGAGTTGTGCCTCCTCCTCTCTTCTCTCAGGCACCGAAGTACTGTCAGTGACCTCATCATCCTCTCCCTCCTCGTCACTGGAGCAAACTGGGCAGTATGCTGCAGCTGAGGGAACATGATTGCCAGTTTCTTGTCCTTCTTGGGCACACCCTCACTCTAGGCTCAAGTTACTCCCTTCCTCAACCTGGGAACCAACATCGAAGCCTTCAAATCGCTGCACATACTCCAGCAGCATGTAGCCAACACTGTGGTCAAATAATTCTGTGGACTCCTCTGTGCATGATGGTGGGGCTACGGAAGGAGTGACTGTGCACAAGGAGCCGGTGAAATAGGCCTCTTTGGCAGCTGCGTTGGAAGGCAAACTACTCTGAGCCTGGGTGACAGAGGATGAGGACGGCTTTGTTATCCACTCCACCAACTCTTCTGCATGTTCTGGCTCAATAACATGGCCAGCAGCAGAAAAAAAGGACAAGCGTGCCCTACGGCCACCTGCAGAGGATGCACCATGTCCATGACCAGCACTGTAGACACAGAGGCTGCTTGCCCTCTTTTATTGGCCTGTGAGCGTCTGCCTCTCCTTGGTGGCCTTCCGGACATGATGTATATTCTGTTTTACAACACCACACTACACTGTATTAGATACTGTGTAAACCATCAGAAGTGTAGTAGAAACTGTACACACTGTATTAGATACTGTGTATACCACCTGCACCTGTATTAGCAACTGTACTATGGCTGCACTGTATTGTCTACTGTGTACACCACCAGAAGTGTAGTGGAAACTGTACAAACTGTATTAGATACTGTGTACACCGCCTGCACTGTATTAGCAACTGTACTATTGCTGCACTGTATTGTGTACTGTGTACAACACCAGTATATAGAAAAAGGAAATTCCCCTGGATGGACTTTAACGGCACTTGCTAACAAGTATTTGGATAATAAGTATGTGTAGCAAAGTATGAAGAGTAAAAAGATTTTTTATTTCGACATAACATAGATTAAAAACATAGTGTATCATACATTCAACGGCGCATATTACAGGATCAATAAATTTTAGTATTGTTACCGAACAGTAAATTATACGAGGGCTCTTTTTCACACCCAACGCGTTTCGGAATAAACAGTGTTTTTGTCCTTCTTCAGGGATGTAGCAGAAAAGAGCAATTCATCTAAAGTAATTAAAATGTAAAATAATGAGTGAATTACCATGACATGTAAATATGGATGTATTTATCCAATATATGGTTAGATAATAAGTCACTCACTTATAATATGTTTCGTTGAGTTACTTTAAAACTACAAAATTGGAGTAGCATTGGGCATTGTTGCTGGTATAGTTGTTGTCATTGGAACATCATAGTTAGCACTGAATAAAATTACTTGGTAGTAGTCCCATTTAATGGGGCATGGTATCTCCCCTACCCCCGTCCCTCCCGGATGCGTGCAGGCCAGAGCAATATACTGAGGCAAAAGGAGGGGAACCCCTGGAAGTAAAACAATGTAAAAGGGGTAAGTATTTGAAAACAGAAATTAAACATGGGTCATGGATGTACATAATGTCTCATAGAAGAAATAGTGTTTGTTACTATATAAATATCATGTGTCCAAAATAGGTAGAATATATGTGGTACAAATATGATTAATTATGTATCTATGTCTTTAAATTGAATGTACATCAACATGGAATGCCTGTGATTTTGCTTGAAAGGATTATACTTGCTTTGTAAATCTCTCCTGAAGATATTGTGAAATAAAGCAAAGAAGTTTTTAAGTGCAGCAACCTCTTGGACTTTTTTTCTATATATATATATATATATATATATATATATATATATATATACACACACACACACGCTAGACTGACTCATTCATATATATATATATATATATATATATATATATATATATAATAAAATAATAATAAAAAAAAAATAATAATAATAAAATAATGAGACCAGCATCTATCCTGATTAAATGTAGGTTCCTTTGCCCTCTATTTCTGCCTATTAATGTACGGTATACATGGTAGCTGTCTTAGGTCTGGTTATGCACCTCTAGTGGGCATTTTTATTATTTTTTTGTTATTATTTTTTTGTTATTATTGTTTTCATTATCTTTCATTATTATTATTATCATCATCGAGTATCATTACCATTAATATTATGGGTATCTTTCAGAGCTTACCACTATCAACATTATTATGTAGCGCATATTACTTATTTGTTTATTTACTTTTTTGCTGGTCCACCTACCTTAGGGGCGTGGATAGGACGGGCTTTCATGATTGGGCCTGATTGACTGAAGGTGCACGTGGGCCTATGTACTCATTTATGTAAAAGAGGGGAATGCTGAAGGAGGATTCACTGCAGTGCTCTGAGGAAGAGGGGGTGTTCCCCTCGAAACGCGTCAGCCAGCAGTGATTCTTGTGAGCTCTTCCAGCACCTCTGGTGGGCTCTGCTGCTCTTTTACCACATGCTGTGATTTGAAGATTATTTTATACTTCCGAGATCTTCTACTACTGTTTGTAAGTAGTTCCTTTTTATCAATATTATAATAAATTATACCTAAGGATAATGCACATGGCTGGTGCGCCCTTTCTTTCTTGTATCTCGTGGAACTCTACAACCCGTGTCCACCCTCTAACTGCATCATTTATCTCAACAACCACCCCTTCAAGCCACCTTTTATTGAGAAAAAAAAAAAACAACCTCGCTCTTCCCTACCCAGGAAACAAGTCTAGTTGTTTTTTCCCAGGTGGAAGTCCTAGCTGTCTCCTTTACATGCTTAGTGTTAGCCCAGCATAAAGGCAACCGCAGTAGGCAGCACAGTTAGTTCTATGACAAACTAGTTGCCACCAATGACAGGATCTCTAGAGAGGGCAAGAAAACGATTTACCAGTTTCTCCGGTGTCACTCCCTTGCTGGCTGTACCAGCGGAAATAAGTTGTCTCACTGGCTGAAACACTGCAGAATCTTCTTCGCCTGTGATGTTGTCTGGCCAATAAGTTAATGACTCCAAAGAAGCAAGTTTTCCTTAGCCCTCTATAATAATCCTGTCACTGCAGAGTTGCCACCAGTGACAGGATCACTAGTGTGTCATATTCTTTAGCACAGAGAAACACAGTTAGTATATGAATTGAGCCATGACTGTGGCTCACAGAGGGTCTTTTTCGTAGTTTTTTTTTTTTTTTTTGCTGTGGACATGCAATTGTCCAAATGACAGGAGACAGTGACAATAGCCAGGATTGACATGAAGCTCAGATGGAGCAAATCAAATCATTTTGTGCTATTAGCTTGAGCTACTGAGCAACGTAACAAAAAGAAGCAAAGAAGAGAAGAAACAACATGTGAAAAAGGAGCACAAAGCTTCCACCTAGTGGCTGGATAGAGAACTGCATGATAGACTAGAAAATATTTGTAAAATGTTGATTGTTGTTTTTAGACCTGACCATAATATACTGTATTAGGAAGTTTAACTAAGTGGCTTCAGTACTTTTTGAAGCACCGATCAGGGAGCAGTTATACAGATCAGGAGTTCTAAAATGCTAATGCGCATGCTTGTGCCAGATCAGTGACCAGAGACAGCCAGCATTTAGCATTTTCAGGGGGAGATCAGCAGCCCCTGTATTCTCTTGGGAGAGGTTTCCTTTAAGATTAAAACTAGTTTCGCTCTTAATGCATTACAGAGAATGGCATGCAGAATTTGACAAAAGAGTAGAGGATTAGATCAAACATTTGAAGGGTAATTTGAGCTGTGCTGTATAAAGAACTCGGAATTTAATCATCGTTCTGCATGTGTTTAGACGTTTGCAGGCTGGTGCATTGCCAAGCTGGAGACCAGGTCAGTGATTACATTAAAGGGGAAATATACTCTGTTTATAATTAACATTCAGTTTTCCCTTAAATGGTCATTACAAGAGGAAAACATTCTGCTCTGCATTAACCTTATAACATTAGTATAAGCACCATGTGTTATTCATGCTTAAAGGACAACTTGACTTCTAGTGAAGCTGTTCTTTAAATGTTCTTTACTTGGCAGAGGCAGCCACCTACCAAAATACTTATCTTTAGACCCGCTCCTAAGTTTTTTTTTTTTTTTCTGTGCGGCCCTGTGTGGTGCAGCATGGCCCTTGTAGGCATGGTTGGTCCATATTCATGGGGGCCCCCAGCCAACCAGATAAGTACAGCTTCAGGCACTGAAATGGTGCAAGCAGTGCACATGTACAGTTGGACCTAGGAGGTGGCCAGAATTTCTTTCTGCAAAGGCTGTGATGCCAGACAGGACTGCCAGACTTTACTTGGACATTCCTGGTTGTTCCAGGCCAGTCTCTGAAAGTGCTGAAGCAAAAGAAGGCCAGGCACAGGGTTATAGGCGAACGAAAGCTGGCAGTTCGATCTTCTGCAATGAATGAGTTTATTAATCCAAGTGTAGTACAAAATAATACAGGGCTTTCGCGTTTTGGTGTGTAGCCTTAATCATAGCTGGCTATAGATTAAGGCTACACATCGAAACGCGTAATCCCTGTATTATTTTGTACTACACCTGAATTAATAAACTCATTCATTGCAGAAGATCGAGCCGCCAGCTTTCTTTCGTCTATATGTTTGCTTGGGTGCTAGGACACTTCAAGCCAATGCATCAACCACTCACCACCTCGGGTATTACAACAGGTGTTTTCTATTATATTTAAGCTGGGTCCAAGGATGGACAATAGAGGCTGACGCCTTGGGCACTTCAGCGGGTTTGGGGGAGGGTGGGGGGCACTTTGGCCTTTCAGCATCAAGTAGTGTGAGACCTTGATCTCTGCCCAGCCATGTTACTCGGCACATTATGACTAAGGCCTATGTAAGAGGCCGAAATGCATCAATAACTAGCGGTATTGGTTCCTTTTATTGGATGGAATTAATAAAATCGTATAGGTTTTTTTTTTTGTAGACATCGTGGTGCCGGATTTTTTTCTCTTTGATTGGATGTTTGGATGCCTGAGTACTGGGGACATTCAAGCACATGAATCTCTATCTCATCCTATTTATCATTAGGGGCTATTTTGGGGTAGGACAAAGGGCACTTGGAAACAGCATGCCCTCACTCTCCGCACCGCAAACATTCTCACCTCAGTGTTTTGACAGGGCCTCCCACGTTGCATTATCTGGCAAGCTGACGACTCTGCACATCAATGACTGGTCTACTTGCACCAGCATTGCCAGGGGCAACAGCATTCCCTTACCCTTTATATGGGGTTACCGCTGCCAGCAGGTCTTGGCATCACTGCACAGCATCCTCAGAAAAACACTGACTCTTTTGCCATATAGTAATGTCCATTCTCTTTGAGTGCCTCATCCTCGCAGTCACCCCCCAACACTTTTGCACAGGCCAGCAACAAAATGGAGCACTGTCTCTTTAATGCTAGTTTCTCCCCTCTTGCAGGTTCTCCTCACTTGCACACACACATTGTGCTATTTCATGCACAAAACACAGTTCATATAACATATTAACTTACTTCTTTTGCAGGGAACTCCAATTCTGCCAATTGCATCCTCCACCATATATGAGAACTTGCTTCAATTCGTAGAGCTTGAAGGACTCATCCACTCACTTACTACTTCTTTTTTAAGGGCTTTTCTTGCCCATTAATTCTTAAAGGCACCCCGACACATCGCCAACTATGGCACATGCGGCTTGGTGCAGAGCAATTCTAAAAAATGGGGTTCATGGACTTCTTTCCCTGCCCTTCTCACAGGCCCTCAGCCCCCCATTACTGTCTTCAGCCCCCCATTACTGTCATCAGCTCCCCCCAAAACTGTTCCAAGCTTCCTAATTACTGTCCACAGCCCCCCCCCCCCCCCCACAATTGTCCTCAGCCCCCATAATTGTCCTTAGCCCCCTCTTTCTGTCCTCAGCCCCCCATAATTGTCTTCAGCCCCCCATAACTGTCTTCAGCCCCCCCATTACTGTCATTAGCTCCCCCCAAAACTGTTTTAAGCTTCCTAATTACTGTCCACAGCCCCCCATAATTGTCCGCAGCCCCCCCCCATAACTGTCCTAAGCTCACCCTTACTGTCCTCAGCCTCCTATTACTGTCTTAAACAACTTTTCTTCACATTAACCCCTCCTCCCACCCCCCCCATCCTACCTTAGGCAGACAGGGGGGAGATTGGGAGGCATAGTGGGTCTGGACAGAGGGCAAGAGCTGCAAGCTGGTGATTGGTTGCTAGGACCTCCCTCACAACCAATCACCTGCCTGTGAACTTGGGAAGCAAACCCTCCATCCAGAACAGACCTGCCTTCCGCTGCAGACTACGAGGATGACAGCAATGACAGCTGCAAGGCACAACAGGCTTCTAAATGGCGGGACTGCGGCAGTCTGGACAGGACAGCGAGTTGGTCTGGATGCGCACTGCGTTCCGCCATTTAGTTATGCCTGCTTTAGGCCCTTCTCTGTCTCTTACTGTCTTCACACACAAGTTCAATTCATACACCTGGTAGCCCTTTGCTGCTCTGGCTCCCACCTCTCTCTTAGGGGGAACCTTCCTGATTTCTGACAGACTTCTTCTGTCTACTGGGGTGGAGACCAGCACCATGTATAGGTTTCTACAAAAAGCCCAGTACACACACCTGCCCAATTAGTGTGCTAGTGGTTCCGAAAACCAGGACCCAGGAGATTTCATCCCTTCCAGATCACTACGAAATTTGAGGAAACTAAAAAGCCAATTTCCTCTGAATGACAATAGTCCCCTGGATCCCCTCAACCTGCCTGGATGAGAATCCTGGGTCAACAGCTCTGTTTACATCCTTGCAGGGCCGCCACAGTGGTAAATGACCCCACACTGTCCAGGCAGTTGACATTTTCAGAGGATGATTGGCATAGCAGCCACCTTATTCCTTTCAGTAAAGGCTTCCACTGTGAAGTTTTTTAGGTAAATTTATGCACAATTTAAAAAAATTTACAATGGGGTGGGTTAGAGGTGCACCAAATGGAAATTTTGGTGCCGAAACCGAAAATGCAGGATGCACTTGGCCGAAAACCGAAACTAAAAATGACAGTTTTTAAAAAATATTTATATTTTTATATATAATTGTATTATATTCAACTTTTTTAATTAATATCATCAATTTAAATGAATATGAATTTATCGTTGGAATCTTTAGCGCAAGAAAAGCTCAAGAAAAATGTATCCCTTTAAATTCTGTTTATGTCTGCACACTGGTCCGTTGGGCTTCCATTGTGGTGTCAAAAATGCTGCTTGCTGCATTCTGGTCAGTTAAAAAAACACACCTCCCAGTTCAAATGCATTGAAAACACAGCAAGAACGCATCATTAACGCACCCGTGTTACTTTTTGATGCGGTTTTTGAGTCACATGACCTATGAAAAACACACCATAAGCACAGTAAAATCATGGTAAAATTGGGGCAAAAATCGCTGTGAATTTGCGGTAAAATCACTGGCCCGTGTGAAAGAGGCCTTATACCCAAAATTTTCCACAGGTGACAATCTTAAAGCCTTAAAGTTATAACTGATTTCGGTGCCATTATCGACACCTTTTTCTTTTTTCGGCCGAACACCAATAACATCATTTTACATCAAAATGTTTCGGCGGCTGAAATTTCGGTGCATCTCTAGGGTGAGTTTACTAAAGGCAAATAGACTGTTCACTTTGGAAGTGCAGTTGCACTCTTTTTTTCTTAGTAAATGTCAATGTGGTAAAACTTCAATTTGTAAAGACTACTCAATCAGGTGCAAGGAAAAAAAAAAAAGCATTTTTGCTTGCACATGAATGGATGATGGAAACCAACAATGCTTTACCACATTTACTAGAAACTTTGGGGGAAATTAGTGCAACTGCACTTGCAAAGTGCACATTTTTTTGTCTTTAGTAAATCTTCTCCAATATGTCTAATACAAGATGTCCAATGTGCAGGGGCGGACTGACCATTGAGCCACTCAATGTGCAGGCACTGCCCGAGGGCCCTGGGCCACTAGGGGGCCCCATCAGGGTTGCCAGCCTCAGTAAAACCAGGGACAGTATGGACCAGGGACAGCCAATAGACAGTATGGACCAGGGACACTGTGTATACTGTGTGTACATGTATGTGTATACTGTGTGATTGTATACTGTGTGTGTATACTGTGTGGCCCCATAATCTCTGATTGCCTGGGGGCACCATAATCTATTATTGCCCGGGGGCCCCATGAGTTATCAGTCCGCCCCTGCCAATGTGATACAGTGTAAATAGTCACAAGTGCTTTGCAGCACATAATAACACTTTTATACACTTTATAAGCTGGATTACAACCCTTAAAATATTTGCATGTTGACTTATTCAAGTGCTGATTCTGGTTCTAAACAGAATGGACACTAGATACGATAAGGTCCTCTGTGACCGAAGCAATCTATATGGGCAGAATCTAACATACATTGATATTGGCATAGAGTTCCATTAATGTAAAAAAAAAAAGTCTGCGACTTTAAGGCTAGGTTTAAACTAGTGCAGGCCATGCGTCCTGCGTTTGCTCGGGAACGGCAGGCCCATTAATTTGAATGGGCTGCTTTTCCGTGTAAACCGCACAATAAAAGGTGCATGCACCTTTTTAAAAATGCGGTTTCAGGGAAACTGCATGGTCTCTTTGACCATGCAGTTTCCCTGCGGTTCCCAGACCCACGATCGTGCTGTGGGCAGAGCTGTGAGGGGGTGACATTCAGAATGAATGGCAGCTCTCACGTGTCTTGCAAGAGCAGTGCGATTTGGCTGCGGGTGGTTGCAAGTGCGGGAATCAATGCGATTCCCACATCCGCAACTGGAATGCACAGTGCGGACTAGTGTGAACCTAGCCTAAATCCCAACTTTGGGCTTGTGGCCAGAAATAATTCAACGCCATCACTTCGCCCACCAGGGGCACATATAACAACGTGACAACACAGGAGCACAACTGGGAGTCAGAGACAGTGCGCTGTCACCCTATAACAGAAGTGCCTGAACAAAGATCTTCATGGCAGGATCACCAGGTTTTATTTTAATGGAAGCTGCATATGTAAAAAGATTGAAAACAACTACTGAAATTACATTTACACATTAAAACTTATGCAATTTAGTGATTAAGTTTAAAGTACTTTAAAGTACTAGTAAACATTTATTCAAAAGTCATTCAATTATAAAAACAGAAAAAACAAGAAATAAGCCTACGATTTTCATACATATATTACCCAGAAATAGCAAGCAGATTGTAATAATGTTGATATATTGGTATAAGATACAATCTACTACAGGATGACTATAATATATTCACTATAATTTCTTAAAAAAATAGCACTCAATAGTAAGAAAGAAACGGTTGCAGGTTATAAAACAGGTCCTCTTTGCACTCGGTCTCCTCTTTTGCATTATTTAGGACAGTTATTTTCGTTCCATTTTTGTTACAAATTGTTGGATATCTTTTGCCAGAATATCTGGCTCTTCAAAGGCAGCAAAGTGGCCCCCTCGGGGCATGTGATTAAAAGAGACGATGTTGACGTACTTCTGCTTGGCCCACAGGAGAGGACAAAGCAACAGATCGTTGGGGAAAATGGCGATGCCTGTGGGGACCATGACGGGGACTCTGCAAGACATTAGTAGAAGAGAAAGAAGGGGGGGGAGCATTCAGTGAACTGTGAAAAGCCACAATCTGCCTTATGAAAAGCACTTATGAGATATGGAGACAATTTTACAACAGATAGCGTTGTGCACCTCACTCGCCGAAGAACTACAAGTCTCAGCAATAAATCTCTGCGATAACGTAACCACTTTTCTACCAGGGAATTTTTAATTTTTTTTGCACACGTTAAAATCTGCATTTTTTGCTAGAAATTACTTTAAACCTCAAACAATTATATATATATTCTGAAAGCAGAAACCCTGGAGAATACAATGGTTGAAGTTACACTTTTCTATGTTGCTTGATATTTGCACAGATGTTTATCAAATGCAATTTTCAGAAAAAAATACACTAAGGCCCCTTTCACACTGGGGCGGCATCGGCGGTAAAGCGGCCTTATTTTTAGCGGCGCTTTACCGTCGTATTTGCGGGGGAATTCGGCCGCTAGCAGGGCGCTTTTACTCCCCTGCTAGCGGCCGAGAAAGGGTTAAAACCACCGCAAAGCGCTGCTGCAGCAGCGCTATGCCGGCGGTTTAACCGCGCTACCCCACTGATTTCAATGGGCAGGAGCGGTGAGCTCCTTCACCGCTCCAAAGATGCTGCTAGCAGGACTTTTTTTACCGTCCTGCCAGCGCACCGCTCCAGTGTGAAAGCCCTCAGGGCTTTCACATTGGAGACACAGCAGCGGCTCTTTCAGGGTGCTTTGCATGCGCTATTTTTAGAACTGTAGTGCCTGCAAACCACCCCAGTATGAAAGGGGTCTTAAAGGAATTTCAGTGCATACAAACAAAATATAATACCCAAAAATTCTACAGGTTGCATGTTTTGAGTTACAGAGGAGGTCTAGGGCTAGAATTATTGCTTTCGCTCTACTGATCGCGGCGATAACTCATGTGTGTGGTTTGAACACCATTTTCATATGTGGGCTTCTGCACGCAAGCTCGGCGGGACGGGGCGAATTAAAAATGTTTTTTTCCTGATATATTTTACCGTTTATTTTTTATTTTTACACAGTTCTTTTTTAAAAAAAAAATGTGTCACTTTTATTTCTATTACAAGGAATGCAAACATCCCTTGTAATAGAAAAAAAGCATGACAGGACCTCTTAAATATGAGATCTGGGGTCAAGAAGACCTCAGATCTCATATTTACACTAAAATGCAAAAAAAAAAAAAAAAAAAAATGAAATGTAATTAAAAAAAAATAAAAAAAATGTTGCTTTAAGAGCTATGGGCGGAAATGACGTTTTGACGCTGCTTCCGCCTTGCAATGGTATGGAGACAGGTAGGGACCATCTTCCCCTCACTCGTCTCCATACCAAGCCAGGGAGAGGACCCGATCGCCTCCGCCGCTACCGACAGCTCCAGTAAGCGGCGGAGGGCACCGGAGAGCTGAGGGAGGGGGCCCCCTCTCCCACCGCCGATAAAAGTGATCTTGCAGTGATTCCACCGCAGAGACCACTATTATCGGAAACCGGACCGCTCACTGAAGAAGAGGATACCGGGGTTATGGCAGCTAGCTGCTGCCATAACAAAGACGTCTCTCTTCAAAGTGCCGACGTATATCGACGTGAGCCGGTCCAGAAGTGGTTAATGAAGCATTATTATTTACAAAGCTGCATTCATTTGTGTCTGTTATATCAACCTAGAGTTCAGCCTTAAATGATTGCATTTGTTATATTGAAATGGAAGTATAAAGCTGTGGTAGATAAAAGAGTACTTGTCAGAATAATCAAAACATTTTTTGGTGTAATTCTCTATAGCCTGTGTAATGGGAGCGTGGCAAGAGTGTGACCTTTGCCTACAAACTTTGTACTGCAATGCGTTGTCCTTTCCTATTTCAGAAATCTGGGGATATGCCAGTCTGCCATTCATAGTTCCTCAGCATAGGGAGAGACTAAGCTTGCCCAAACCTGAATTGCAGGTTAGTATATTGAAGAAAAAGTATAACTCCCCCCAGCAGAGTGTGAAAGGGCCCTGTGACATTTAAAGTTTAATCTGCATGAATAAATTCCGGATATGTCACAATATATAACTAAAATATATTTATCTAAAATAAAACTCCACCTTTTATCACAAAAAAAACAGTAATTAAGCTCCTCTGCCTAGGGTGAGATTACTTTATCAGTCTGCTGCAGGCAAGAGGAAGCATTTCCTCAGTCTCCCCCCTCCCAGTGATCAGGCTGCACCTTGTAACTTTGTAGCATACTTATGCTACAAAGTTACAAGGTGCAGCCTGATCACTGGGAGGGGGGAGACTGAGGAAATTCTTCCTCTTGCCTGCAGCAGACTGATAAAGTAATCTCACCCTAGGCAGAGGAGCTTAATTACTGTTTTTTTTTGTGATAAAAAAAAACAAGGTGAGAGGCTACAACAGGGGCTAATCTGTGTAAGACAATTGTGCACACAGCCAAGACTTTTACAAGCACCAGGGTATACATAACTGTGAGCCAGCATCTCGGTCTGGAATGTAGATGCTGATGCTGGATGATGCTGAACAAAGATGGCTCTGTCCTCCTGGAAATAAAAGTAGATGAAGGCATTGTCTGTGCACCGTAACCTCTGTGAACTATGAAATACCCAGAAGTGTTCTAAGCGTGCACACTCATCTACTTAGCATGCTGCACTTACCATAAAAAGTACATTAAGCAAGGTTCACCTAAATAGGGATGATTTATATACATTTTCTTCTACTAACTCTACCCATTCACATACTTTTCATGTTTAGCCTGGCCAATTCCTTTTCCCAGGTTTTCCTTGTAGAACCTCATGGAGGAGACAATGGAGCCGGAGAGCCAATAAATCATGACATTGGTCAGAAGTTCGTCCAAAGTGAATTTCCTGGAATGCAGGAGAACAAGGGGTAAGAATGAGTTCAGATTGTCAGACTGAGCAGAACTGGGGGTGACACATACCAATATAAAGTGATTGGATGGACTTGCACAGGGTTTATGTATGTCAACATGGAGCCTAATGCCGCGTACACACGGTCGGACTTTCCAACGTAAAATGTGCCATCGGAGCTTGTTGTCGGAAATTCCAACCATGTGTAGGCTCCATCGGACAGTTTCCATCGGAATTTCTATCGCACAAAATTTGAGATCTGGTTCTCAAATTTTCCGGCAACAAAATCCATTTGCGTAAATTCCGATCGTGTGTACATAATTCTGACGCACAAAGTGGCACGCATGCTCAGAATCAAGCAGAAGAGCCGCACTGGCTATTAAACTTAATTTTTCTCGGCTCGTCGTACGTGTTGTACGTCACCGCGTTCTTGACATTCGGAATTTCCGACAAGATTTGTGTGACCGTGTGTATGCAAGACAAGCTTGACCCAACATCCCTCAGAAAAAATCCATGGATTTTGTTGTCGGAATGTCCGATCAATGTCCGATCATGTGTACAGGGCATAAGAGTGGTGGCTGGTGCTCAACATTTTTGGAGGGGTGCAAACAAACTGAAAAATACTGAACCCCCCCATCAATTGCAGCCTCACTGTGCCCATCAAATGCAGCCATTGTGCCCATCAAATGCAAAAAAAAACAAAACGCAGAGGTGATCAAATACCACCAAAAGAAAGCTCTATTTGTGGGAAAAAAAGGACATCAATTTTGTTTGGGCACAGCGTCGCACGACCGCACAATTGTCAGTTAAGGCGACGCAGTGCTGCATCCCAAAAAATGGCCTGGTCATTAAGTGGGCAAATCCTTCCGGGGCTGAAGTGGTTAAACGAAAATCATACGATCTGGTATCGTATGAGAAATTTTTTTGTGCTTGTCCGATCCGATTTATATTGGATGAACTGGCGTGATGGGTACAACCAGCCTGCTAGATTTTACATGCGATTATCGATAGTGGCTGGTATAACCGCTAGCAATAATCACTCTCCCCCCCCCCCCCCTCCAGCGGGAGATCATAATGGCTCCGCAGAAGGGATTCCCCTGTCAACACTGTCTGTGTTGATGAGGGAAATCGAGCAAATTTCGTTCCTTCGACCTGTGGTTGAAGGAAAGAAATTCGCTCCATGTATGGCCTGCATAAAGCACACACAATAAGAACATAGGATGAATGATTGTCTGTTTTTTTTGCATGCTAGTTTCACATTGAAAATGAATAGGTTACTAGAGTTTAAAGATGTATCGATGTAGAGATGATGTATTGTAATGTATTCTTTTGTTTCCAAGCATGCGCGGTCTTGATCACTCAATTTTTTAGGAACGAATACTGTACTGATTTAAAAAATTGTTTGTCCTGTTATCTTACCAAAAACATTTTTGTGTTTTTCCCTTCGGATAATTTCGCATTAACTGTCGTGATCGGCTCTCGAAAGCTGTGTACTAACGATCAGATTATTGGGCAATCGTTCCAAAATGTTTTTTTTTGTCTGATTACCTAATCATGTGTACTAGGCTTTAAGCAGATCATACAGGTAGCAATGTTCAAGCAATTTCTATCACGTTTGAATGACAGGGAATGGAACATATGGTTAGTCTGCATTCACACGAGTGTTTAGCCATGCTGCCAATCCCAGCAACAAGAATCTACTGATTCCTACAGCTGGGAATGACAGCTGCGTGTGGATAGCCGCAGAGCCCATACAGTGCCATGACAGGCTGTCAGCTGCCACAGATTGCACAGCCAGCGATTACCTGCAGTGCTTGTGGCTGGATGCACTTCATGACAGATCCTGTCTGGTAGACTTATCATGAGATGAGAAAATCACAAAAGCACAGTAAGGAAGCAGAGCCTGCATATGTAATGATCGAATATGGCTGTATACATGTTTAGATATATAACCCCAATGCCATAAAAGTTACGACGTTGTGTAACATCTGCATGAAACAGAATGCACTGATTTGTAAATCTCAAAAACTCATATTGTATTCACAATAGAAAACATATAAAATGTTTAAACTGAGAAAATATACCACTTTAAGAAAAAAATAAGGTCATTTTGAAATTGATGTCAGCAACATGTCTCAAAAAAGTTGGGACAGGACAACAAAAACTGGCAAAGTACAACCCCAATTCCCCAAAAACTTGGGACAGGGCCATGTTTATCATGGTGTATCATCCATTACTGGAGTTTGAGGAGAGAAATGTTGTCCCATTTTTGTCGGAGCATATGCTGCTCTAAAACCTGGATCTATCTTTCAGCATTGATGGTGCCTTTTCAGATGTGCAAGCTGCCCATTCCATGCGCATTATTACACCTCTATACCATCAGAGATGCAGGCTTTTGAACTGAGCGCTGATAACAGGCCAGAAGGTCCCTCTCTTCTTTAGTCCAGGGGACATGGCTCCCATGGTTGCCAAAAAAAAAAAAGTAAAATTTTGATTCGTCTGACCACAGAATGGCTTTCCACTTTGCAACAGACCATTTTAAAGGAGCTTTGGCCCAAAGGACGGCGGCTTTCCTGAATCATGTTCAGATATGGCTTTTTGTTTGCATGACGGAGCTTTAACTTGCATTTTTTTTATGTTACGGCAAACTATGTTCACAGACAGTAATTTCTGGACGTATTCCTGACCCCATGCAGTGATTACCATCACAGAATCATGTCTGTTTTTAATACAGTCTGAGGACATAGAATGCATTAAAGCGGTGTTCCACCCACAAATTATTTTTTTTTTAAAGTCAGCAACTACAAACACTGTAGCTGCTGACTTTTAATAAGGACACTTAGCTGTCCAGGGAGCCCGCAATGTCGGCCCCCGAGGCTGATCCGCCCATCGGATCGGGTGCAGGTGCCGCCATTCTAACCAAGGGAAACCGGCAGTGGAGCCTTGCGGCGACGGTGGCGCGCAACGCTTTGTGAATGGCCAGCTGTCTTCTGGGACTCACACAGGTCCCAGAAGACAGCGGGGGGGCTCACCGCACAAAAGGATATGACGTCCTAGGTCGCGGACCGGATGGATCAGAAGTACACTATGTACTTCATAAAAAGGTACAGTAGAAGAAAAAAAAAATTCTTTTAATATCCAGAAAACGAGGGGTGGGTGGAACTCCGCTTTAAGATAAAAAAAAAACCTTCTGACTTTACAATCACTTTAAAATCTTAAAAAAGGTGCCAGTCTAAAGATCAGCGAGCTGTGCAATTAGGTGTGAATTCCCTCCTCCCTGTTTTCTCTTAGCCCCTCCCACAAATGTTGGCTTTTCCATATGTACCTCTCCAGACCTCCATCCTCGTGGTCACGGAAATCAGGGTCTGTCCAAGTGGAGAATTTCTCTAGAATGTATGATGCCATACCAACGGGGGAATTATTTAATCCACAGCCTGCAAAACAGAAACAATCGATTTTAGGACATAACTCTACTAATGAGAACGTTCTCAGGAAAGGCTGAATACAATTTTCAACAATATACCTGTTTATCTTCTGTGTCTCTGATAGAAACTTTCATTCATATGTCTGGGTACAATTTACACTGTCAAGGGGGATACTGTCTGTATGGTTTGTATTACCTGCAGATTAGCCCATTTATCAGAGTTTTTCTCTCTATCCTGTCCTTCATTTGCCAGCACAATCCCACATCTTGGATCTCAGTCCCTATAGAGTTGCCACCTCATCCCTTTAAACCCGAACACATATGAATTACACAGGTTCTGAGGCTAATTAAATGCAGATAAGGCCCCAAGTGAGTTTAATTACCAACTTAATCAGCCACAGAACCTGTGTAATTCATGTGTGTTTGGGTTTAAAGGGATGAGGTGGCAACCATAAGTCCCTATGAGGCTGTGTCTCTGGCCATGTCCCAGGATCACAGTGTTACTCTTACTTGAGTTACTGTGCATGCATAACTCATAAAGACATTAATTACGGTGATCAGGAGCTACAGGGGGTCACCCCTGCATAATTAAAAGCCGGGCAACTCCAGTAAGTGGATAGGTTCTGGGTGAGAACACCCGGGCGGCCCGTGGCAGGATGTGGGTGAGATTAAAGCTTCGTACACACCACTATTTTTTTTTTTGTTCAATCCAGCTCAGGTCAGAGGCACTGTACTAACAATCCATGTTAGTAGAGCGATCTCCTCTGCTGATCTGTTGTGTTCTGACAGGGGGCGGCCCGCCAGAACACTCTGGTCAGTGCTCTCAGGCATTGGCTGGAAACGCTGATCGGGAGCCGATCGGCAGACCTTTTTTGGTCATGAGCCTCCAACAGAAGTCGAACCAGTGTGCCATACACACAGGCCGAATGTCGGCCGGTTTTATTCAACCAGCCGATGCCGGCCAACATTCGGCCCATGGGTACTAGGCTTAACTGTTCCTGGGGACAGGGACTGAAATGTTTGTACAGTGAGTGTGTTCCATGTATATAATGGGACCCTGGCTTGGGAATGGGTCATAACCGACCCAAATTGTGAAGGAGCACCAATTATCATGGTGTCATTTTGAAAAGATTACAGGACATTTTAGAAAATGCAAATTCAAAGTTCCATGTGCCAATCTTTATTGTTATTTAATTAGAGTGCCCTGTGTGCCTCTAGTTGATTTGCATTCCAGCACAGGACTTTGTACTATTAAAGAGAACCTGTCACTAAAAAAAAATGCAGATAAATGCACAGAAAAACAAGTGTTTTGAATACTTACTCGTAGCATTTTGCTTTCCAAATTTTTTTTTTTATCCACCTGCAATGTGTCTTTAAACTTGCTAGGAAATTTGGATACTCCAGGAGAGTACTTTCCCAGCACAGCCTCTCCTTTCATAACATAGCCTTCTTGTCTATGCCGGCCCAGCTCCTTCACCCTCTCTACATACCCTTTTATGTAACTTCCACGGGAGGAGTGATTGGGAATACTATGGAGGGTCCCCTTGGTGACAGCTCTGAGTCTGCTGGGGGTGCTGACATCACATTTAAGATGGCGGCGCCCAGCAGCAGTCTCAGGGCTTTTGGATGTCTACACAAGGGTGGCTTATACAGGTAAATAATTGGCATAAATACATTAAATGCACATATTTTATGGAAAATGTTGGTAAAATGACTTGTCTGGTGACAGGGTCTCTTTTAGAAGGTATACAGTAATTGTCTTCATTTTGTGCCTTTTCATAGCTCATTCTCAAGTAATTTTGGCTTTAAAGTAGGTACGAGCAAGTTAAGCACATATTTTTAAAATAGCTTTGTGGTGGTTTGTAGAGCAGATTATGAGTAGGTGCAGACAAGCACATACAGATACTATATGTACACACGTAGCCAACCAGTGACTTGGCTCCATGCCCTGTTACTTCATTAATAATTGGCTTAAAATGTAAGCAGATGTCATTCAATGAAGAGATCAAAGTCCCAATAACCAACAGATTTTCAGTTTTGTTAAAGAGCCTTTATTAAAAATGAAGTTTATTCTGATTATTTTTGCCTTCCCTGGTCCAGTTCCCCCCTCATCAACTGCTATTGAAATTGAAAATAAAACCTGTTTCATTACAAACCTTATTTTATACACTGAGACATGATTACTGGGTCCCTGTGCTTCTCTATACAATACAAACAGATCATAGTTGGTGGCAAGGGCCAGCAGGGTTGTACATAGCTTTCTGAAAACATTACAGCACCTTCCTCAGTACTCCAAACAGCCTTGATGCAAGCAGTGGGTTGGCTCTTGGGAGGAGTTGTGCAAATATCTTAATGCCTTTGATGGGTGGATGTGAGTCTGGAAATGTGGATGTTGCTTGGCAGGCTGTACTTGCATGCAGACATGCCACATGTGATGCTGATCCCCCATGATTGAAAAAACTGAAATTCAATAAAAAAAACTGGGATGGAACCGTCTGGCTAGGGAGGAAAGCGCTAGATGATAGTGGACATCCTCCCTTCAGGAAATGAGGTGGGCTCTATTTGATTTGCTACAGCATCTATTGCACATTGTAAGAAGATTTCAGTTTGTGGTTAAATCAGAGAAATTTCAGTACAGAAGAGGAGCCTGTACAACTGTGCAAGACTGAAATGAAACTTTAGGATCTCTTTCTTGGGGTACTGCAGAGGAGTCTCCTATTTTTAATGTAGACTGAAGTTGCTGTCAAACACTGAGCTACCCAATAAGGAAGGAGTTCCTGCAGATCAGCCATCCAGTTTAATGTGCAAATTGCAGCTTCAGCTTTTGAGATCTGTAAACAACAGGCTTTTCATTAAAGAAGCAATTAACCTGTAAATGTAAAAAAGTACCTAGAGCTCCACCAGCTGGTGATTCAAAAGAAGAATGCAGCATATTAATATGCAACATTTTACAAATACCGTACTTAAAAAAAAAAAAATGTTGTAGTCGGGACCAAAATAAAAAGTAATAAATTCCGTGTATGACAAAAATTAACAGGAAATGCTTGCTTCGTAACGCAAATAGCCACACATGGAATTATGTGGCTGGAACTTAATCCATAAAGCATGCAGATATGATTCAGTTGCTGTGCAACCAAACATTAGAAGGGGGAAGAGGCCTGATCTAGATGACTTTGAATGTTGAGTAATAGTTAGTACCAGATGTGGTGATTGCAGCATCTTAGAGACCTCCTGGGATTTACATGCACTGTGGTCTCCAGGGTCTAGAAGGCTATAGCCAAACTCCCAAGTCAGATTTTGAAGAAGCTGGGTTACTGCAGCAGAAAGCCAGGATGGAATCCTCACCTCTAGCTAAGAACGGAGAAACAAGGCTATAAGGCCCAACAGATCACCAAAACTGAACAACCGAAGTCTGCAAAAATGGTGCCTGCTCAAATAAACATAGCTGTTCCCTACACCTTACAGATGGCGGGATTATTATTGGACATACACAGTATGGATCTATCCTATCTTGTTCAAACACTGTAGGATGGTGTTGGTGCAATGGTATGAGCGCGGCACCCCTTAATATCAACCAATCTGTGTTTAAGACCGGGTTCAAACTATGTGCGGAGAGCCTCACATCAGGGGGTCCGGTGCGTCCCTGTTCTTCTTTCAGGGGAGAATCAGGCCTAAATTTTTGCTTGAATTCGGACCTGAAACTGAGCCAAAGACGCAGAGGACCCTTCCCCTTCCCACAGGTTTCTCCGCATCCAATTCACATGACAGGAGACTGTGACTGGCTCTCCATGGAGCCGGTTCACACGGCTCCGGGGCGGCCATGGTGCAGATTGCACAAGAGTCCTGTGCGTCTTTGGCTCCGGTTCAGGTCCGAATTCAGGCAAAAATTCGGACCTGATTTGTCCCTGAAATGGAGAACAGGGACGCACTGGACCCCTCAAGAGACCTCACTCTATTTTTAGCCTCTGAAGCAGTCGGCAGAGACTGGCGAAACCAGTCAGGCACGGGTTCGGCTTATCCACCTCCAATTCACGACCCACCAGGGACCTACACAGAGATGGGAGAGCTCCATGCTGGACGACCTGTATATGGGTTAAGATCCAAGTCACAGGCAGCAAGACCTGATAAGTATACCATCCTAATGGACTTTTGACTTTCCCTTGTGAAGTTTTCTACAAAGAACTGTGCATACATTCCAATAATCTGATGTTTGATATGGAACATATGGACAGGCCAACCATCTTTGTTTCCTGCTATTAGCTGGACAACTTTTACAGTGTGAGGGAGGTTTTCTGGGTATCTGTTATCATAGATGACATTTGCATATAACCCACAGTGGGTCTCCACATACAGAGACATTTCACAAGCCTGGAATTTTACCTCCTCTGGACCACTGTACCCTTTCCTCTACTTGGGCCATCATAGATGCTTTAAAGATGTTGGAATACACAGTTGGAATTTCTAGATCTTGAGCTTTAGCACATCCGTGGATATATGGGACATTGTTCTTATACAGTGTTTATACTGCAATTCCGTACCATCCACATCAACCCTGGTCATTCACAAGAGCGTCCCTGGAACTTAATCTCTTTAGGTCCACTGGCTACATGTCCCCCCTCCCCCACACTTGGACTCTGAGGAGTCAGGGGGTATAGTTCTTTGCAAACATCACACCCCTGTTGGGTCAGATTTAATGGTTTCTTGATATGTAAGGTATACAGTCTTTTTAGCATAAATGTAGTTTGTATTGTGTGGTACCATTTTAGCATGGTGCACTTTCTTCTGTTTCAAATTTTTGATACAAAAAAAATAAATATGGTTCTATTTGATCCAGCGAGTCTATTTATTTTAGAATGACATTAGAGGTGGTTGAGCGAAATCAGGCTTTTTATCTCAGTTTTTGCATTATATTTTTTCACCGATAGCTCCCACCCCTTGACTGGAATACCCTCAGTGTTCATATATATATATATATATATATATATACACACATATATACATACACACATTTTTTGATTTAGTATATAGGGGTAGTACTTGAGATTCTGTGTTCTTTTTAATGTGATAAATACGCACCGGACCCCTGTAAGCTGCATCCGCACACAGTGTGAACCCAGCCTCAATGTCACAAATATGTAAGTACAACTTTTTTTTAATACATTAAGTCCTTTAAATATTACAGTCCAAATAAAATCTCATGCTTTTTATTATCTCCTCATAGTTCTGAAACCCACAGGTTATGAATTGTGACAGATTTTTTTTCACTGAAATGACCAAAAATACTTCCCCCCCCCCCCAATTAAAACATTTACTGCACTCACGCTGCAATTTTCTATGCTGGCAGAGCTCAGTAACAGCCTCAGCTCTCAATGCTAGTGATCTGACACAGATTTTTGTGGCAAAAGAATACGGCCTGACCAGGTCTGTTACTGATTGCTACTGGGTCTGATCTTTACACTGCACAGCTATATCCATAATACATTCACTTCTGTGACTTTAATGGGGCTTTATTATTTTATTGTAATTTTTTTTAAATATCCCCAGTTAGTTGTTTTCTCATAAAGATGACACCTACTGTTGACATTTTATACAGTTAGGTCCATATATATTTGGACACAGGCACAATTTTCATACTTTTGGCTGTGTATGCCACCAGAATAAAAATAAAACAAAACAATCCAAAATAATTTGAAGTGCCGACTTTCAGCTTTAATTCAAGGGGTTGAACATAAAAGTACACATTTTAGAAACTGCAACCATTTTAATACACAGTTCCCCACCCCCATTTTCAGGGGGTCGAATATAATCATACAGTAAATAAAATGTTCATTTTTTATATTTTGTTGAGAATTCTTTACTGGCAATGACTGCCTGAAGTCTGGAACCCATGGACATTACCAAGGACTGGGTTTCCTTCTTTCTGATGCTTTGCCAGGCTCTAACTGCAGCCGTCTTCAGTTGTTCTTTGTTTGTGGGTCTTTCTGCCTTTATTTTTGTCTTCAGCAAGTGAAATGCATGCTCAATTGGGTTGAGATCAGGTTATTGACTCGGCCATTGCAGAATATTCAATTTCTTTTCCATCAAAAGCTCCTGGGTTGTTTTGCAGTGTGTTTTGGATCATTGTCCATCTGTAGTGTGAAGCGCCGTCCAATCAACTTTGCTGCATTTGGCTGAATCTGGGCTGACAGTATATAGGCATGCATGCCCATGCCATCACACTGCCTCCACCATGTTTTACAGATTACGTTGTGTGCTTTGGATCATGAGCTGTTCCAAGCCTTCTCCACACTACTTTCTTCCCGTCATTCTGGTACATATTAATCTTAGTTTCATCCATCCAAAGAATGCTTTTTCCAGAACTGGTTTGGCTTTTTTTAGATGTTTTTTTTTCGCAAAGTCTAATCTGACTTTTCTATTCTTCATGCTTATGAATGGTTTGCACCTTGTGGAGAACCCTCTGTATTTGCTCTTGTGAAGTCTTCTTTTGATTGTAGACTTTGACAATGATACGCCCACCTCCTGGAGAGTGTCCTTCACTTGTCTGGATGTTGTGAATGGGCTTTTCTTTACTATAGAGAGGATCCTGCGATCATCCACCACTGTTGTCTTTCGCCGACGGCCAGGCCTTTTTATGTTGCTGAACTCACCAGTGGGTTCTTCTTTCCTCAGAATGTACCAAACTGTTGCTTTAGCCACTCCTAATGTTGCTGCTATCTCTCTGATGGATTTGGGTCTTTTTTTGAAGCCTTATGCCCCGTACACACGGTCGGATTTTCCGATCGGAGCGTGTTGTCGGAAATTCCGACCGTGTGTGGGCTCCATCGGACATTTTCCATCGGATTTTCCGACACACAAAGTTGGAGAGCAGGGGATAAAATTTTCCGACAACAAAATCCGATCGCGTCAATTCCGACCTTGTGTGGCCTGTTCCGACGCACAAAGTGCCACGCATGCTCAGAAGAAATTCCAAGACGGAACAGCTCGTTCTGGTAAACTTAGCGTTCGCAATGGATACAGCACTTTCGTCACGCTGCAATGTTAAAAATGGTTTAATACAGCGCAATCTCTTCTTCTTTATAATGTGACAAGAATTAAGTAGTTTTGCTGCTCATATTCACACACACTTCTCACAAACTTATTTTGTTACTATTTATCGTGATTCCCTCAATATATTTTGATTTCTCACATCTGACAACATATTTTTTTATATTTTTTATATATTTTTTGGCTTTAATGTAGATTCTTTTTTTGTGTTTGTATTTTTTTTTTTGGGCGATTTTGATTTGTACTCCCGAAAATGTTTGTGTGTGTTTTTTGTGACAAGTTCCCACAACACCATTGATATGTTGTTCTATTTAATCTGTAGGAGATTGTTTGGTGTTGTTGTCCCTTGTTAATTTCACAATTTATGTTAGAAATGTACCTGAATCGTCACCAACAAACTGTCCTTTTTGGCTGAAAACACACACAGGAGAGTATAATTTCCCAAAAAATTTTTTATTAAGGGGTCACAACTAAACAAAGAGGGAGGCAACGCTGGAGAAACTGCAGAAATTGGCGAAGCCTTGGACCCCCAGGGCAGACATCAACTATTTTAAAGCAAAATTGGTGGCCTGAGGAGTCCATATCTAAGGGAGGGCAGTCTGGTCCAGAAGTCCCAGAGATCCGGAAAGCAGCAGATGACATCTGTGTCCCCAGGCTGTGGTCATACGAGAGACTGCATCTTCTGTGAGACCAGACTGAACCCAAGGTCATCACTCTTTGGTCTTCCTTCCACGCTTCCTTACACGCGGTGGCTGTGGTGGTGGAGTTGTGGCAGCAGGCGGAGGAGGAGGAGGGGCCAACTTAACCACGTCGGTCATTGGTGTTGGTTCACCACTCACCCCCTTACGTAGGACTTTGTACAGAAGGTCCTCACAGAGCCTGCGTTGACCCTCCTGCATGCCCTGCAATTTGGTGGCAGCCATGCAGGCAAAGGCCTCTTCAGGAGTTGGTAAGGCTCTGAGGGACGCAGAAGCCTCCTGGATCAGCCTGAATGCTGAATCCTGCACGGGACTCGGAGTGGCCTTCCTGGCTCGTTTATATGGCAGGCGGAGGGGAGGGACCTGAGACTCAGCCAGGCTGCGACTGGTCCCTGGCTTCTCCTGGCTGACACTTAGCCCCGCCTCCTCCTGGCTGCCACTAATCACCGCCTCCTCCTGACTGCCACATTCCACAGCCTCCTCCTGGCTGAGGTCTTCCTGTGTATGAAAAAGGGACATAGTTTTAGTTTTTTAGTCATCAATCGCACACAATTTTCACCTCCTGACTGCTGCAAATTGAATGTTAACAAATATAACAGACTATCCTTCTGAGCCCAGCAGTTTTCATTCTTGTCCCAAATTTGGGTGCCCACTACTGTCTATTGATATGTAAAACACTTTTTCCAATCAGCAATTAGTGATCAATACTAACATCTAATAAACAGCATTTATTTATTGACCAGAAATCTGTAGAAGAATGCTATACCTGGCTCCAGCTGGGCTCCTCCACTTCTTCCTGGCTGGAAGGCCCAGGTTGGACATCGGAAGCCTCAGCTGGTATGGAAGGAAGCGTGGAAGGAAGAGTGGAGAGGGATTCCCTGACTTCAGTGTGGTCTGACAGAAATCGCAGTCTCTCATAGTACCACAGCCTGGGGACATAAACGTCATCTGCTGCAGCTCCGGATCTCTGGGAATCTGTGACCTTCTTGCGCTCCCTCAGATATGTGCTCCTCAGGCCACCAATTTTGGCTTTTAAATAGGGGATGGTTGCTGTGGGGACCACCGGCTTTACCAACTCCAGCAGTTTCTCCAGCGCTGCCTGCCTCTTCTGTTTGTGATTATAGTGGGGGTGTCTGACCTGCCACAGACAGGGCAGCTCCCTGTATTTGTCAATGAACAGGGGCAGGAAATTGTGGTCGTTGAACCCATCCATTTTCTCTGCAAGACACAACACAAGACAAACCCTAAGGTCAGGCCAAACTCCCCTAATCTTGTTACAATATAGGCTTCCATTTCGAAGCAGTATAGGCGCAAGTTTAGATCTTACCTTCGTTATCACGATCGGCGTCTCCGATGCTCCTTCCTCCGCTCACAGATCGTACGTAATACGCACGTGTGTTACACTTTATACACACTGCGCATGCGTATAACTCCGCCCACCCCTGACGTTCTTTCTAGTCTATTCCCTGCCCCTTTTCGTTCGGTGCAGTGGGGGAAGAGCACATGGCGGATAGACAGCAGGTGCGTGCTAATTGTAGCAACGAGGAGGAGGAAAGGCCAGATCCGGACACGTCCCGATCCAGAAGGAGATTTAAGGACTCAAATATGTCCTTTGGGGAGATGTTGGAGATGGTGGACATCCTGAAGAAGGCCGACTATGATGGAAAGTATGGACCTTACCCCAACCCCAATGTCAGAAAGGCCAAGATCATGGCGAAAGTGGTCAGGAGTCTGCACCGGAATTTCGGGGTACGACGATCGAAAGATCAGCTCAGGAAGCGGTGGTCGGACCTCAAATTACGAGGATGAGCAGTACAGAAAGATCCGGAGAGTGCTGCAAAAAAGTAAGTAGTTGTGTTGTGTTCCTATTCTTTTTATGTTTATTACGTTCGTGCTGCTCCATGTGCTTTTAGGAACTGTTGTACAGTTTAAAATGACCACTTTCATGTTCATGGGCACATTATTCGTTCGGATCAAACATTTTTCGTTCCAACTATAAAATAACATTGTTTAGCCCATATGCATTTGGCCACCATTTTGACGCCCTATACTTGTCTTCAAAGAATTGGGTTGTGTAGATGGGTTTGTTACTAGAATGAAATGCAAACTAGATTCTGTGTAAGGAGAGGACACTCAGCAGCAGTTTTCACATCTGCACACTGGAGCACTAGTGTGGGACACAAGAACACCATTTTTATTAGGGGGGGCACACAGGTGCTCCAGTGTATACTATGGGGGGGGGCTACATCTGTGAAGCTTGTACCGAACAGGTAAATTATTGCAGGTTGACAAAGGACACTAAAAAAGCAACATCTTGGAACTCTGCTAAAATTGACAATTGTACCCCACTTCCAAGCAATGTTTCATCTTTATAGTTCTGCCCTCAAATATCTGTGTGCCAATTATACCTTTTTGTTTTACATAGGGGATAAAAGACTCGGAGGACACCCCTCATCCGAGGAGACCAGAGCCCCCCCCCCCTGGAAGAAGGGGAAATCCCCCCAACACAAGCTGAGCAGGAGGAAGAAGACGTGGTAGAACTAGTCACCACAACAGGTGAGTGTCTGCAACCACAGGCTCACATAAGAGATGGATGCCGGCATATTTTTTAGACCTAATTTATTTTGGGGTTCCTCTCTTTTTAGGTGATCGTGAGGTTGTGGATCCAGATCCTTTCACATCCGAAAGTGCCCAGATCCTGATCGGGGAGATCATGGGGTGTAATTTACAATTGGAAATCATCAAGCAAAACATCAATGATGTGATTCCAAAAAATAAAAACATCATTGATGTTTTGGGGCGAGTTTAAAACCCCTCCAAATCACTTTCTTCTTTTGTGTGCTACAATGTGCTAAATGTTTTTGTGATTTTTCCCAAAGCCAAATTTGGAGGATGCACACAGTGTGCCAACATGTGCTATCTGCCATCACAGGAGATCAATGGACGCGTTTTGGGGGTGCAACCCCTTCCTCAATAATAAAGTAGCTGAGAGGAAGGGCTTGCTCCCCCAAAACACATCCCTTGATCCCCCGTGATGGCAGCTAGCACATGTTGACATTGGTAAATTGGTGTGCATCTTCCAAATTTGGCTTTTCCAGGGGTGATTTCCCCCCATCTGAACGCAATATCAAACACAGTTCCTAAATACTCATGTCTGATATTGCCTTCAAATTCGAACAAATGTGACGTTTGTAAGTTCAAGATTTGTGTCTTTTCTTGTTGGTTTTACACAGGCCTGTTTTATATAAAATTGACATTTTGAGTTTTGATAATGCCACCACAAAAATTGGTATACCACAAACATGTTGGTTTGTTTGAAAAACCTTTGGTAGAGAGGTGCATGGGCGGAGCCTAGCGGAGCAGACATGCATTGTTAGAGCTCCGCACGCTGAGGAGAGAAGAGAAGGACAAAGCGGAGCCTGCAGGCTCAAAAGGTATCCATTTGAACCTTTTTGCCCCAGGGAACAAACTGTGAAAGTTTGGGCAGGAAATATGGTACTGGGAGGAAGCCGTGGCAGAAATAAAAATCACCTCACAAAGAGCTCACAGGCATTCACTGCAACTAAAGCAGCTCCAGTCACCTCACAATATACAGCATCAGGGCGCTCTCACAGACAGAAAATGTCACAACAAGACTCTCCATTTGAGTCAGATACAGAACAAATCCTCTCACAAACTTCTCCACAAGCCTCCTTAGCATCCTCAGTAATATTATTACAATTTGAAAAGATGCTTCATAAGGCTTTAAAACAAACCTCAGACCAAATAACAAACAGCCTAACCAAAGAAATAAGAGAGCTGGGAAACCGCACCGCAGCCTTAGAAATAAAAATGGATGAAATTGAAATTACAACCCAAGAAAATATAACAGAATTGGAACAATTAAAAGAAGAGAATTTAATACTTCAAACTAAGCTCGAAGATTACGAAAATAGAGCCAGACGTTCAAACTTGCGCATAAGGGGAATACCTGAAACTGTGGCAGACCTGCAATCTACTATTACTGCTCTATTACAAGAACTAAAGCCAGATATCCCTATTGAACGTTTAGAACTGGACAGAGTACACAGAGCCCTCACAGCCATAAAGAAAGATGGACCCCCACGTGATATAATCACAAAATTTCATTATTACAGAACGAAAGAACAAATACTAATTGCTGCAAGAGAAAAAAAGAAACTTATTTTTCAAGGACACAATTATCAAATTTTTGCTGACCTATCCCAACTTACTATTACTAAAAGACGATCCATGAAACCCCAACTAATGGAACTGCAACGCCACAACATTATGTATCAATGGGGCTTCCCCTTTTCAGTCAGATTTACCTACCAAGGTACAATTTACAGAAGCAGATCAGCAGACGAACTACAACAAACCCTTTTAAAATTAAATCTGACAGAACCCACAAGCAGCAACTCTCCCACACACACAAGAATGGCATCATCTTCACCTTCAGGCAGCACCCAGAAAATTTCAGAACAAAATGGGAATCATCATTCTCACAAAAGAGGCCGTTATGCCACATCATCCATGGACCAAGAAGATTCAATGGACTGACATCCTAATTCCTGATATCTCTTCATTTATTATACTAAGAGATGGTTCTCTATAAAAAACCTGTATTTATAACTGAATGTAACTGCATTCTGATAGTCACACACTGTGTGGGATCATGTTACATTCCAGTTATATTTCTTATTACTTCTGATTCATATAGCCTTAGAATATATAAGTGAAATAAGGAAATTCTTGTTCGGTTATATATTTTCAGGTAATAACAATAGATTTATTACTTTTTAGGACAAATATGTTCAATAATCCAGAAGTAATGGAAGCTTTTTCTTTCTTTTCTCAAAACAAATATATTATTACCTAACTAGTTCCAAGAACTATGTTTTTATTTATTCTAATCTGAAGCAATACAACCTCAATTTTATGAGTTAACATATCTAAACAGTTACATATGAATAAAATATGTAATTGTTTACTCTAAAAGGGTTAAAATCCCAAAATAATTCAAACTATCTTCATCAATACCAAAGTTATTAACAGTACCTTTCTAACTGAATTATTTAGCCTAGATCAAGACTAACCATATACAACCACCCTGGAATAAATAATTTCAACAAAAACTATATTCTGCACTCCAATTAATGAATCATCATTTTGATGTCTTTTGACATAGCACTTCTCTCCTGTAAGCGGAAGATCCGTGTACCCCCATTAGCCCTCCTCATTCTCCCAACCATATTATGTGGGAGTGTGACGAAGGCACTTATTCCCCTGAGAGAGATATTTATTCTCTTTCACGGGTAAATTGTGATTACTTGCAAAAAATAATTTATACAATGTATCATCTAATCTCATATGTTTTTTGTTTACTCTTTACTCCAGAATTCACTGGTTTCTTTTCTATCTTTTCATCTCTTCAGTCCACACAGGTTGATCTGTGCGGTCAGCTCTGCATAACAAAAAGTAAGTCAAAACTATTTGATCTGTTGCCATGGCACCACTGAATATAATTTCCCTGAATGTTCAGGGAATAAATGTCCCTCAAAAAAGGACCAAAGCCTTCCGTACTTTCCATAACAAGAAGGCTCACATAGTATGCCTCCAAGAAACACACTTCACCAAAGATTCTACTCCAAAATATATTTCTCCTTTTTATCAACAAATTTACACGGCTTCTGCCTGTACCAAACAAAGGTGTACTCTAATTGCATTTCACCGATCCACACCATTCACCTTATCATCAGAAATTAAAGACCCAGAAGGTAGATACCTGATACTCATGGGTTATATAATGGATACAGCAATCACGGTGATTTCCTACTACGCTCCTAACAAACAACCTACACCATTCCTCTCACATATATTACAAGTGATTAATACACACAAAATAGGAACAGTGCTAATGTGCGGGGATTCGAACCAGGTCCTCCTCCCATTTCTAGATAAATCACCTTTTACACCATCCAAAATAACCTCTAGATTACCTTTTTCTCAACTTCTTTCCAAATACAATCTGGTAGATTCGTGGAGAGAAAGTAACCCAATGAAAAAGAAATTCACTTATTTCTCGCACCCTCATCAAACCTTCACCAGAATAGATCATATTTTTCTAACAATAGGAATGATACCAGAAATTATTGCATCAGATATAATTCCGATTCCGTGGTCTGACCATAATGCAGTATACACTACTATAGCCTCAGCCATACCAAAAACGCATGACCCAACATGGTACTTACCGGACATAATGCTCAAACACCCACTACATCAGATGGCCATTGAACAAGCTTTAAAGGAATACATATAAATGAATAATACAACAGACATTTCCCCAATAACACTGTGGGAAGCTCATAAGCCTGTCTTGTGTGGTACAATACAAAGACAAATGGCACTATTTAAACGGGAACGCAAAAATCTAGCAAAAAAACTAGAACTCAATTTTAATGCAGCCTACATATCATTCCAAGATAATCCATCTCAGAGTACAAAATCTCATCTGGAAAAATCTAGATTGGAATACGATCTATTTCTCACTGAGTCAGTTGATAAATCCCTCAAACGCTCCAAACACAATTTCTACATGAATACAAACAAACCAGGTACATATTTGGCTCGGGCATTAAATTCAACTAACAAATCTTTCAAACCAATATGTTTAAAATTATCAAAAAATGTTTATACTTGTAATCCAGTTAAAATAGTCCATAAATTTCACTCACATCTCGCAACTTTATACAAGACAAACAATGAATTTAATCCTACAGAGGCTGAATCCTTCTTCTCAAAAATAACCTTACCTGAGTTGTCTCAGAATCAAAAAAGCAGTTTGGATGAGCCTATAACTATAGATGAAGTTGCTAACGCCATAAAAGACCTAAAACTTAACAAAAGACCAGGCCCAGACGGCTACTCGGCTTTATACTATAAAACATTCTCAGAAATACTCTCTCCCATTCTCACTGAAACTTTTAACAAACTTCTAGAAGGACATTCTTTTCGGCAAGAAACACTAATGGCAATTGTTTGTATGATCCCAAAACCCCTTTCTGATGATACTTCCTGTGTGAATTATCGGCCTATCTCTCTGTTAAACCTTGATATTAAATTATTAGCAAAAATAATAGCAAAACGCCTCAATAGCATTATAAGAAAATTAATACATAGAGATCAAGTAGGCTTCATGCCAAATAGACAGGCAGGCGATAATATACGCAGGGCAGTGTTATTGGCACATATTGCTAAAAAACGGAAAATCCCTTTATGTTTTCTATCTCTCGATATTAAGAGGGCATTTGACACAGTATCCTGGCAATATATGCAATATTCATTACAAAAATGGGGTTTTGGACCCCACTTTTTAACATGGATCAAAGCATTATATAATAAACCCAAAGCCTATATAAAATATGCTGGATACAAATCTGATGCCTTTAATATCAAAAGAGGTACCCGACAGGGTTGCCCATTATCTCCCTTATTATTTGCCCTTATACTCGAACCCATGGCTCAATACATCAGAACAAATCAAACTATAACTGGCATTGAAGTAGGAGGTATTACACACAAATTATGTATATTTGCAGACGATATATTACTTTTTCTATCATCACCACAGGTCTCTGGTCCTAACTTAATACCAGCTCTTGATGGATTTGCAGCCCTATCCGGCCTTATGATTAATCCTAAGAAATGCCTAGTGCTTAATATTTCGCTCACAAACATGGAATTGATCCCGGCTAGGGCTGCACTCCCATTCACATGGGCAGAAAAATCAATCCCATATCTTGGAATTCATTTAACAGCATCTCATTCTGACTTATTCTCAACCAATTATCCTCCTGTATTAAGACAGATCACAAATCTAATAAAACAATGGTCGCAACTTCCTTTATCCTGGATAGGGAAGATTAATGCAATCAAAATGACTATTCTACCCAAATTGCTTTATCTATTCAGAGTCCTCCCTATTCCAATTCCTTCCTATTTTTTGAGAATAGTACAAAAAAGAGCAACTTCGTTTATATGGGGCTCTTCTAAACCACGTATACCTATACACACACTACATCTTCCCAAAAATAAAGGAGGCCTGGGATACCCTAATTTTACTAACTACTACAGAGCAGCACATTTGGCCAGTCTGTCCAAATACCATGCAAAACAGGAAATCCCATTGTGGGTATTTATAGAGGCTTCAGAAAATGACCCTCTATTAATATCAAACTTGTTATGGCTTGATCCTAAAGACCGCTTTAAAATTCATAATCCCATAACTAAACACTTCTTATCTCTCTGGGATAAACTAAAAACCAAATATCAGTTACAATCTCCACACAATCCTCTCCTTTCTTTTATCAGAAATCCGGCCTTTTATCCGGCATGGATCTACCCAAATTCTTTTAAAGCTTGGACAACATCAGGCATTCAGACACTAAATGACTTCATAGCATCTAAATCATTCCTTTCATTCCCATCGCTTAGAGAAAAATATGATCTACCAAACTCTGAGATATTTAGATATCTCCAAATCAAAAATTTCTATACACCATTCCTAAAGGGGGATACACCATTATCACAATTATCCATTTTTGAATCAATCTGTACAAAAGATCCATTTGCTAAAGGTACAATTTCATCACTTTATAATCAATTATATGGAGTAGTAAATCTTAATAGACCCTCTTACGTTCAGAGGTGGGAGGAGGACCTGGGACGAACTTTAGAAGACACGGACTGGTCTAACATATGGCTCACATCTAAGTCATCTTCACGCAACATCTTAGCACTGGAGACAAATTATAAAGTCCTAACTCGCTGGTACCTTGTACCTGCTAGAGTGGCAAAATATTCACCTAATACCTCAGCTCTTTGTTTTCGAGGATGCCCAGAAATAGGCACACATTTACACATATGGTGGACGTGCCCAGTAATCCAAACCTTCTGGAAGGAAGTCTTCGTGATTGCATCTAAAATATTTAAAAAAATAATACAACCAGATCCATATATAACTTTACTTAATCTAAAACCGGAATGGTTAACACTCTCTCAATTCAAACTTATGATCCAACTAATAACAGCTGCAAAACAAACAGTGGCCAAGGCATGGAAATCTCCTACATTGGTACTAGCAGAAACAATTCACAGAATGAATAATACAATGTCCCATGCTAAGATGGTAGCCATCGATCAAAATCAAATTCCAAAATTTGAAAAACTTTGGCATCCTTGGATAAAACAACAGTTCCTGTCAAATTTCAATGACTCTGTCCTGTTGCCATGGTAACAGATTAAATGACTTACAGAGACACCTATTCTAAGGCTTCAAAGAGAACTAAAAAGAATAATAAACTGACGAGCGGGACAACCTTGTGGACCATACCTCTGCCTTTCTACCCTTTTTCTTCTTTCTCTTTCCTTTTCTCCACCTTACGATTAAAGCTCATTATCAGAATTTATTTGACCTATATACACTCTACCTGTAAATAATATGTATAGTAGGTATAAATCATTTAAATACCTACAAAAGTAACTAAGGAAATGATATATATCTTTAATTTAGGTTTACGTGAACCCAAGGTTTAATATTTGAAATTTCATGATATTTACCTATATAAACCCTACTGTAAAACAATGAGCTTACTTTATAGATCCTTGTAAACTTACTTTATGTATCTTTATAATATTGTATACTCAATAAACTACTTTTGACAAGGAAAAACCTTTGGTAAATGCACATGTGATTGTGCAGGTATTAAAAAGATTGTTAATCAAGAATGTGTGGATTATTGTCTCAACGCTACAACACTTTTGGGGTGATGTAATTGTTGTTTCGGAGAAAATGGGGGTTATTTCCTAAGGGCAAATCCACTTTGCACTACAAGTGCAGTTTCAGTGCAGTTGCAAGTGCACTTGTAGTGAAATGTGTTTTTGCATTTAGTAAATAACACCCAACAGTGCTTTGTATAAGGTTACACAATCACGCCATTTTCTGCACTTAAAACATTTCTGTCAGGGTCAGCTAAAACAAACACAAGCAGTAAATGTCCACAAAGAATTTCTTTTTGTTTTTTTATTATAAAAAGGCTTCACAGATTGTCTGGCATATTGATAGCCCCCCTACCCGCAAAGAACTCCAGGTAGCGTAACCGGACATCACGGGCACTCAGGGAGGGCAAGCCAGGACGGCCACTTTCAAGCGCCGTCAGTGTGGTTTGATGTATGATTCCGGCCTCAGGCCCAACTGAGCCAGCATAGTTGGCCGAATGTTTCCTTAAAAAGTTATGGAGAACACAGCACGCAAGGATAATATGGTTCAGCTTATACTCCGCCATATGGATGGGTGTCATAAATAGGCGGAACCGGCTGGCCAGGATTCCAAATGTGTTCTCCACCACTCTTCAGGCTCTGGCCAGCCGGTAATTAAAAACCCTCTGTTCCGGGGTGAGGGTCCTCATTGGGAATGGCCGCATCAGGTGGTCCCCCAGCGCAAACGCTTCATCAGCAACGAACACAAATGGGAGTCCTTCAACATTGTCCTCTGGAGCTGGCAAGTCCAAGCTGCCATTCTGGAGACGCCTGTAGAACTCCGTCTGGGCGATGACTCCACCATCGGACATCCGGCCATTCTTCCCCACGTCCACATACAAGAAGTCGTAATTAGCCGACACCACCGCCAACATCACTATACTATTGAACCCCTTGTAATTATAATAGTACGACCCCGAGTTGGGTGGTGGGACGATGTGGACTTGTTTCCCATCAATTGCCCCTCCGCAGTTAGGAAAGTCCCACCGCTGGGCAAAGTGGGAGGCCACAGTCTGCCATTCCTGTGGCGTGGAAGGAAACTGTTGAGGAAAAAACAATAAACATTAATATTTTTTCACAGAAACATGGCACGCAGATTAGACACAAACATTATGGGGCAACCACCAGATAGCATTTATTAAGGGGAATTTAACAAGGCCAAAGTATAAGGTACACCTATCATATTCCCCCTCCCCCCCTCTCATGGGCCATTTCTAACATTATGGGGGGGGAGCTCTTGGACAGGTAACCCTCTTCACTTCATTGAGAGATGAATGCCTAAATAATGGGTATTACTTGGAACAGACCCTCCTTAGTTACACTATTGGCAGACCACTGGACAGGTAAGACGTGTCATAATACAAAGATATAAATACACATTGTACACATTTGAGGACATTTGGACATTCTGCTATTACCTATCAAGATAATAATAGGATCCCAAAACTTTAAACAGTACCATTTGAAAGTATACAGGCAGGCCCTACTACATGCTTTGGGGAATTCATCCATACATCTGACCAGTAAAGAGATGGGTATAGTGTGTATGGGTTTGGCAAAGTCAGCAGATAGATGATTGAGGATAGATAGAGAATTGGGATCAGCTGACTTAGCAGTTGGGGGAGGGAGGGTTACTAAAAATGATTTGGGGACACCACAAAAAAAAGCCTTTGGCACTCTGCCTGAATTTAAATCAAAAATAACATTTCTAAACATTTTAGGGGGTGTTTGGGGTAAAGCATTACTATGGAGCTGATAAAATACATTGTTAAGTGACTACATGAGGTGAATATGGGCCAGGAGACACCATGCTGGGGAGGTTAGTGAAGGGCAAATATGTATGAAGGACCTAAAATAATAATTACATAAAAATCCAGCATGCATGAGAACAAAGGGGACATTCACAGCATATTACAATCATGGTAATTAGGGAATGAGGAAATAAATACAAGATATTAGCAAACATTAAATACAATAAAATGTGATATAAAAGGAAAAAAATCTTACCTTCATATACTCCTTCTGCAGGACCTGGATGATGGTAGAACAGGTCTCTGGGATAATGATCCCCAGAGCCTGGGGGGAGATGCCTGTCGAGAACTTGAGGTCCTGCAGGCTTCTCCCTGTCGCCAAATACCGCAGGGTAGCAACCAGCCTCTGCTCCGGAGTGATGGCTTGCCTCATGCAGGTATCCTGCCTGCTAATATAGGGGGTCAGCGAAGCCAACAAACGGTGAAACACGGGGTCCGTCATCCTGAGAAAGTTCCTGAAATCATCAGGATTATTCTCACGGATCTCACGGAGCAAAGGCATATGACAGAACTGGTCACGCTGGAGCAACCAATTCTTGGTCCATGAACTCCTCCCCACCCTGTTCATGGACTGGACTTGTGTCAAGGTCAGGACCCCAACACCAAGCCCCCGCACAGCACGAACTCTACGAGGAGTACGCATACGAAACATGGCTAGAAAACGGTCGGCTGCTCAGAACGAAGTAACAGAACGCACTGAAGAACAGCTAGGCCTGTGAAGAGCGAACTGAAAAACAGTAACGAACGAACAAGAATACAATGACTACTTAAAGTCACGCGGAACTTGCTGCACGCACTGAAGAGCAGATACAAACCCACAAGCACAAACTGAACGGCAGAAAACGATCTGAAAGCCACGAGTCTGAAAAAGCGCGAATCGTCTCTCACCACACTTTTACTAACACGAGATTAGCAAAAGGAGCCCAAAGGGTGCCGCGCTTGGTTCTGAACCGGCCTTTTCTAGTCTCGTCGTACGTGGTGTACGTGACCGCGTGGTTGGCGATCGGATTTTCCGACAATTTTGTGCGACCGTGTGTAGACAAAAAAAGTTTGAGCCAACATCCGTTGGAAAAAATCCTAGGATTTTGTTGTCGGAATGTCCGAACAAAGTCCGACTGTGTGTACGCCCTATTACAATGGCCTGTTTCACTTGCATGGACAGCTCCTTTGAACGCATGATGTAGGTTCACAGCAGTAGAGTCCAAATGCAAATACCACACTTATGCTGGCCATACACTATACGAAAAATCGGCCGAACCCATTTTCGAAAAACGAACGTTAGGCCGTGTCCGCAAACGATTGTGCCATCATGTAATGACCGATAAATCATTCAGTGGACATAAATAAATACATTTTTGTTCGTTTTCTTTACATATACCTAGCAAAGACAGTTCGGACGGGAAACACATTAACCTTTCAATTTATCGTTCGTTCGGCATAAAATTTCCAACCTTGTCCTTAGTTTTTTTGGCTCAAAAACGTCCCAACGATTATCGATTTTGTGCCCATTAACAGGCCGAAAAAATGAAAGAACAGTCTAAATGACCGATTTTTCGTATAGTGTATGGCCAGCATTAGAATCAACTACAGACCTTTTACCTGCTTAATTGATGAAGAAATAACGAAGGAGTAGCCCACACCTGGCCATGAAACAGCTTTTGATAAAATTGTCCAATTACTTTTGGTCCCTTGAAAAAGGGGGGTGGCTATTCTTAAGAGCTGTAATTCCTAAACTCTTCCTCCAATTTGGATGTACATACCCTCAAATTAAACCTGCGCGTGTGTACTTTCAGCCCATATCAATTATATAACTATAGTTTGAATATGTTTTGGTAAATACCTGAAAAAAACTAAAATTGTGCCTGTGTCCAAATATATATGGACCTAACTCTATGTAATATCAACACAAAATATTTCATATTTGTAGACGTAAAAAAAAAATAGTTAGACAATTCACTATAGAAGGCATTGTGCAAAACAGAATGGGGGTTATTTACTAAAACTGGACAGTGCAAAAGCTGCTGCAGCTCTGTATAGAAACCAATTAGCTTCCAGGTTTTATTGACAAAGCTTAATTGAACAAGCTGAGTTTAGAAGCTGATGGGTTTCTATGCAGAGCTGCACCAGATTTTGCACTCTCCAGTTTTAGTAAATCAACCCCAATGCTTCATCTGTCACTCCTTTAACCACTTCCGCCCCAGAAGGATTTACCTCCTTCCTGACCATAGCACTTTTTGCGATACGGCACTCCGTTGCTTTAACTGACAATTGGGTGGTCATGCGACGTTGCACCCAAACAAAATTGACGTCCTTTTTTCCTCACAAATAGAGCTTTCTTTTTGTGGTATTTAATCACCTCTGAGGTTTTTATTTTTTGCGCTATAAACAAAAAAATAGCGACAATTTTGAAAAAGCAATATTTTTTACTTTTTGCTATAATAAATATCCCCAAAAAATATATATATATATAAAAAATTCTTTCGCAGTTTAGGCCGATATGTATTCTTCTACATATTTTTGGTAAAAAAAAAAAAAAATTGCAATAAGTGTATATTGATTAGTTTGTGCAAAAGTTATAGCGTCTACAAAATAGGGGATAGATTTATGACATTTTTATAATTATTATTTTTTTTATTAGTAATGGTGGCGATCTGCGATTTTTATCGTGACTGCGACATTATGGCGGACACATCGGACACTTTTGACACCATTTTGGGACCATTGTCATTTATACAGCGATCAGTGCTATAAAAAGGCACTGATTACTGTATAAATGACACTGGCATGGAAGGGGTTAAACACTATGGGGTGATCAAGGGGTTAAGTGTGTACTAGGGAGCGATTCTAACTGTGGGGGGGGGGAGGGATGGGCTACCAATGACATAACAGCGATCACTGCTCCCGATGACAGGGAGCAGTAGCTCCCTGTCATGTCACTAGGCAGAACAGGGAAATGCCTTGCACGTGCCCACAATGCCGCTTTTTAAAGGGGACGTACCTGTACGCCCATTTGCCCAGCCGTGCCATTGTGCCGATGTACATCGTCGAGCGCTGGTCGGCATGTGGTTAATGTAACATAGAAACTATAAAAAAAACTGTTTGGTTGTCATGGGCATCACAGAGAGTGCATTTTTCAGATGCTTTGCACAATGTAAAACACCTGAGCTATTTTAAAGATGGATTCATTGACAGAATGAACATATGCCACCTCAGAGTGTGTGCCCACATAGGATGGGTTAGCTGGTGCCCACATAGAGATCCAGTGCCAAATTACCATGTAGGATGCTTTACGGTCCAAGCAAGACAGATCGAGGAATATAGGATAGCCAGAGGTGACGTTGCAAATATAAGAACTTGGTTCTTCTAAGCGGAGGGGCCGGGATATTTGTCTTTAAACAAGTAAAATTTAGGTAACACTTTAAAAGCCCTCAGCCATGATGCAAGCAGTGGATGCTTAGTGGGTGTTAGGCTGGATTCACACCTATGCAGTTTTAGTGCTTTTTACATTTTGCAGATTTGCACTACAGAATGTGTTCCATAGGAAACCATGTTAAATGGACTGTAGTGCAAATCTGCAAAAAGCACTAAAACTGCCTAGGTGTGAATCCAGCCTTAGTCTGGAAGAGTGGGCCTTCCCAGGTAGACTGCATTTGCACACAGACCTCCCTAGGTAACGTCCATGTGTAATGCTCCATGGTTGAAAGAATTGGAATCCACTGAATGAAAGAGGAGGGTCAGAGACAGTAAGGCGGGGCAGAAAAGGCCTAGAATGATGCTGGATGTTTTCCAGTAACAAATGGGGTGGGCTCTATATGACTTGCTGTAGCTTCTAAGGCCCCTTTCACACGAGGCGGACTCCGTTTCTACGGAGCCCGCCTCAGTCCGCCGGCTCAGCGGGAGATCTGTCCGTTGATCTCCGCTGAGCCGGCGGATGACAGGTCCCTCTCTGCTCACTGAGCAGGGAGGGGCTTGTCAGGCGCCGCTGCCGCCTATGGAGGGATCGGACGAAAACGGACAGCGTGTCCGTTTTCGTCAGATCTCACCCGATCCGATCCGCCAGCGACGGACCTGGACGTAGAGCCATCCGTCTGCTTTTTCGGACGGGGTCGGATGTCAGCGGACATGTCTCCGCTGACATCCGACGCTCCATAGGCTAACATGGATCGAACGTTCAGGTCCGCCGTCAAAACTGACAGGCGGACCTGAACGGTCCGATCGTGTGAAAGGGGCCTAAGTGGCTTATAGTACAATTTAAGTACAGGAGAGGAGCCTGTACAATAGTGCAAGACTGAAGGTAAGGCTGGAGTTCAGCTTTAAAGCAGCTGGAAATTTTAAATTTTTTTTTTTAAAAAGACAAACAACAAACACGCCTATACTTACTTGCTCTGTGCAATCGTTTTGCACAAAACTGCCCTGATCCTCTTCTTCTGGGACCCCCCCGGCGCTCCTGGCTCCTCCTCTTCATCAGGTGCCCCCACAGAAAGCCGCTTTCCATGGGGGCACCTGTGCAGGCTCACTCCCAAGTCCCGCTGCTGCGTCCTATGATGACACAGACAGCAGGACTCGGCCATGCCACAACCCCCCCCCCCCCCCGCTCTCATGTCACAGCAACACCTCCTGTTGCCTTTAAATCTGTCCAATGAGGAGAGCGACAGCTGCGCTTGTGCACATCGCTGGATCGAATTGGGCTCAGGTAAGAAAAAGAGGGGGTCTGGGAGCTTCAGCACAGAAGGTTTTTCACCTTAGTGCATAGAATGCATTAAGGTGAAAAACCTTAAGGCTTTACAACCACTTTAAGATAACACTGCAGAGTACACAGGACAGCACTGGATTCCTGGCATGATCAACAGTTATTTTTTGCACTCATTGAACAGATATAACAAAACCCTTTAGGTGGTGTATTATATACACCATCTAAACACATTTGCGGAGCAAATAAGGAAAGTTCATCTTTAGGGTTTATATACACTTTAAAATACATATTTTTCCCAGTGTCTCTTTAAAATGTGGAAAAGACAAGCTAGACTTCAAAATTCATTCTTAATCCCTTTAGAAGTTTTAATTGAATTATTACTGGGATATGATTCACAGGCACGCATGCTAATCAGCGTGATCCTATATAATGGGCTTCCTGGTATAAAATGCATTTAAAGGCATTTGTGTGAACTGACGGTAATAATTTATGCCAGATATGAGTCATTGCTCAATGCATCGTAATATTGATGTAAGATCCTTTGTTTCTCCGATTACTGAGAAAAGGACAGCTGGATGGTATTTTTCCCGCTTTATCTCAATCCATTAGGATGCTCCATTTATTCGCTGAAATTTACAGAATGTGTCTCCTTCCGCTTAGATGTCTCCTCCAAACACGTATGATTACATTTGAACGTCCCGCACCCTTTACCAGGCAAAATCCATGGCTACAAGGCTATTTTAACTAAGTGTAAATTGTGTTCAAGGCCAGCACCAGCCAAAATCTCATGATTTCTTTTTGGGTGGTACGGGGAAAGGTTGGAACCTCGGTCAGGGTGTTTTGTCTATACATTTGTTTTCAGCGCTTGGCAATGCTAATTAGAAATGGACCCTGTTGTCAGATCACACTCATTCCAACAATTATCTCCTCAATATCTTCTCAATGTGCATTTAGGGATTATTAGCCTCCATTGCGTAGACATTTAAAGCCTTTGACTTCTGCTGGGCACTACCAACTTGGATGTGGATTCAGCAGCCTGTGCATACAAAAGTGACACTTTATAGTATGCCTCTTTTTTCCTAACCTGCCTGCTATATAAAAAAAAAACCATATGGGAGGGGCAGAGGAGCTGGGCCAGCATAGACAGTGATTAAACATTTCTAGGAAGAGCTATTATGTTACAAGGAGAAAAGGGGAGGTGTGGTTTGGCTAGGGAATCAACTCTTCCTGGAATGCTCATATTCCTAGGAAAGTTCAAAGGCATATTGCTAGTGAAAAAAAAATATAATTTATGGAAAACACCTGCAAGTGAGCATTTAAAATACTTGATTTTGCTGTGCTTTTACATGCAATTATTTAAGTTAGTGGTGGGGTCAACACTTCTTGCCCAGCCTATAGACAAAATGACAGCCGGGCGATGGCTTTCCCATCCTGACTGGACGTCATATGACATTCTGTCAGAAAGCGCCGATCACTCTGCTGCAGGACCGCGCAGTGGCGTGACCTGATGACTCATCAGAGTACCAGCTCTGCTGGTACCATATGACAGCTGTGACAAATCACAGCAGGTCACATAACAGTTGTACACAATGGATGGCTTCATGCCATCCATTGTGTACAATTGTGTTGCTAGCTGATTGGTCGATTTGATCACACGGTACAGACAGGGCCATTCACAGCCCATCTATACTATGTGATTAGCTTTGACGAATCGCAGCTAATCACAACAAAACAGCCTGAATGATTTGGTTTCATTCAGTAAAATGCTTGCTTATAGCAATGTAATTCACTGCTATAAGCAAACATAATGTGTAAAAACATTTTTTTATTTTTTTTTATTACATTTTTTTATTTTTTGCTAATCATATTTACCTTGGTGGATGGATCCTCAGACCGATGCTGCAGCTGTCCCTGCCGTCTCTGCACTGAGAACCGAGCTCCTCCCCAAGCAGAATTCAGCATCGCTCCTGGTCTGCTTCTCCCTGCTCATTGGAGCGATGAGCTGTGGAGGGGCGGGGGGACTGCCATCAATCAAGGCAGCTGGTGGATTCAGACTTGGAAGCCAGGATGACGCTGTGCCTCGACTGATAGCAGTGACGTCAGTGGAGAGCGGACTTCAGACCACTCTCCACTGAAAAGGTTTCACAGGAGTGCAAAAGAGAGAGCAGCGCGCAAGTGGGTGATCAGGTAAATATACACTGAGGTGGGTTAATTAGCCCTACCACTGACCACCAATGTGAGAGGTTAACAGTATGACCACTGAACACCAGTGTAGGGGAGTTTGAATTGCACTGCCACTGACCACTAACATGTGGGAGATAGTCTTTGAAGTTACTGGTGTGAATGCTGGGTTGATATTATTGTGGTCACTGGCACCAATACTGAAGGTTAATATTGCAGTCTCTGACGCCAGTGCTGGGGGTTATTACTGTGGTCACTGACACCAATGCAGAGGGTATTATTGCATATTGCATCCACTGAAACCGTAGCTGTTGGTCACTATTGCAGCCACTGACACCAATGCTGTTGGTCACTATTGCAGCCACTGACACCAGTGCTGGGAGTTACTATATTGCCACAGACACCAATGAGTCATGACCTATTCATTTTATTTTTTTTTTCAACAATCAGAATGCTCCTTTATTGAACAAAGGTATGGTACAAAGTGCAAGTTACAATACCATGGGTATACTTCAAGCAGAGGATAATCATCAAAAAACAGACAGAGTAGTGGAAACACCAATCTTATTGCCCAACTGAGACCCAGCAGAGACAGTGTAAAGGCGAAGCTACCACTCTGGCCCAAGGCGAGGCACCCAAAAAATAAATAAAAGGGGGGGGGGGGGTGCCCAGCCTACTAAGTCCATGCCCGCCACACCTTGTTGAATTTCTTTGGGCAATTCCTGTTAATGTAGGTTAACTTATATAGAGAAAGGGCAGCATTAATTGTTTTTTCCCATGAACCCAAGGAGGGAGGAGAATGAGCATTCCATCTAAGAATAATTTCTTGTTTGGCATAAAAGAAAAGGTATGTTAGCAGTAGTTTAGTGCACCTAGGCCATTGCTCTCCATCCTGAATTCCCAACAGAGCCATTTCCAGTGAGACCGGAAGAGCCAGCTGGAGGTGACTATTAATAAGGTCCACCACCTCCTCCCAATACCGAACAATCCTTGGACAGCTCCAGAAAATGTGAATGTACATTCCCTCATCATCGCCACATCTGGCACATTCCTGCGATCTCTGGGGGTAAATCCTGTGCAGTCTCTGGGGGGTATAATAGACCCTGTGTAAAAATTTCACCTGCATCAACTTGTACTTGGAGGAGAATAACACCCTAACACTATCCTCAAAACAGTCATCCCAATCCGCCCTAATTCTAGAAGATCGGCTTTCCACTTTTGCCAGAGCTTTTCCATATTGGAAGATTCAACACTCAACAAGGCCAGGTACAGAGTGGACAGAGATTTCGTTAATTGAGCTAAGAGTTCCTAGATGGGGTCCATAGATAGGTTCGGTGGGGATGGGAACTGGGGCCGAGCAGCATGTCTTAATTGCATGTATCTGAAATACATCCAGCCATCCTCAAAACAGTCATCCCAATCCTCCCTAAGTCTGGAAGGTCGGCTTTCCACTTTTCCCAGAGCTTTTCCATCTTGGAAGATTCAACACTCAACAAGGCCAGGTACAGAGTGGACAGAGATTTTGTTAATGATTCTTGAGCTAAGCGTTCCTAGATGGGGTCCATAGATAGGTTCGGTGGGGATGGGAACTGGGGCTGAGCAGCATGTCTTAATTACATGTATCTGAAATACATCCAGCTAGGTAAGGTAAAATTAGCCTTGAGATTCTGGAAGGGGCGCAGGGCCCCTACCATGAACACATCCCCAATAGTTTTAATGCCGTATCAGGCTCACACCTGGGGGTCAGGGATAGAGCGGAACTGCAGAAGACAGGGGTTCCCCCACAGCGGGGTAAAGGGAGACCATCGATTGGGTCAGCCGAACCTACGCCTGGTCACCCCCCCAAACCCTCAAGGTCATTCTAGTAGGAAGTGGAAGGTCAGCATATTCCCGACAGCTCTCCCGCCGCTCTGGCCACTCTAAGCAACTCATCCCGGTCTCTAAAGTTGAGAAGGCGCAGAATGAATGTGCGAGGGGGGCCCCCTGCGGGCCTGGCTGCGGTGGCATACGGTGGGCCCTCTCAACCGTGAAGTAAGGAGATAGCTGAGCCGCTGGCAACAGGGATCTGAACAGCTCTTCTGTAAACACAGTGGGGTTCTTACCCTCCGCTCCCTCTACCAGACCAACGATGTATAGGTTGTTCCATCTGCAGCGGTTCTCAGCGTCCTCGGCACGGTGTTCCAGCACCTTGACCCTGGAGCGCAGGTAGCGGAGCGCACCTAAGTTGTCCACCACACTGTCCTGAAGCAGGTCGACCCGTGTCTCAGCAGCAGACAGGCAGGAGAGGACTTTGTCCAGGTCCGGTCGGACGAGTCCCACATCCAGCTGGACTGCCTCAATTTTAGTGGTGAGGGTTGCCTGGCATGCCGCAACGGCCACCTGGAAGGTAGCTATGGCCATGATGACCTCCGGGATGCCTGGGGTGGCTGCATCAGATCCCTCTCCGTCTGGGAGGCCACGTTGCCACGTGGTGGCTGGCTGCCTCCCCATAGATTCTCAGGGCTGGTTGTAGCTGTTATTTCTGGGGGAAAACTGAGCTTTTTTCCTCCCCTGCCTTGCCCATCGCGTTTAGGAGGAATCCACCAGCATTTAGCTCAGGAACAGGCTCAAAAACACCCAGCCAGGATAGCAATATTAGTTTCCCTGCAGCAGAGCTCCGGAATAGACGGCTGGTCACTCCGCCATCTTGGATACACCCCCCGCCTATTCATTTTTAATGAGCAGCCTAATGGTCCAATGCACTTCAATGTATGAAAATAAGTTGCTACTGTGCAGCACACTTAAAGTGTCAGAGGCCAAACATAAGGGCCCTCTATAGATTTCAAATTGACCCCCACTGGACATTGCAGTCAATGCAGGGTTCTTCAGTCTGATTTGTGATCAAATTTGCTAGAAATAAGACAACCTATCAATACAGGAATTAAAGAGGACCTGAACTGTGGGAGATGTGACCAAAAAAGTTGGTGGAGGACAAATGGCTAGTCACCAGCATTGCCTTTGGGTTCTGTGAAGTTAATCTTTTTCCCATTACTGACATACCACGTCTTGTTCTGCATTATGCCTCTGTGTAAAGGAGGCCATCTTGACAAAGGGCTGAAATTTGCTTCCTCAAATGAGACCTCACTGATGACTGGTGATCTGATGACTGGTAGGGAATATTTAGGAAGCAGTAGGAGAGATGGTGGAAACAGATGCATGAAGCAGAAATATCCTTGCACTGCAGGTCCCCAGGTATAGCTTTCTCTCCAGTAAGGAGGACAATGTACAGCACAGGTGTGACATCACCAAATCTCACTTTAAAAATGGTGAGACTAGCAGTCAGAGACAGCAGTGCACTAGATGATCTAACACTACAGATATACAGGATAAAGACTTAGCGTCTAGGCACAGGAAGCGCACTGGAAGAAACAGAAAGACAGGAAAAATCCAGGCAAATGGCAGATTTTTCAGAGTACTACTTAGGCAAAATTAACATTTCTAGATACAGTAAAACCTTGGTTTGTGAGTAACTTGGTTTGAGAGCATTTTGCAAGACAAGCAAAATTTTTAAATAAATTTTGATTTGATATACAAGTAGGCATGTACTGGCCATCGGAACTACTGGGAGTTTCCCGGTGGGCCGATGGCTCAGTGGGGCGGTTTTAGTGGCAGCGGACCGCCGACCCCTCCGCTCCTCTGTCCCCTCCCCAGCACTCACCTCCTCTACCTGCCTGGTTATGCGTTGCTCTTGAATAATTACACAATTCTCAGCAGTCGGCACTGAGAAGCTCTGTCCGGCCAGCAAGGGAGAGACCTGTCCCCTTCCAAAGTGGGCCGGTCTGGATGAAGTCCAGGGCCAAATTTTTGTCCCAGTTCAGCTCTGTATACAAGCGATGTCTTGATATACAAGTAGCGTCATGTCACAACTGAGTATAAAAGAGAAGAGAGGCACCTCTAAGTCGAGCAATATGCTTACATTTAATGAGGGTTCCACCTTTAGCAACTCACATGGTTGATGATTAAAACAGACACATCTAAGTATACAGGCATTCCGGGTAAAGCTGTCCACATAGACCATCCTCTGCACCGCCATCAAAGTCATCCCTTCCACACTGCTCTCCACAAGCGGTTCAAGCCGCGCTTTCAGATCGCTCTACTGCAGGGTAGTCTTTCCGGTCACGATTGCAGACTGACAGCGATGAGAGGCGGCGGTGCGGGGGATGGTCTATGTGGACAGCTTTACTCCGGATGCCTGCATACTTAGATGTGCCTCTTTTAATCATCAACCATGTGAGTTGCTAAATGTTGTACCTTCATTAAATGTAACCATATTGCTACAGTTAGAGGTGCCTCTCTTCTCTTTCACACTTTGTAGCTCCTGCTGGATTTTGCTTCTAATCCCCTTGTTGAGGCTTCCATTCCTGGATGGACACTTTATGTTTACACAACCTATCACATTGCTATAATCTTTTTATATGGACTATAAACTGAAGACTTTATGAATAAATGGTTGTGGAACGAATCATTTGAGTTTCCATTATTTCTTATGGGGAAATTCACTTTGATATACAAGTGCTTTGGATTACAAGCATGTTTCTGTAACTAATTATGCACGCAAACAAAAAACTTTTCTGTTAAAAAAATTATGCACGCAAACCAAGGATTTACTGTACTCCATTAGACAGCACTATTCATTTTTTGAGTTCAGGTTCACTTTAGGATACTATTTTAAGGCTGGTATACAAAGTGCTCTAACCTGGCCTATAATTCACCTGTGAACCAGAAAAAGTACATTACCGTGCATCTTTGATGTTGTCCTTTGATCCTACCTCTGCTTAATCAGTCTAATGTAATCCAGGACACTTAATTTACTTATTGAGAACATTGTTCAAAACCATTCCTGTAGATCTATTTTAGTGGCTTACAGTGCTATTATGCGCAAAAAATTTTTTGGCTTGGGTCTGTTAAATACCAGAAAAATAAGCTGTATAAAGTCTTGGATTATCCTTCTCTAATTTGGGAAGATTATTATTAGTATTATTAATAAAGATTTTTATAGCACCATAAGGAAGCTATAGCTAAAATACCGTCAACATTCAAGCATACACTAGGAATGAGGACGTAGCCAAAAAGAGTTTACAATGTAAAAGGAAAATGTTTAAACACAAGAGGTAAAGAAGGCTAGGCAGTAGGAGTTGTGTTGCATCTACATAACAATAGTGATGGGAAACGTCAGGGAAAAAATACTCTGAATAGATGGAGACATGGTATAAATCAGGCGTGTAACCTTCTTTTGGATTTAGGTGGATGCAGCTCTATTTGGTTATTCGTATCATTTTAGTTTTTCATATCTGATGGAAATCGTGATGTTCTAAAAACATGGCATTTGGGGGTGCATCCAAAGACTCATTGTTGGGAAATACTGATATCATGCAGAAAAGGGCTCCAGAGACAGGGAGCAGCATAAAAGAAATCTAATGCCGCGTACACACGGTCGGACTTTCTAGAAAGCTAGGTCCGACGTACTTGCCGCCAGACTTCCGGCGGACTACCGCCGGACTTTCTGAACGGCCGGACTTGCCTACACACGGCCGGACTTTCCGGAATCCGGTCTTCCCGACGGACTTTCAGAATGAACGGACTTTCCCACACACGGACAAGTCCGTTCATTTTGAACGTGACTCGGGTACGACGGGACTAGAAAAGGAATTCAATCTCGCCGCTTTTTTTGGCGAGATTGAAACCTTGCGAGCCCCGTCGCAGGCCCTTAGGTCTGGTATGGAACTTTAAGGGGAACCCCCTACGCCGAAAAAACGGCGTGGGGTTCCCCCAAAATCCATACCAGACCCCGATCCGAGCACGCAGCCCGGCCGGTCAGGAAAGGGGGTGGGGACGAGCGAGCGCCCCCCCCCCCTCCTGAACCGTACCAGGCCGCATGCCCTCAACATGGGGGGGTGCTTTGGGGGAGGGGGCGCCTTACGGTGCCCCCCCACCACAAAGCACCTTGTCCCCATGTTGATGAGGACAAGGGCCTCTTCCCGACAACCCTGGCCGTTGGTTGTCGGGGTCTGCGGGCGGGGGGCTTATCGGAATCCGGGAGCCCCCTATAATAAGAGGGCCCCCAGATCCCGGCCCCCCCACCCTATGTGAATGAATATGGGGTACATGGTACCCCTACCCATTCACCTAGGTAAAAAGTGTTAATAATAAAACACAACACAGGTTTTTAAAATAATTTATTAAACTGCTCCGGGGGGGGTCTTCTTCCGTCTTCGGGGGTCCCTCCGCTTCATCTTCTCCCGGCGTCCGGTTGGTTCTTCTCCGCTCTCTTCTCCCGGTGTTCCAGTTCTTCGGCCGGCTCCTCTGCTGTGTTCAGGTAGCTCTCTTGCCAGCAGAGGTCCGGACTTCTGAGCTGCTGGGCTTCTTGTCTTCTCTTCTCTTCTCTTCCCCCAGATGTTGACACGACGCTCTCTCCGGCTGGACTGGTCTCCGAGGGCTGCGTTGTGACTTATATAGGCGGAGACCCCGCCCCCATATGATGTCACAGGCCCTGGGCATGCTGGGACTGTGACGTTTTAGGGGGCGTGGTCGACCACGCCCCCTAAAACGTCACAGTCCCAGCATGCCCAGGGACTGTGACATCAAAAGGGGGCGGGGTCTCCGCCTATATAAGAGCGGAGAAGAACCAACCGGACGCCGGGAGAAGATGAAGCGGAGGGACCCCCGAAGACGGAAGAAGACCCCCCCCGGAGCAGTTTAATAAATTATTTTAAAAACCTGTGTTGTGTTTTATTATTAACACTTTTTGCCTAGGTGAATGGGTAGGGGTACCATGTACCCCATATTCATTCACATAGGGTGGGGGGGCCGGGATCTGGGGGCCCTCTTATTATAGGGGGCTCCCGGATTCCGATAAGCCCCCCGCCCGCAGACCCCGACAACCAACGGCCAGGGTTGTCGGGAAGAGGCCCTTGCTCGGATCGGGGTCTGGTATGGATTTTGGGGGGACCCCCACGCCGGTTTTTCGGCGTAAGGGGGTTCTCCTTAAAGTTCCATACCAGACCTAAGGGCCTGGGATGCCCCCCGCGCTCGCCGCAATGGGAAAATTTGTTTTTCCTATTGCAGCGAGCGCGAGATGCAGTAACCTGCTCCTCCGTCGTATCTGGTCCTTCGGACCAGCATACAGACGAACGGGCTTTCCGTCAGGAACTGAGTCCGGCGGAGGTACGACGTAAAGATTTGAAGCAGGCTTCAAATCTAAAGTACGTCGGATTTCCGCCCGAAACGGTCCGTCGGAAGTCCGATGGAGACCACACACGGTCGGATTTTCCGCCGGACTTAGTCCGGCGGCGTCCGTCGGACTTTTGCAGGTGAAAAGTCCGACCGTGTGTACGCGGCATTAAAGACATGAACAAGAAATGGAGACCTGGTCATGAGCAGGTTATGAGAAGAATGTGCAAAGTCAAGGTCTGGGCAGGTGTATATAAAAAGGGTTAGATCGCCTTCATACCTTTGCACTGAGCGGACACGTTACCACAATGCATTAAAATACATATGTTGCATTGTTGGTATGCTGCAATGCCATTCATTACTAATGGCACCCCAAAGCACCTTGGCAATGGATGCACACTGCAGTCCACAACACATGGTAATGCAACTGCATTACTAAAAAAAAAGTACACGCACCTTTTTTGCCGCATCTTTGTGCTTTAGGCAGCCTATTCAAATCAATGGGTGCCCTACCACAATGCGCATTAACATGTAACATAATGCAAATCAATGCACATGTGTTAAACACCTACAACAATGTAACCCGGCCTAAAGATGAAAAATATAGAGGAACCAGATTACAAAGGATCCAGCCCGTCTTCCTTTATTTTATTTTTTTTCCATATTTAAACTACCTTTTGTCCTTACATGAAAGAGACTGCAAATGCAATAGGCAGAGGATACAGCAGGAACTTTCATGTTCAAAGGCTGTATGGTGCCAAGTGGAACAGGGCTAAAGGTAACTATATTAGGGGTGAGGGGACAGATAGAAAGTTAACTATTTTTTTAAAGTTTCTCCTATAAAAAATAACGCAAAGGGCAATATGTAATGTGCCCAGAACATCCAATTGTCTTCCATTGTTCTGACTGTTCAGCGTTGGTGATTGATGGAATCTGTTTGGCTGCTGGTGCTTGTCAATGTCTGACTATTGTCAGTGATGTTCATACAACTTTATTAAACAGGAAACCTCGTCTAAACAAAAAAAATTGTCTAAACAAATTAGATCTATGCAAACTTTTACATTTCTTCCCAAAAACTAAATATTTTTTTCACAGACAACATCGGTCAGTTAAATAAAAATAAAACAGATTTTTTGTAAGCTTGTAAACCCAACTAAAACCACAACATCCTACAGTTAAAGCCCAATTTAGCTTTCTATTCAAATCAGCTAAATACAGTCCAGGTGTGTCTAAACAAAAATTTGCTCAAAATCTTACAATTCATTCTCTATAGAAAGCAGCCACATCCTGAGCTGAAAAGAAAAAACCCCTGAAAGTATGCTGTAGAGAATAACCCTTGCTCTATGTGTGTAAGCAGTGGTCTCTCAGCAGAGGTCCGACACACCAACTGCTAAATCAGAGCAAGAGCTCTGCAATTAGCAGGGAGCATGAGCTTTGCTGATTTGAGAGCTCTAGCACAGCAGGGAATGTGACAAACCTCTGCAGAGAGACCATTTCTTCCACACAGGGATGTTGAAGGGGAAAGGCTTTTCTATTCATTGGCTACTTTAGAAAAATTACAGACACAATTTCTCTGCCGCACCTGAAAAATGTATTTTTGGGGGGCATGGCAAGCACGGGCATGTGAGCGGACGCATCTCACAAGGCTTCTACCATCACTCTTCAGTAATCCTTCCCTCTGTCATTGATCGGCTCCACATTGCCCCAGCCTGTTACCCAGCATCTCAGGAAGCCCAGTGCAGTGCCTCCCGTAGCTTGCCGCCCACATGATGACCCACAGGAACCGGGAAGAAGCTGCGGCCCTGGCGGCTTTGGATTCCCATGATGGCGACCAGGAGGGGACAAGTTAAAGAGCGGCGTGAGTACTACTAAACTACCTAAACCCCCCAAACAACTGGGGATGGCGTGGGACATGTTCTATGCTCAGAGACTGTCAGCTGTTACTGATCAGGCTGTAGTGGAGGAGTGTGTGTTTCCCTCCTTCCAGGACACTGAGCATACTGCTGGGGCTGATATATTTGCAGCAGACGACTTATCAGGGGGAGTGCATGACATAGTTGTACACCCTGAAGATGGGGGAAGTGATCATCTTTCCCAACCCACCCTGGGGTATATCCTGCAGGCAGTGCAGAAATGCACTGCATCTGTGGACGACCTAAAGGAACAGTTTGGCAGACTTGCAGGAGGAGGTGTCTCTTCTCCGCCAAGACCTGCAAAAGATCAGAGAATGCACAACTGCGATTGAGGGCAGAATTAGTGATCTAGAGGACCAGCTCCCACCCCTTGCCCACGACGCCAGAATGGCCGCACAACAGGTGACAGCTGCAAATGAGAAGGCGTATGACATAGAAAATCGTCTCCGCCACAACAATGTGTGCATCCTGGGGTTGCTGGAGAAAGTGGAGGGCCGGGACCCCACCGCATTAGTTGAGTGGTGGCTGCTGGAGCTGTTTCAGCAAGGAGGCTTTCACTGTTCGCAGTGGAGAGGGCTCATCGTACCCCACCCAGACCTCTGTCCCCTGGCAAACGACCATGGTCCATGCTAGCTGGTATGCTGAATTATAGGGACCGCAAAATTATCCTGAAGCTGGCCAGAGAAAAAGCAAACATACAATACAATGGTGTGAGAGTCTCCTTCTATCCGAAATTCTCCGCGGAGGTTCAACGCAAGAGGTCAAAGTTTCAGGATGTGAAAAATCGCCTGTTACGAATTCGACTACCATATGAATGAATGAATGTATAGCGCTACAAATGCGAACTGAATCGCCTCAAGGCGCTAGATCCGTCCTGTGCTATGCTATAGCCAGCTAGGCTGAGGATTACTGCGAGAGGCCAAACTCACTTCTTTGATTCCGCTTCAGATGCGGCCACCTGGCTGGATCACAATGAGCACAGCTTGCGAAATCGACGCAAAGCCATAGATGAGGACTGATCTGCCTTACTGCTTGCTACAATCCGTGGTTGCATCTTCTTCTCGTATGTGGATACCGCCCTCTACAGTTGTCTTCACTTGGAGGGCTGTTTTCTTTGTTCTAGAAATGCGAACCAGATTTACGAAACAAAGCTTTACACAGCATAATGTTGATGAGGGGCGGCTGCCTCTCTGCCTTATACATTTTTCTACCTGATTTGACTTGTCCTGTTGACGAACCTGGATCTGACAACCCCAGTTGCATCGATCAAGTTCAATATTACATATGTTTTTATGACATCCGGCATTAGATATGGAGTTCAACCTGCATCCCTGAATGCACTGTTTTGCTGTTTACTTCATCCCTGTGTCTGGTGGCTACTACCTCATGGCCTTTACATGTCCTTAAGGATTTCTAGTGCTGACAGAATACTTTCAGGCGGCTGCCTGGGAACTCTGTTCTAACCAAGGTCCTGCTCCAATTCTTGACCTGTCTTGGCCCAGTGAATCTGGCTGGGGTCATATTAGTTTCTCCTTGCATATTTTTATATTGTTGATACATCATGGCTGACATTCCCCTGGTGTCATGGAATATATGGGGTGTCCGTGACCCTCTGAAGAGGACCATGATCTTCTCCTGTATAAAGCGATTCCAGCCTGCGGTAGTGTGTTTCCAGGAAACCCACCTTACTTCGGACTCAGTGTCATGCCTTAATTACTCATGGTTACTGGGGAGCTATCACTCCACCCATACAAGCTATTCGCGTGGGGTCAGTGTCCTGATACACAGGGCCCTGGCCTTTCGGGAATTGAGTTCTAGGGTGGACTCTGACGGTCATTTTATCTTTCTGTACTGTGAACTGTTTGCTGTTACTGCTGTGCTAGCCTTTATATCCCTTTTTGGAAGCAGTGATAAGGGAGCTGCTGTCGTACCTGGCTGACAAACCAGATATCCCAGTATTTCTTCTTGGAGATTTCAATTGCTTTCTAGACCCATTTTTAGATAGACACCCGCCTGTTCTCCGGCCTAGTGGGGGCAGAATGACAGCCTTGGGCAAAATACTATTCGCGGGGACGATCTGACCATTCCCCTCTTGTGGTTTGGCTTCAGGCCCAACCGCCCACATCACTTCCCAGAGCCCCATGGAAATTGAATTCCTTTTGGCTACAATTATTTCCTTCCCACAAGCGTATCGACGCCCAGATAAAGAAGGTGAAGGCTTTTTAAGGCATATTTAAGGGGAATCTTTAAGCAGAAATGAACGCAATTAAAAAGATCCTCCTCCGAGTTTGTCCTACAGGTTGAAAGCCAGGTGCAACAGTTGGAACTACAATATATCTCTACCTCACTCAACTCCGCAAGGGAGGCGTGGATGTCGGCCCAGGATTCTCTGGATCGGTTGAAACTCTCCACTGCAGAATGTAAGCATTTTTTTTCTAAAATGGCATTTTATGAAGGGAGAGAAGACAGGGCGTTTGCTTGCTAGAACACCTCGGTCCCACCAGTCCTCCTCCGCCATAGGGGCCATACGTGCCTCTGATGGTCATACAGTGAATCGCCCTGAACTCATCACTAAGGAGCTGACTTCATTTTTTGCCATCCTATACCAATCACGGAGTCAATACTCCATGGAGGAACTAGACGTGTATCTGTGTACTCTAGTGCTGCCCACATTGACAAACTGTCAGCAGTCTAAACTGGACTCTCCATTAACCTTAGATGAGGTGCAAAAGGTGGTTGCCTCGTTTCCTGTGTCCAGGGCTCCTGGGGATGATGGTATTCCAATACTTGGAGTGCCTGGAAACAGTTCATCCTGTCTGTGGAGGGGTTGGCCCTCCTTGGACAGTAGAGCCATACATGAATAATACCCCCTATATGCCTTGGCTATCCAGAACCAATGAAACCCAGTCCCCCTCTCTTCCCTTCTACACCCCCTCCCGCTGTTTTCTCCCTCCGCTTTTCCCTCTCCCTCCCCCTCTTTTCTTCCCTCTCTTCCTTCTGTTTCACACTCTTTTTTAGTTCTATTTTTAATAACTGATTGGAAATAGGAAAAAAGGAACGAGTGATGTCAGGTCTGCTATTTGAATTCCTTTTATGTACCTCCTCTAGAAGACAACATGTGGCGGAGCCGGTCGGGGATTGGCTTCATAGGCGACTTTACTGCGCCGATATATACTAGACGAATGAGGTTATATTTCAGTTGTAATTTGTATGTTATATTTTCTTTTTGCTGTATTGACCTGATTTCGTCCATTGGGGGTGTTAATAAAAATTATATTTGAAAAAAAAGAAATTTAACCTCCCCCCCCATATGCAATTTTATTATTTTCAACTACAGCACGCGGTTAGGGCTCAGGGTGATGAGACTCCTTGGACCTTATCGCAAACTCCTATTTTCACACTGATCTCCTTAGTAGAGCATGTTAAAGGTCTTATTTCTCAGTGCTACAATATGTTATTGGGTGATTATCTTGATAGCTATCCCACCAAGGCTTGAGAGAGATGGGAGGGGGACGTTGGATCACTACCTGGTGATCAGTGGGGAGATGGGCTGCAGGCGGTGGTATCTAGCTCCCTAATCTCGTCACAAAAACTATCCCAGTTATACATAGTTTTGAGAGCCCATCTCACACCCCACAAATTGCATAAATTTGGCTTAATAGCTGACCCCCTGTGTTATAGATGTAAACGAGAAAGGGGTGACCTCATCCACCTTCTCTGGAGATGCCCTAAATTACACAGTTATTGGACAGCTGTCTTGGGTTCCCCTAATAGGGTATTCCAATCCTCTGTCCTGCTAGACCCCAAATACTGTTTGTTAGGTATGTTAAGCGATCTTATAACGGTGGAGCCCACGAGAGTGGCGATCAATCGCACCCTCTTTCAAGCTCGTAAAGTACTGCTTTTGCTCTAGAAATCCCAAGACCCCCCCTTCACTTCAAATGTGGGTAACACACATGGGCCACACCCTTATTTTTGATAACATATGTGTACCACACAGGGGATGCTCAGGAAAGTTTGAAAGGCTATGGGCACCATGGCTGGATACCCCTGGACTTAGCCCGCGTGAACTCGTTCAGATGCGGCTTGTGCAATGTCCAAACAGAGCAGCCTAGTTTCGGTTAGGTACGCCGCATAACACATTGGAGGATGTGTGTACTCAATATGGTTACATGAGGTACATTCTGTATGTCAACATTTGGGATGTATATATATGTGCTCTAATCATATGTGTCTATAAGTGAATCACCCTCCTGGTAACCTGAATGTAATCCATGGATGACAAACGCTGGTATATGTCTATCTCTGTATCTGATATTGTTTGCCTTTAGTTCAATAAAGAGCCTGTTTGATAAAAAAAAAAAAAAAAAGAAAAAAGGAAAGTAATTTGCTGATCTGAACTGAAAGGTTATTTGTACTTACACTGTATATCATATATATTATATAATATCTAAATGGAAAGAACATTAAATGAAAATTTGCTATATTCTATCAGGTCAATACAGTAACTGCTGCAAACTTGTACCTGTTACATAATTACCAAAATTGTTTAGAATCCAACCCAATGATACTGCTCAAAGGTTCCTCAATGCTGCTCTCACAATCAGTGGGTCTACACCAAACAAAAGAACTTGCCTTGTATTTATTGAACTCGTTAAATCCATGCTACGACATGATTATAAGGCATTCAGTAAACTTTATTCATCCCAATTTATGGATATGCAGCCAAACTCCTCAAGATCTTTTACATTTCACACTGTACTAGGAGGACCTAATTATAGAGTCTCTACAATTAAGCCCTAGTACAGGATGAAACTAAACAGCTCAAGATGTCTGATGATGTCCCCTACTGGGATAATGTTTACTGAACACCTGTGTCATAGATAAAATGTGATGGATAAAAATGTGATGGATAAAAATGGATTAGAGACTGGCATGAAAATTGCCTGTATTCACCAAAGCTGAAGTGGCAAAGGTCTCGTCTTACCTGCGGTATCTGGCTTGGTGGCTTGGAGATGCATGTACCCGCTCTCCTTAAAGATGTGCCCAACCACCTTCTTCATAAAGGGGAACATTTTGCTCACTTCCAGGTCATTGAAGCCGAATAGCCCTGGGAAATACTGGCCGAGCAAAATGGAGAGGAACACCACTGGCTTAAAGTTGGACACAAATACCATGTTGAGGTGCAGACCCTTAACATTGCTGAAAGAGATTAAACAGATCTATAATATATACCTATATAAACAGTATCTCACAAAAGTGAGTACACCCCTCACATTTTTGTAAATATTTTATTATATCTTTTCATGTGACAACACAAGAAATGACACTTTGCTACGATGTAAAGTAGTGAGTTACAGCTTGTATAACAGTGTAAATTTGCTGTCCTCTCAAAATAACTCAACACACAGCCATTAATGTCTAAACCGCTGGCAACAAAAGTGAGTACACCCCTAAGTGAAATTGGGCCCAATTAGCCATTTTCCCTCCTCGATGTCATGTGACTCGTTAGTGTTACAAGGTCTAAAGTGTGAATGGGGAGCAGGTGTCTTAAATTTGGTGTTATCGCTTTCACTCTCTTATACTGGTCACTAGGGATGAGCCCAACGTTCAAGTCGAACGCAAGTTCGACTCGAACATCGGGTGTTCACCTGTTCCCCGAATAGTGAACAATTTGGGGTGTTCGCAGCAAATTCGAAAGCCGCGGCACACCCTTTCAAAAGTCTATGGGAGAAATCAAAAGTGCTCATTTTAAAGGCTTATATGCATGGTATTGTCATAAAAAGTGTTTGGGGACCTGGGTCCTGCCCCAGGGGACATGTATCAATGCAAAAAAAAGTTTTAAAAACTGACGTTTTTTCAAGAGCAGTGATTTTAATAATGCTTAAAGTGAAACAATAAAAGTGAAATATTCCTTTAAATTTCGTACTTGGGGGGTGTCTATAGTATGCCTGTAAAGTGGCGCATTTTCCCCGTGTTTAGAACAGTCCCTGCACAAAATGACATTTCTAGAGGAAAAAAAGACATTTAAAAGTAATAGCGGCTATAGTGAATTGTCTATGGGAGAAATCAAAAGTGCTAATTTTAAGGGTTAATATGCAAGTTATTGTCATAAAAAAGTGTTTGGGGACCCGGGTCCTGTCCCAGGGGACATGTATCAATGCAAAAAAAAGTTTTAAAAACGACCGTTTTTTCGGGAGCAGTGATTTTAATAATGCTTAAAGTGAAACAATAAAAGTGAAATATTCCTTTAAATTTCATACCTGGGGGGTGTCTATAGTATACCTGTAAAGTGGCGCATTTTTCCCGTGTTTAGAACAGTCCCTGCACAAAATTACATTTCTAAAGGAAATAAAATCATTTAAAAGTAATAGCGGCTATAGTGAATTGTCGGGTCTCGGCAATACAGATAAAAGTCATTGAAAAAAAGGGCATGGGGTCCCCCCAGTCCATTACCAAGCCCTTTGGGTCTGGTATGAATATTAAGGAGCCCCCCCTCCTGAACCGTACCAGGCCACATGCCCTCAACATGGGGAGGGTGCTTTGGGGTAGCCCCCCAAAGCACCTTGTGCCCATGTTGATGGGGACAAGGGCCTCATCCCCACAACCCTTGCCCGGCGGTTGTGGGGGTCTGTGGGCGGGGGGCTTATCGGAATCTGGAAGCCCCCTTTAACAAGGGGACCCCCAGATCCCGGCCCCCCCTGTTTGAAATGGTAACGGGTACAATGTACCCGTTTTTAAAAATTTGACGCTTTTTTGTGAAATGGTACGGGTACAATGTACCTGTTACCATTTCAAACGGGGGGCCGGGATCTGGGGGTCCCCTTGTTAAAGGGGGCTTCCAGATTCCGATAAGCCCCCTGCCCGCAGACCCCCACAACCGCCGGGCAAGGGTTGTGGGGATGAGGCCCTTGTCCCCATCAACATGGGGACAAGGTGCTTTGGGGGGCTACCCCAAAGCACCCTCTCCATGTTGAGGGCATGTGGCCAGGTACGGTTCAGGGGGGGAGCCACTCTCTCATCGCCCCCTCTTTTCCTGCGGCCTGCCAGGTTGCGTGCTCGGATAAGGGTCTGGTATGGAATTTTGGGGGGACCCCTACGCCATTTAAAAAAAAAAAATTGGCGCAGGGTTACCCTTAATATCCATACGAGACCTGAAGAGCCTGGTATGGAATTTGGGGGGACCCCACACAATTTTTTTTTTTAATTTTGGTTCGGGGTTCCCCTTAATATTCATACCAGCCCAAAGACCCCTGGTAATGGACTGGGGGGATCCCATGCCGTTTTTTTTCAATGACTTTTATCTGTATTGCCGAGACCAGACAATTCACTATAGCCGATATTACTTTTAAATGACTTTTTTTCCTTTAGAAATGTCCTTTTGTGCAGGAACTGTTCTAAACACGGGAAAAATGTGCCACTTTACAGGTATACTATAGATACCCCCCCCCCCCCCCGGTACGAAATTTAAAGGAATATTTCACTTTTATTGTTTCACTTTAAGCATTATTAAAATCACTGCTCCCGAAAAATGGGTGTTTTTAAAACTTTTTTTTGCATTGATTCATGTCCCCTCGGGCAGGACCTGGGTCCCCAAACATTTTTTATGACAATAACTTGCATATCAACCCTTAAAATTAGCACTTTTTCTAGATTTTTCATGTTCGTGTCCCATGGACTTTAATGGTGTTCGCACAAATTTTTTGCCTGTTTGCATGTTCTGCTGCGAACCGAACTGGGGGGTGTTGGGCTCATCCCTACTGGTCACTGGAAGTTTAACATGGCACCTCATGGCAAAGAACTCTCTGAGGATCTTAAAAAAAGAATTGTTGTTCTACATAAAGATGGCCTAGGCTATAAGAAGATAGCCAAGACCCTGAAACTGAGCTGTGAATGAGGAGCAGGTGTGTTAAATTTGGTGTTATCGCTCTCACTCTCTCATGCTGGTCACTGGAAGTTTAACATGGCACAGGATGCATTAAGGTGAAAAAACACAAGGGTTTACAACCCCTTTAATCATTACCCCACCAGTCATCAGAGGGGTAGTTTTGACATAAGGAAACAAAGCCCTGCCTCTACCAAGGTGGCCAACACCACAAAGAGACATTGCAGAACAAGGCAGTGCAGGGAAACCACTGGCAAAACTGGTGACTAGTCTTGAATTTTTTTTTTAGGCACAGTTTTTCTAGTACAGGTCCCCTTTATAACTATACTAGTGGTTTAAAAAAAACTGTGAGGACAAAAATATGGAACTGGCCAAGGCTGACTTGTTTCTACAGGTGATGAATCTAAGCTGTCATTACCTTTCCTTCACTATTTGGAGCATGGCAAACCCAACACAAACATGTGCTTGACAGCTTGCTTGTTCACAATCAAGGATTCACTAAGCAGTATGATGGTGCTGTATCCAATGCGTGATTTGGCTTCTGGGAGTAATTAGAAAGTCCCAATGTAGAGTAATGGTGATGATTAATAGGCTGCTCCTTGTCCTAAAGAACCGTGAAGATCGGACTTCATGTTTGTGAATGAGCAAAGTGCAAAGTGCCAAAAATTGGCAAAGAGACATGGACTTCAAACAACCTCCTTTATTGTATACATTAAAAACAGGCTGCAGTTTCACAGATCAAAAGTTGACCCCTTCATAAAGTTTTTCTCAAGCGAAAATATAGTGAGATCACCTAAAAAGGTTGCCAAAACAATGGTCTCTATATAGTACAATTGCCAAACACCATACATTTACTCTGTATTTTGTATTGTACAATTAAAAAAGGGTGCGCTTGGCCAATATATTGAAAGACTGCAGCACTGAGCACATCTCTGGATTGGCGGGATGTGGTAAATGTGGTATTAAGTATAAAGTGCGCTGTCAAAACTAAATAATGATGCAAATACCAAATGTGTGTAAACGATTGATAAAAAAAAAAGACAAAAAACTTGAAACAAACCAATGAAACAAAGTCTGAAAAACAAAAGTGCTGACATGCAATAAAATTATAAGTGCAAAACACCTCTAATAGGTAAGTTTAAAATGATGGTTATGTTAAGAACAACCGTAAAAGCAAAAAATTGTGTGTGTAAAAATGGATTAATCTGTGAATCAACTGTTGGATCCAATAAAAATCTCCATCCAAAACAATACAAGAGTAAAGGTTCAGTGCAAACATAACCAAATATACTTCATCACCAGTGAATAGATGGCAGCTTACCAGATCCAAAGATCCTAAAAAGGGCGCAAAAAGGGAAATCAGCTGTTAATGTTCACTTGCTGGAACTCAGACTGAACACAGACTCGCCCTGCTGCTGAAGAAATTCCAACAGGATCCTTGTGTGTGTCCCCACCAGGGTAATTCAGCTAGTTGTGATCAGTCGCTGGGATTCACATTAGACACCGGTGTGAAGTGCTCAAAAATAAGCTGGTTGGAGAGGTAGAAAAAAGCTCATAGTGCATTAACTTTTTAAACAGATAAAAATTCAATAAAAAGTTGCACTTTTGATAAAACAGCACAATAGTGTGAGCATGACCGCCTGCAGTACGGTCTGTGCTCTAAAACGCCACACTGCTAGCTCCTTGGTTGACGCGTTTCCCCTGAATAGGCATCAACTGAGCCTCCAATCCCAGTTGACGCCTATTCAGGGGAAACACATCAGACAAGGAGCTAGCAGTGTGGCATTTTAGAGCACAGACCATACTGCAGGCGGTCATGCTATCACTATTGACCTATTTTATCTAATTTTGCAACTTTTATTAAACTTTTATCTCTTTAAAAGGTTAATGCACTATGAGCTTTTTTCTACCTCACCAACGCGCTTATTTTTGAGCACTTCAAGCCGATGTCTAATGTGAATCCCAGCGACTTTTCATAACTACCTGAATTACCCTGGTGGGGACACACACATAAACAAGGATCCTGTTGGGATTTCTTCAGCAGCAGGGGAAGTCGGTGTTCAGCCTGAGTTCCAGCAAGTGATCATTAACAGCTGATTTCCCATTGTAGAGACATGCTCATATAGATCCTTTTAGGATCTTTGGATCTGGTAAGCTGCCATCTATTTACTGGTGATAAAGTATTTTTGGATATGTTTGCACTGATCCTTTACTCTTGTATTGTTTTGGATTGACAATTTCATTGGATCTAGCAGTTGATTCGCAGATGGACTAATTTTTATACACACAATTGTTTGTTATTAAGCTTGTTCTTAACATAACTATAATTTTGAACTTACCTATTAGAGTTTTTTTTGCACTCATAATTTTATATCATGTCAGCACTCTTGTTTTTCGGACTTTGTTTCATTGGTTTGTTTCAAGTTTTTTGTCATTTACTCTGTATTGATTGTAAAAACACAGAAGCCCTTGGAAGCTCCACCACGGTCGTCCTTGCAGCCCTGATGAAGGGGCAATTTTTTTTTAAAGCCCAAAATGCATTATCTCTTTGTAATGGGCTTGCAGTAAAGCAGATTATTTGGTGTTCACATCTCTTTGCAACTACTTCACAGTTTGTCCTTACTCTATTTGGTCACTAAGCAGTAAAGCAAGCAAAAGGCTAATGGCAGGCCTTATAATATGTGCCTTCAAAAACAAGCCAGCAATGGTAGATCATATACTGTATGTCTCTACCAGAAAAGGTCCTGAAAGGATGTCCATGTACACTACAGCCTCTAAAAAGCAAGTAACACAACTAATTCCCACACTGCACAATAGGATTTTATTTTCATTCCTGTGGGGAAAATAAAGCTTTCACTTTTCAAAATGGAAAGAATATTACAGGAATGTGTACAATTAGTTTGTAAGTGGGCAAAGGTCTATAATTTTGTACCATCTATCCATCCATAAAATGCAAGTCAGTTCTTACCTGGGAGCGATCTGGGCAAGGTTTGTACAGACCAAAGCTCCCCAATCCCCACCCTGAGCATAGAACTCCCGGAATCCCAAACGCTGCATCAACTTATAGAAGATTCGAGCCACAGCCACTGAGTTACATCCTATTCCAGAAATAGAAAACAACAAAATTTAAAGCACACACACACTTAAACATGCAAAAATATATATACAGTATTTATCCCCGTGCTGTAAAAAAAAGAGTGAAAGGGAGGGTCTATAACACAATTTAGGAGTGGACACTGCAGCAGTCACTGGTTCCTCCCACTGACCGCCATGTCACTGCTGTATCAGCAAGGGGAACTTGTGAACGCTGCTGGGGACCAAAGAGAACCACTCCCACACTACTCATTAAGAAGTGGTAAGTGTATACACTGCTTATTCATGGGAAAGCTTAGCATTGTAGGGGTTTCGTCAATAAAACTCAAATAAAAGACAAAATAGAAGGATTTTCTGACTTTAGTGCAGAGATTTCTGAAAATCTCTACTTAATTTCCTGGGTGCTGGTAGGCAGGTCAAGTCTGCTGTCTCCACTGCAGGTGGCAGTGCAGAGGGAGAGGAGGTCATGAAGAACATGGTTCCTCTATGGTTTCCTGAAGCACTGGGGCAGGGAAAGGATTTATGACTCTCACAGCCATCTTGGGTGTGGCAAAGTCTATTCAAGACCCTGGCCCCTGGGTTTGGCATGCATTTACGTGTGGGTAGTGAAGGGACAGGATACCCATATGTTAGAGACAGTATTGGGTCAGTGAAAGGTTCCAGACGAGGAGGAAAAGCCTAGAGCTCGCAATCTTTTGGACACCTTACCATTTGGGTATGAGACAACCAGGGAGCATTCTACCCCTCCAGGCAGACGCTGTCAGTGAGTGCTCCCGGTTGGGTACTTTCCCACGGGGTTTGTTGTGAACTGCTTTTCCTTTACCACAATACAAGTTCTAATTATTGCATCTGGACTGTGTGTGAGTTATCGCTGCAGCACGTTGTACCCACCCACATGCTGCTCTCTGAAAGTTGAAGAGAAACAATAGGGAAGTCGAACTGTACCTTGCTATAGGGAAGTCGAACTGTACCTTGCTTATGCGATGCCTCAGAAAACCCATAGCCAGGGATGGATGGGCAGATGACTTCAAAAATATGCTCATCGCTGAGACCATGGCTGGCAGGATCAGTCAGAAGGGGGATTATCTTGTAGAATTCGTAGAAGGATCCAGGCCATCCATGGACCATAATAAGGGGCTTGGCTCTTCTACCAGCTGGGAGGTTTGTTGGCTTTGCGTGAAGAAAATGAATGTCCAGCCCTGGAGCAACAGAAAGCAATTTCACTGCTAAAGAAATACATCTAATTTGATTTTAAATTGGGCAGTTTTAGAAAATCATAGCGGTAGCCAAAATCAAAGAAGCCATTTTTAGTAATTGGCTTAAAATGTAAGCACTTTTTTGTGTCGCTGTAAGTGCCAAGAGATGCTGCTCAAATGATCCACAACCGAAGGTGGTGCTGGCATCTAAAATACCTATCCCAGCAGCCTAACAAGGTATACTATATGGAGGCGCCGTACATCGTCAGCTCAATGTGTACCAAATAATGGAGATTGTCCTTAGCCCTTAGCTCATCCTGAGACTACGTCCCTTGATTAATTTCTTCCTGCTTCTGGGGCTTAGTCATATTATACACATTGAACTGACCAGGTGTGCTGCCTCCATATAATATACCTTGTTTGGCTTATAATGTAGTAATATATCTTTTTTTTTTTTAAAGCCCAACTCCAGCCAAAATTTTTGTTTTTGAGTTTTGGATAGAGTTAGGAAGAGTAATAAACTCTGTTTTATTATATAGATATTCCCCCATATCCTGTTCTATTGACACAACCAGAAGTGAGGGTAAACCTCCCAAACGGTGACACAGATGGAAATAAAAGAAGTATGGGAGCTGAAAAAAAATAAACATTTATACTCACCTAGGTGGATGCAGCATTGGTCCGATGCTGCCTCTTTCCCCCCACTGACTCTAATGCACCGTACACACGGTTAGATTTTCCGACGGAAAATGTTCGATGGGAGCTTGTTGGAAATTCCGACCGTGTGTAGGCTCCATTGGACATTTTCCATCGGAATTTCCGTCACACAAAATTTGAGATCTGGATCTCAAATTTTCCGGCAACAAAATCTGTTGTCATAAATTCCGATCGTGTGTACACAATTCCGACGCACAAAGTTCCACGCATGCTTGGAATCAAGCAGAAGAGCCGCACTGGCTATTGAACTTAATTTTTCTCAGCTCATCATACGTGTTGCACGTCACCGCGTTCTTGACGTTCAGAATTTGGAAATTAAAAGTAAACAACAGGAGAGCCTGTAAAGCATGCAGGGAATCCAGGAAGTTGTGGAAAGAGGTGGCCAGCAGACAGGCAGCACTCACAACATGAAAAGTGTTTTTTCAAGTGAAAATATATAGCTTTGTCAATAATAACTATTATTTGTAATGGTATTACAATACTGATGTTACAAAATGAAAGAGAAGCCCGTAGCTGAGCAGGAACGTAGTCAGCGTAGGGGGGACATGACAGGGTGATAAGGCAAACCAGCAAGGTCAGGGTTAAAGGTGTGGCATAAAGGTGTGGCATATAGTTGTAATTAAGTGGTCATTATTGGACGGAATTTGGTGCAAAGGGGGGGAGCTAGTAGCTAATAAATTAATGTGAAGAGGGTGGGGCTGTAACAGTTCTGGTGGAACCTGTTGAGAGCATCATCTTTTGAAGTGGAGTTCTACTTAAAGTTATGAGCGAACTTGAGCAACTTTTAGCCCAGCTCAGGGCTGCTGCTGGGATACATGGAGCGGATTGGATACAGAGACAAGTGACTGTGTCCTTACAAGGGGTCCAGCAGGGTCCTTCACAAGCAGGACCTGCCCCACAGCGCGCTAGGAGGTCTAAGCCTCCTAAACGGTTCACCCCTGACAGGACTCCTCAGGCTCAGCGCCGCATCGGGAGACCGCTTGCAGAACCTTCAGGCCCCCCTGTCAAATGATTGCCTGTGTTGGACAGGGGTGAGCCTGGGAGGAATCCCCTTCCTAGGCGGAGCCTGCAGGGGATGGGATCTACAAGGCAGAAGGCGTCTTACCCATCCTCCTCCGACCGGATCCAGGAGCGAGCGGCTGGCGTGGATGGCGATGTCCCGGTCGGCACGCCGGCCCGGCGGGGAAGAGAGGAAGGAGTGGGCCTCGGCCCGGATCGGGAGGCGGCCGGTGGCTCTGTCAGCCGAAGGGAGGAACGGCGCTGCGGGATGGGCACGTCTGCCAGAGGAAGAGCGTCGGCGCCTGTGCGCACCTCCAGGCCACAGGTGGCGCCTGCGAGCCCGGGTAAGGCCGGGGCGCAGGAGAATGACGTCAGAGCGGTCGGACGGGCAGAACGGCGCAGGCCGGTGAGCCTGTCGGCGGCAAGAAGATCGGCAGCGGCTGAAGGGGAGAGAGGACGGCCAGCTCACAGGCGGCTTGCGGTTCCCGGGACGCCAGCGGAGAGACGGAGAGAGGAAGACAGCAGCATGGAAGAGGGAGAAGTAGAAGAGGATGTCGGTGACGCCGTGGGGAAGTCGGTCCGGCGGCTGGAGGGGTTCCTGGCCCCATGCAGCCTGGTGAGTGCAATGCTGCTATTCTTCCTTTCTTTTCTCCCTCTGTATTGTCGGGTGTGGGGGCCCAGGGTCAGGTTCGGGGGACTGCTGGGAGTGTGGGGTCAGAGGTGCTCACGAGGGAGATATTGTTGGGGTTGAGAGAGTTGCTGCAAAGGCTTGGCAGTGGGGGGGGGGGGCGCCAGGGGGGGCGGCTGTGGTGGGGGACAGTCCAGGGAGACAGGTGCAACCAGTGGAAATCTCATCTGCCCCTGTGGTAGTAGCGTCGGATGTGCCGCAAAGAACAAGTGGAGAGACCTCGGGGGAGAAGCCGCCAGACAAAAGTGACAAGGAGGTGGATAAGGTAGAATTGGCGGACGCAGCGAAGTGCGAGGTGTATGTATGCTTCGAAGGTCCTTTGGGTGCGCACCTGAAACAGGAAGTGTAGGAACGTATGTGGAAAGGGGAGTACGTGGAAATATTTTCCCTGCTCCTCCTTGAAAAATTTAATTTAGATCGCGTGAAACCTGACGAGAGTAAGAAGGAGGACGAGGAAAAACGGCGATATCGCCTTATTCCTCGCATGTTCAATAATTGGTTGCAGGCGTTTGCAATCTTAGCTAGCGTAGTTGGCGAGAAGGAGCCGGCGAGCTGCTCGGCCTTGTTTTGCTATCTGGACGCAATTGGGGAGGCGAATAGGGTCTATGGCGGCATGGCGTGGTTACGCTATGAAGAACAGTTTCGTCAGCGGAAGGCGGTCAGACCAGCTATTCGATGGGATCACAAGGATATAGGGCTTTGGATGAAACTGATGACCCCGGCTAGGAGCGGGAGCCAGTTTTTTCTAGGAGGGGCTGGCGGTGCTTCCACCTCAGGCTCGTCGGCCCGTTAAGAAAAAGGGTGTTTGCTGGCAGTTCAATGACAGCTTGTGCCGATTTGGAGGGTCCTGTCGCTTCAAGCATGAATGCTCAGGATGCGGGGGCAGTCATTCCTTCAGTAGGTGTTTCAAGGCAGGAAAAAACAAGGCGGGGGACGGGTCTGGAAAAAGGGAAGACACCAGTGAGGGCGGGAAAGATGTTTTCTTTCCCAAATAGGTATCCGGACCAGGAGTCGGCTAGACTCCTGTGGGAGGGATTCTCGGTGGGTTTCAGAATCCCGTGCTCTTTGACTACGGTTCCGCCGATTTCCGATAATCTGCAGTCAGCTCGCCTTTTCCCGGAGGTAGTAACGGAGAAACTACAGAAGGAAGTTTCTTTGGGCAGGATGGGCGGTCCGTTTTCTTCCCCACCAATTGAGGGTTTAATTGTGTCTCCTCTGGGTGTGGTGCCCAAAAAGGAACCTGGGAAGTTCCGTTTGATTCACCATCTTTCTCATCCTAAAGGGGCTTCGGTAAACGATGGTATTGATCCACAGGCCTGTGCGGTCACCTACACATCGTTCAATGCCGCGGTAGCAAGGGTACGTAGGTACGGACGGGGGACTTTGTTGGCGAAAGTTGATGTGGAGTCGGCTTTTCGTCTGCTTCCGGTCCATCCGGATAGTATGCACCTCCTGGGCTGCAAGTGGCAAGGGTCGTATTTTGTCGATCGTTGTCTACCGATGGGGTGCTCCATCTCGTGCGCGCTGTTTGAGACCTTCAGTTCCTTTGTGGAATGGGTAGTGCGGGATGTGTCCGGTCTCAATTCCGTCATCCATTACTTGGATGATTTCTTGTGTATAGGCCCTGCGGGTTCTAACGCATATGCGGTACTGCTGGGCACGTTACAGCACGTAGCGGATCGTTTTGGAATTCCCCTAGCACCGGAAAAAACAGCCGTTCCCACGACGGAATTGGTTTTCTTGGGGATAACGATTGATTCAGTAGCCATGGAATGCCATTTGCCGGAAGCAAAGCTGGTGGCCTTGCGGCAGGAAGTCAAGGCCATGGGGGGGCAGACGCAAGGTTCAGGTCAGGGAGCTGCAGTTCCTGTTGGGCAAATTAAATTTTGCCTGCAGAATCATTCCAATGGGCAGGATATTTTGCCGACAGCTTTCGTTGGCCATGGCGGGGGTCAGCAACCCCAGACATTTCGTTCGTTTGACCCGGGATCACCAAGCTGATCTTAGGGTCTGGGATGATTTCCTGGCAACTTACAATGGGAGGTCAATGTGGATGTCGGGCCCCGTTAGCAATGCGGACATGGTGTTGTTTACGGATGCGGCGGGGTCCGGAGGATATGGAGTGTTCTTCCAGGGTAAGTGGAGTGCCGGTGGTTGGCCTGATACTTGGAGGGAGGCCGGGTGGTTGCGTAACTTAGCGCTTTTGGAATTGTTTCCAATAGTGCTGGCGGTGGAAATTTGGGGTAGGGCGTTTCAGAATAAAAAGGTGCGTTTCCACTGTGACAACTTGGGAGTTGTCACTGCCATTAACACCCTGTCGGCCTCCTCCCTTCCGGTGGTGCGCTTGTTAAGGCATTTGGTGTTGTTATGCCTTCGCCTGAATGCTTTTGTCTATGCAGTGCACATTCCGGGGGTTTCTAACAGGATTGCGGGTGCCTTGTCTCGTTCGCAGTGGAAAGAGTTTTGGATCTTGGCGCCGGACGCGGAGCAACATGGTACCCCCTGTCCTCCAGGGTTATGGACGATCGCATTGGAGTCGCCGCAGGATTGATTCGCAAATCCCTGAGTGAAGCAACATGGGGCGCATACGCTGGTGCGTGGAGGGAATGGAATGCTTTGCTGGAGGAGGTAGGGGGGCTTGAGCCCCGAGACAACGTGTCGGCCTTGGTCCTGTATTTCATTGTTTAAAACTTTCTGCGGGGGGCATCTGTATCTTCAGTGGCCGTAAGTTAGCGGGCTTGGCCTTTTGGTTTAAACTACAAGGAGGTAAGGATGTCACGAAATCTTTTATCGTAAGGCAGGCTATGAAGGGATATCGTAGAGGGAGCAAGTCCAGAGATCTGCGGCGCCCGGTTTCCTTCACCACTTTGCGGTTGATTGTGGCTAGCATTCCGGGGGTGTGTGGGGACGGGTACGAACAGCTCTTGTTTCAGGCAGCTTTCCTGTTGGCCTTTTTTGGGGCTTTACGCATAGGGGAATTGGTCAGCCCTGCCAAGCATGTTGCGGGGGGACTTTTCAGAGAAGAGGTAACTGTAACAGAGGTGTCAGTAAGCTTAGTGATTCGTAAGTCTAAAACGGATCAGGCTGGAAAAGGTGTAGCCCTGGAGTTATTTCGGGGTGAATTAGCCGGGCTGTGCCCGGTCTCGGCGGTATCCCAACTTATTGTGGTCAGGCCTGCCAGTGCGGGACCGTTCTTGATGCACGAGAATGGCTCGTATTTATCGCGTTTTCAGTTCATTGCGGTTTTTCGCAAATGTCTGAAAGCGGCAGGCCTGGATCCCAGGCAATTCGGCTCACACTCTTTCTGGATAGGAGCCGCAACTGAGGCGTCAAGATGGGGGTTGGGCACGGAGATGATTAAACGTATCGGCAGGTGGGAGTCGAATCGTTTCAGGCTGTATGTTAGACCTCATTTAGTGTAAGCACGGGGAGGGGGTCTTTGTCGTCATGTTTGTGGTGCCACTCATGCTAAATCTTTTATATGTGTTGGTCTTATTTGTTCTAGTTGCTCTATGTCCAGGTTGGTGGGGCAATGTTTTTCTTTATTTATTTCAGGTCGCAGATGCCTAGTGTGGATCCTCGGGCATTCATTTGTTTACTGGGGGGCCAGGAGAGCTGAAGTTAGACCCGATGCTAGGCAGTTAGGTTTACCCTTGGAAGAGGGTAGTGTTCGCTGGATAGGGGTAAGGGGCATGATGTGGAACAGGGTAGTTCCCGAGGTGCATAGATTTGCACGCTGGGACAGGGCCCCAGATATTATGGTAATTCACGCTGGGGGAAATGATCATTGGCGTCAGGCGTTCTAGAGAACTGATCAGAGACATTCGGTTCAATTTCCTTAGGCTTCGCTGTGACTTCCCGGGCACTGTTTTTATTTGGTCAGAGATCGTGGCTCGCACTGTTTGGAGAGAAGCCAGATCTGTGGATCGAATCAATAAGGCCCGGGTTAAAGTCAATAAGGAGGTGGGGAGGTTTTTTGTCAGGAATGGGGGCCTGGTCATCAGGCATCAGGATTTGGAGTCCGAGACATGGCGGTTCCTCAGGGGTGATGGCGTTCACCTCAACGCAGTAGGGACGGATATGTGGTTTTTGGGCTTAGAAGATGGAGTGCACAGGGCTCTTCGTGTGTGGCGGAGCGCTCAGGTATAAGGAGTCATACCTGTGCGCTGTGGCATGTTAGTATCCTTGGCGGTGGTAGAATGTGGTGCATTCTGGGTAAACGGTGGGGAACCATCAGGAGGTATGGTATCCTCGAGTGGGAACGGTTCACTGGCTAGTGACCGTGCAGCTTAAGGACCCTGGGGTGGCTGAGGTTAGCTGGGTTTAGGCCCTGAGTCTTCATAAATAGCGGATGGGGTGGCAACTCAGTTATATGTGCCTCTGACACAAATAAAGAGGGTAATGGTTACATTGGTACCGCCTTGGATCTTAAAAGATATATATATATATATATATATATATATATATATATATATATATATATATATATATATATATATATATATATATATATATAGACAGTTTATTTGAAATAGTGTAGTTAGGTGGGTTCTTACAGTGTGTGTTGTAACAAAAGTTGTTTTATTAATAAAAGGCCATGTTGGCCATTTAACCCACCTTAGGTGTCGCGTGTTTATTTTAAAGTTATAGTAAATTTAGTCTAAGGTACAAATGGGTAAATGGTTACTGCAGGGTAAGCTCTTAGCTACCCTTGTCAAGTGTTGTCATCATGAAAATGATGTCACTGCTACTTTTATAAATTTATTTCTGCATTAGTAAAGACATGTGGTGCACATAACGTGGATTTTTTCCTTTGTGGCTAATAAGGATTATATTTTCAGGAATATTTTTGGGCCCGGAGCTCACAGCTTGGAATGTAGGTACTTACTTTAACAGTTTCAAAACAGTCCTCACATTCCCTGCACTAGATCTCACAGCACTGATATCTCAGCACCAATTGCAAATGACTTGCTGTCATTGGCCTCTGATGCACCCTGGCACTTACAACTGGACAGCGATTAACCCCACGTCAGCTGGACTGTAAGGAATGTGCGTCTGGTCTATAACTGTTCACAAGGCGCCAGTATTTATCAGCTGCAATTCATAGAGCACACAAATACTGTTATGCAAACATATGTGACATCCAAAACCAACAGTGAGTCTGAACTGTGAAATCACTCATATAAAATTTTTCAGCACCATAACATGACATTTCACCAAGGCGTCTGGGGGCCCCTGGAACACTGATGGGGGGAAAACAGCAGAGCAAGACTTTTCCAAGTATCGAAAGGCATACTTTATAGTTAATTTAAAAGGTCAGTTCACCCAAAACAAGATGGACAGATATGGGTGGATGATAGTGTGTCAAGTTATTCTTTGGATTTTCATATCTGTGTGTTGTTAGGCTTCATGTACCCTAGCAGCTCCTAAACTTGAGTTTAGGAGCTTTTGGCGTTTTTTTGCCCAAACTCTTAAGCTCAACTCCATAAAAGCCTGTCAATGTACACATAGAGCTGCTGTGGTTAGGTAAGGTTCAACCTCCCTCTCCTGAACGCAGAAGAATTGCGTTCAGGATAGGAATGTTATGACTGCCGGTCAGAGGTAAACGCAAACCACAGCAAAACCGCAGCAAATGTAGGCAGGGTGTACATGAAGCCTTACAAAGTTAGGTCTCCACAACTGTGCTTCCTGGCTTGGTCTCCCGTGTTGAAGACACCATCATATAAATAATTTGTCAAGCTTTGATAACTGTCTGTAGGGTGATTTCCCTTCACGTTATGTCTCTGAAACAAAACAGGAAGTGAGAGGAAATTTCTCCAAAGTGTGGAAAGTTTTAGAAGTTATCCTTGTAACAGATGTACAGTATATCTCAAAAGTGAATACACCCCTCACATTTTTGTAAATATTTTATTCTATCTTTTCATGTGACAACACTGAAGAAATGACACTTTGCTACAATGTAAAGTAGTGAGTGTACAGCTTGTATAACAGTGTAAATTTGCTGTCCCCTCAAAATAACTCAACACACAGCCATTAATGTCTAAACTGCTGGCAGCAAAAGTGAGTACACCCCTAGATAAAAATGTCCAAATTGGGCCCAATTAGCCATTTTCCCTCCCCGGTGTCATGTGTCTTGTTAGTGTTACAAGGTCTCAGGTGTGAATGGGGAGCAGGTGTGTTAAATTTGGTGTTATCGCTCTCACTCTCTCATACTGGTCACTGGAAGTTCAATATGGTACCTCATGGCAAAGAAATCTCTATGGATCTGAAAAAAAGAATTGTTGCTCTACATAAAGATGGCCTAGGCTATAAGAAGATTGCCAAGACCCTGAAACTGAGCTGCAGCACGGTGGCCAAGACCATACAGCGGTTTAACAGGAGAGGTTACACTCAGAACAGGCCTCGCCATGGTCGACCAAAGAAGTTGAGTGCACGTGCTCGACGTCATATCCAGAGGTTCTTTGGGAAATAGATGTATGAGTGCTGCCAGCATTGCTGCAGAGGTTAACTGGGTGGGGGGTCAGCCTGTCATGTACTGTGACATACTGAAGCAAAGCATGATCCCCTCCCTTCGAGGACTGGGCCGCAGGGCAGTATTCCAACATGATAACGACCCCAAACACACCTCCAAGATGACCACTGTCTTGCTAAAGAAGCTGAGGGTAAAGGTGATGGACTGGCCAAGCATGTCTCCAGACCTAAATCCTATTGAACATCTGTGGGGCATCCTCAAACGGAAGGTGGAGGAGCGTAAGGTCTCTAACACCCACTAGCTCCGTGATGTCTTCATGGAGGAGTGGAAGAGGACTCCTGTGGCAACCTGTGAAGCTCTGGTGAACTCCATGCCCAAGAGGGTCAAGGCAGTGCTGGAAAATAATGGTGGCCACACAAAATATCGACACTTTGGGCCCAATTTGAACATTTTCATTTAGGGATGTACTCACTTTTGTTGCCAGCAGTTTAGACATTAATGGCTGTGTGTTGAGTTATTTTGAGGGGACAGCAAATTTACACTGTTATACAAGCTGTACACTCACTACTTTACATTGTAGCAAAGTGTCATTTCTTCAGTATTGTCACATGAAAAGCAATAATAAAAAATATACAAAAATGTGAGGGGTGTACTCACTTTTGTGAGATACTGTATCTTTTGGAACATTCATACTGTCTATTTGTTCTATGGTAATTGTCACCCAAATAGAATGTGATGGGGAAATCCAAAATGTTATTGTTTCGGAATTTGGGTGGTGGAGAGCTGGATTCCAAATCTGAACTTCCAGTGTCATGGTCAGGGGTCAGGCTCGGAGACCAGTAGCTATAGCAGTAGAGATGCTCCCATTGACCAGCTGGATAGATACACAAGCAGATCACCCTGGCAGATGACACAGGCTCATCTGAGGTGCTGGGTTCAAGCATCAACCAGTATTAACCAGAGCTCCTGATGGTGGAAATGCGTGTTGGTACCAGGTCGCGGTCCTCAGGATTGCCCCCACCAGGGGGTGAGCAAGCCCGGGTCCAGTAACAGATTTAGAAGGTAGGGATCAAGCAGAAGCGTAGTCAAGAAACAAGCCAAAGTTCAGTAACAAGTGGTTGCAGGTCGGGATCAAGCAGAAGTATTGTCAAGAATCAAGCCAAAGGTTCGGTAACGAGCCGTAGTGAGATATTGGCTGGAGAAAGCACAATTATCTGGCAAACAAGAAGTGCAAAGGCATGGCTAAAATAGGAAGTTCATGGGAGGAGCAAAGGGTTCAAAGTTCAAGAGAAACAAGGTTCAAAGCAGGATCATTCAATTGTCAAGGGGGCTGTCCAGCATTCCAGGTGGCTCAGCAAGAAGAGACATTGCCAGACACGACAGAGGTTTCAGGTTCAGACCTGAACCCTGATATCCAGTTATCTAGAGTGGTTCCAGAAGAGCTCTGACAGGGTCTTATGTGGCTTGAAGGCTCCATTCACACCTGAGCATAGTGATTTACTGTTGTTTTTTGGGCATTTTTTTTAAAGATTTACTGCATCTTTTTATAAGCATTTTTAAAGCGTTTTAGAAGTGTATTACAAGCATTTTACAGCTTCAGGCATATTTGTTTAGCCAATAGAAAGCACTAGGGGGAGGAGAGGGAGAGGAAACTAGGGGTGAAGAACTGCTGTTTGAAAATGAGCCAAAAACGCTTGTAATCTGCCAAAAAGAAGCTTATGTACTTTTTTGAGCAACGGCGAGCCTTCCCAGCCAGAAGAACACAATGATTATGGTTAGTGGCTATAGCAGCCAGCAGTAATCACATGTAAAAAATCAGACAGGCTGGTTGTACCCAAGTCAATTGATGGATCGACTTGGGTACAATCATGGATTGTATCTCAATCTATCCCATACATGGACAGAAATTTGCACGGTCCCTGCCAAACCAGCCAAATTTCGAACCATGAATGGCTGGCTTAAGTCATTGTAGGCTTTTGACCCTTTGGAAGAAGTTACAGGTACCTTAAATTCTGAGCAGCCCACTGGCTGAAAGAAAGAAATCTAACCATGTATACCCAGCTTTAGACTACAGTTATAACACCCTGCACATCTGTAACAGGTACTGTACGTGGAGGTGATACAACGAAAATGAAGGCCCAGATCTGGCCATGGGGAAAACACAGGGCTCACCAAAATGGTGTCATCTGAAGTGGAGCTGGGAACTTGGAGGAGGGTGAGGGGGCTGTGGAGAGGCAACCTGTAAAGCGGGAATCAACAGTTAAAGGAGTTGTAAAGGCAGAAAGTTTTTTTTTTATCTTAATACGTTCAATGCATTGGGATAAAAAGCCTTCTGTGTGCAGCAGCCCCCCTAATACTTACTTGAGGTCCCTCTCTGACCAGCGATGCCCACGAATGTCTCAGCCATCCGAGATTCTCCTTCCTGATTGGCTGAGACATAGCAGCGGCGCCATTGGCTCCCGCTGCTGTCAATCAAAGTCAGCTAGCCAATCAGGGGAGAGGAGGCTACGTGTCTGAATGGACACAGGGAGCTGTGACTCAGTTTGGGTACCCCCATAGCAACCTGCTTGCTGTGGGGACACTGAACAGGAGGGAGGGGCCAGGATCACAGAAGAGGGACCCGAGAAGAGGAGGATCCAGGCTGTTCTGTGCAAATCCACTGCAACAAAGCAGGTAAGTATAACATGTTTATTATTTTTAGAGGAAAAAAAAACAAGAGTTTACAATCACTTTAACGTGCACATTGCTATTTATATGGCAGCCATGCTGGAACTTTTGATCTCACTGTTGGAGGAGGCCCTCTTTAACGTGAACCTCTCAGTAACCTACAAGTCAAAAGAATAAATCTATGAGCCCCAGGTGAGTGAATTTGCCTAGGCTGAAATGATATAACTCTGCTGCAGGCAGGAGGAAGCATTTCCTCAGTCTCCTCTCATCAGTAATAAGATTGCAACTTTGTAGCAAATCAGGTGAGAGGCTGCAGCAGGGGAATGATCTGTGTCAGACATTTGTGAACTAATGAACTGCAGGGGCACCAGTATTTACATGAGTGTGTCATCTCTGCACCAGCATCTCAGTCCAGGAAGTGGATGCTTACTCTGGTTAATGTCTGAACAAAGATGGCACCTTCCTTCTGGACAGAAAAGCAGATGAAGGCATTGTCTGGGGGAAGTACTGTGAGAGGTAATAAATACCCAGAAGTGTTACACTTAGATAATATTTAGAATGCTGCACCTAACATATAAATATAAAATATATCTGATAGGTCCACTTTAAGTGTGCAGGCAGCTGCCTTGTGACAAATATACACATCAAACGGAGATGACAGGAGAAGCGGCACATATTAAATGTAATTAAGTGTGATCTATTTTTATAAGTCCAGGCCATCTCTAATTCTGGCTGAATCATGTTTAATTAAATTCCTGCATATATCCCACATGTATTATCCCCCCTGGATGTACAACGAAAAACTAGAGCAAAAGTAACAAATGATAACGGCGAGACAAGAAAGATGATCCGATTACATTCATTAAATGTCCCGTGTCGCAGCCTATGGACAGCTTAAAGCATCATTTTGGACAAAAAAATTATATTTAATATTTTGTTAGATATTATTAGGTTAAAGTAAAAATTATCAGTACAGAAATCTAAATTCTACACAAGTCATTGTGCAATTTAAGGGATCACTAAAGATAATTTTTTTTTTATTTTTAAATAACAAACATGTTATACTTACCTTCACTGTGCATCTCGTTTTGCACAGCGTGGCCCCGAACCTGGTCTTCTGGGGTCCCTCGGCGGCTCTCTCGGCTCCCCCCCCCCCCCCCGCGCAAGGACTCAACACCTTCATGCGAGCTCCCTCGCATGGTGTTGAGTGCTTGCGGGCACGCGCCCGTGATACAGCCGGCGGCCATAGCCGCTCACTGTATCACTCGGCCCCGCCCCCCCGGGCGCTGCATCATTGGATGTGATTGACAGCAGCACGAGCCAATGGCTGCGCTGCTTTCAATCCATCCACTGTAACCAATCAACGGCCAGGCTCAGCGGCGAAGAGGATGTCAGGGGCGAGCGCGGGACTTTCGAGGGGTCAGGTAAGTAAAACGTGGGGGCTGGGGGGGGGCCGGTATTGTCGGATGTTTTTTCACCTTAATACATAGAATGCATTAAGGTGAAAAAACTTTTACCTTTACAATCCCTTTAATTACCATATTTATCGGCGTATAACACGCACATTCATTTTACGAGGGAAGTTTCAGGAAGAAAACTTAAATTTTAAATAAGGAACTCTGAAGCAAAATAATCAATCAATGCAGCCTGACCAATGCCCATCTGCAGCCTCACAAGTGCCATCACTGCAGCCTTATCAGTCCACATAAATGCAGCCTCACCATTGCCATCAATGCAGCAGCCTAACCATTGCCATCAATGCAGCAGCCTCACTATTGCCATCCATGCAGTAGCCTCGCCACTGCCATCCATGCAGCAGCCTTGCCATTGCCTTAAATGCAGCAGCCTCACCATTGCCATCAATGCAGCAGCCTCACCATTGCCATCCATGCAGTAGCCTCACCATTGCCATCCATGCAGCAGCCTTGCCATTGCCTTAAATGCAGCAGCCTCACCATTGCCATCAATGCAGCAGCCTCACCAATACCATCAATGCAGCAGCCTCACCATTGCCATCAATACAGCAGCCTCACCATTGCCATTAATGCAGCAGCCTCACCATTGCCATTAATGCAGCAGCCTCACCATTGCCATTAATGCAGAAGCCTCACCATTGTCATTAATGCAGCAGCCTCACTATTGCCATCAATGTAGCAGCCTCACCATTGCCATCAGTGCAGCCTGATCGATGCCCATCTGAAGCCTAGAGGGGACAGGGAGGGGGGAGGGACAAGCGCCGACAGATTACATACAGTGATAATCTCCTATGATAGACAGGACAGTGGTCCAATGGCGGTCCAGGACACAGGACTTCCTATTACAGAGGCCGCCAAGTAAACAGGAGATTCTCACTGTATGTAATCTGACGGCGCTTGTCCCGCCCCCCTCCCTGTCCCCTCCGAGGCAGCTAAAATTTAAGTATTGGCGGATAACACGCACACACTATTTGCACACGATTTTCATGGTGAAAAAGTGAGTGTTATACGCCAATAAATACAGTCGTTAAAAATGAACAATCTGCAGCCTGTGGTTTTCCGAAATTCCAAAGCAATTTCATTTTTCTTTCTTGCAACCATGGCAAACAGCACTTTGTACGTACAATATTCCAGAATTTCCATCCTCCTGCAATTGGTTCCCTACTCCTAGAAGTCTATACAGAACTCAAGGTCAAATTATGAGCATCCTCTGCAACAGAAGTTTTATTTTTGCTAGGATACGTTCAGACTGTCTTGCACAGGTCAGCTAGAGGCTAGAGCTGCAGATTTTCAATTACAATACTTTGATAGATCATGTGACTTTAGTCGATGTTCCCACTTCAGTTTTAAAGAGCTGGCAATATCTACACCAGGATCTCCAGAACAAAAGAAAATAAATAATAATGCTATAAATAAAAATGCTATAAGCGTGTTTAAAACCTTGCATTTTTTAACAATCTTACTACTGCACTATTGTAAAGAAAAAAAAAGAAAAGAAAAAAATAGTAGGTTTGTAAACAATGCTGCAGAAAACATGACAGCTTGATCACAAACATAAAGGAGGTCCCGGAGCAGAGGACTGCAGGGGATAGGCGCAGGGACAGCATGACATGTGCGGACTGCACAGTCTCGCTGTCTCACGCTGTTTTCCCCTTTAAGGAAAAGGGGGAGTGGCTGAAGCAGGGCAGGATGTGCAGGAGAAGATTAGGTGGAAGAAGGGGGAAGTGACGTCAGTGGAAGAGCGACGGGGAAAAGATTCACACGTGCTCCCATCGCTCCACTGATTTTCCCTCAATATGGCAGATCTCACAGCGGCTATGATACTGACACAGCTTAGAGCAGCGGCGGCAGCACAAGGGGCAGACTGGCTGCAGGCTCAGGTGGCAGCCATCCGGTCAGAGGACAGAGCTTCAACGAGCGGGGGGGCCATGGAGGCTCCCCGTGCACGCCGTTCCAGGCCGCCAGAGCGCTTCAGCCCTGACTCCGCTCCCAGGGGTCAGGGGCCACAGCAGAACGCCAGAGGAGGATCGATTCAGCCGCCCCCCAGTGATCAGCAGGCTCGAGGAGCCAGAAGAAGTGATGGCAAGAGGACACAGCGGAGGGGCCGGAGTGCAGGGATGGGGGAGACCAGCGCAACCCACGGTTCCCCCCCCCTCAGCCCGTCGCAGATGCCAGGAGCAGACGGCTGGTGAGTCACAGGGGGCTTCGAGCGACCAGTCCGGACAGCGTGCATCTTCCGTCAATCGGGGGGCTGGCCAGGTGGCCGAGGCGGCCAGCAGCCCTGTAACATCCAGAGGAAGGACCGTAAAGAGCGCGGTGTCATTGGCGAGCAGAGGCGGAGGGAGTACAGCGGAGGCCCAGTCTGGGCGGCGGCGCAGAAGTCCATCCAGGCAGGCCGGTCATGGGTCTGGCGTTACAGCGCAAAGAGTAGGACGAGAGCAGCAGCGCAGACCCCCAGCAGCCAGAGCGGGTCCCTCTGGAGTGCAGCCATTGGTCGTCCGTCCAGATGAGGTCAGCGACAGATCGGAAGGGGAGCTGTCCGGGTCAGAGAGGGACGAGGACCAGGGACACGCGTCAGCGGGGGATTCCGGAGTGGCGGCTGGTGGGCCCAGTCCTGGGCAGCCTGGTGAGTGCAGCTCTACTTTATCTATTACTTCTTTGTTAGAAAAGTTAATAGAGCAAGGCAGAAAAGGGGGTCCCTCGGGGGGGGGGTCATTTGGCAGGGGGGAGTGTGGTTAGGCCACCCGCGGAACAACCCAGGGAGGCAAGAGAGGGGGCGAGCAGGACAGGCATGCAGGATTTATTGGCTGGTTTGCGGGGTTTAGTACAGTGCTTTGAGCCGACCACGGGGGACAATTCGGCACCAGCGCGGGCGTGGGCGACGCCGCAGGAAAGGGATGCGGCTGCGTTGAGTACGCCTACGGTCGCGGTCGGCGTGGATTCGGTTACACCGGCAAGTGGAGCTGGGACGGCGGTGAGTGACCCGACTGGACCATCAACCAGCGGTTCGGTCCTGGACAGCCAGGAAAAAACAGGGTAAAAGAAGACGGAGTCAGTCAGGTTGGCAGACTCTGCTAAGAGTGAGGTCTACGTCTGTTTTGAAGGCCCATTGGGGGCCCACCTCAAAACAGAAGTGAAGGAAAAGATTTGGAAAGGAGAATATGTGGAGATATTCACATTGCTCCCGTTAGAGAAATTCAATCTGGATAGATTGAAACCGGAAGAGCGGAAGAAAGAGGACGAGGAAAAACGCCGTTATAGGCTGATTCCACGCACTTTTTCTAATTGGCTGCAGGCTTTTGCTATCTTGGCGAGTGTGGTTGGGGAAAAGTCCCCCGAACATTGCTTAGCTTTGTTCGTTTATTTGGATGCCATTAGTGAGGCGCACCGGACATACGGCGGAGTGGCATGGCTGAGATACGACGAGCAGTTCAGGCAACGGATGGCCGTCAGACCTTCACTACGCTGGGATCATAAGGATATCAGCCTGTGGATGAAACTTATGACCGCTACGAGGGCTCCGAACCAGTTTTTTCAGGCAGGGGTCGGAGGTAACGCTGCTCCAGGACAACCGGCCGAGAAGAAATGGGGCTTCTGCTGGCAGTTTAATGAGGGCACCTGTAAGTTCGGAACAAACTGTCGATTCAAGCACACATGTTCCGGTTGCGGGGGCTCTCACGCACTGTCAAAGTGCTTTAGAAGAGGAAATGGGCATGGCGGAGAGTCTGCGAACAAGAGGGACGACGCCGGTGCGGGTGGAAAGGATGCGACCTTTCCTCAATAGGTACCCTGACAAAATTGCGGCTCAGTTATTAGACTCAGGATTCACGAGCGGTTTTAAAATACCGTGTTCCTTGGAGGCTGCACCTCCCATAGCCAAAAATTTACGCTCGGCTCTTACGCATCCTACGGTGGTGGCAGAAAAATTGGAAAAAGAAATACAGTTAGGGCGCATGGCCGGCCCTTTTACTTCTGTCCCACTTCCGGGATTGGTTGTATCCCCATTGGGAGTGGTTCCAAAGAAGGAGCCAAATAAATTCAGGCTTATTCATCACCTTTCGTTTCCGAAGGGTGGTTCAGTCAACGATGCGATTGCGCTGGAGGAGTGTGCAGTTACGTACACTTCCTTTGATGCAGCGATAGCATGGGTCCGTCGCCACTCATGGCGAAAGCGGATATTGAAGCTGCCTTTCGGCTTTTGCCTGTGCACCCGGAAAGTTTCCGTTTGCTAGGCTGCATATGGGACGGGGCATACTACGTAGATCGATGCCTCCCCATGGGGTGTTCTATCTCCTGCGTCTTCTTTGAAAAGTTCAGTTCTTTTCTGGAATGGGTGGTACGGGATGTTTCTGGGATCAATTCTGTCATCCACTACCTGGACGACTTTCTTTGTGTTGGCCCTGCGGGTTCCAACATCTGTGCAGTCTTATTGGGCACGTTACAGCACATAGCAGAGCGCTTTGGGGTCCCGTTAGCGCCGGAAAAAACTGTTGGCCCCATGTCCAACATTGTTTTCCTGGGAATTGAGGTAGATTCCATGAGAATGGAGTGCCGGCTGCCGTTGGACAAGCTTGAAGCGCTCAAGGCAGAGGTGCGGGGCACCATTGGAAAACGTAAGGTGCAATTGAAGCAGCTACAATCGTTATTGGGCAAGCTAAACTTTGCTTGCCGAATAATCCCCATGGGCAGGGTCTTTTGCCGGCAGTTGTCGGCAGCGACTGCGAGGGTCACCGTCCCTACTCACTTTGTGACATTTAACAGCGACCATAGGGAGGACTTGTGGGTATGGCACGAATTCCTGGAATCATTCAACGGGCGTGCTCTTTGGATGTCAGGTCCCATTAGTAATTGGGATCTTGAATTGTTTACGGATGCGGCTGGTTCTACGGGCTATGGGGCTGTTTTCCAAAGAACTTGGAGCGCTGCCCGCTGGCCCCCTACTTGGGTGGAGGCTGGGTTCTTGAAGAACCTGGTTTTACTGGAACTGTTTCCAATTGTGGTGGCAATGGAAATCTGGGGGGAGTCTTTCCGTAACCTGAAAGTGCGGCTCAACTGTGACAACTTAGGTGTTGTCCAGGTGATTAACCGTTTGTCAGCCAAGTCCATGCCGGTGGTCGGGTTGCTGAGGTATTTAGTATTGCGCTGTTTGAGATTGAATGTTTTCATCTACGCTGTACACTTACCAGGGGTCGAGAACACTTTAGCTGACGCACTGTCTCGTTTTCAGTGGGACAGGTTTCGGGAGTTGGCACCAGACGCGGAGCAGCAGGGGGTTACCTGCCCGGACTGGATGTGGAAGGTTGCCTTGGGAACGTGGCAAGGTGGATTCAGCACTCCGTGAGTAGGGCCACTTGGGACGCTTATTCCAAGGTATGGCAAGACTGGTTGGCATGCTTACAGGGGCTAGAAATCGACCCTGTGGGCCGGGAGGTACCTCAGGCGATTCTTTATTTTATTAATAGGGGTTTTGAGAGGGGCATCTCGGCAGCTGCCATCGATAAGAAACTGGCAGGTTTGGCCTTTCTTTTTAAGTTACAAGGGCTGCGTGACCACACAAAAGATTTCTGGGTAAAACAAGCAGTGAAAGGCTACAGGAAAGAGCATCGGAAGAGTGATGGTCGGCCCCCTGTGTCTTTTGACATGTTACACGGCCTATTTCGACAGGTATCGTATATTTGTAGTTCTGAGTTTGAAAGCGCGTTATTTCGGGCGGCTTTTGCGTTAGCGTTTTTTGGGGCGTTACGGGTAAGTGAATTGGTCAGCCCGTCCAAACGGGCCTCAGGGGGGCTTCAATGTGAGGATCTGGAGTTTTCGACCGATTCGGTTAGGATATGGATTAAAAGGTCAAAAACTGATCAAATTGGGAAGGGAGCACAATTGGAGGTTTTCCGGATTGCGGGGTCCCACATTTGTCCGGTAGCAGCGGTGGCATTGTTCAGGGAGAGGCGCCCGCTATTGCCGGGCTCGTTTTTGATTCATGCAGATGGGTCATCCTTGTCCAAATTTCAATTTGTAGCAGTGTTCAAAAAATGTTTAGCGGCGGCCGGTCACGATCCTGCTAGGTACTCATCCAACTCTTTCCGCATAGGGGCTGCTACAGAGGCTGCCAGGGCGGGGCTTAGTTTTGAAACAGTGAAGCGCATTGGCAGGTGGGACTCAGATAGGTTTAAGCTGTATATCTGTCCGCATTTATTGTAGGATGGTGTTTGGGAGGTTTTTCATTTAGGGTATAGAGTTTAAGGTTACTTATTGTGTTGTTTGTCAATCTTGCTTTACAGGTGACTATGTTCCCCTGGTTTGGATTTTGGGCCACTCCTTCGTTTTCTGGGGGGGCAAAAAGGGCCGACGTTCGGCCGAACGGTAGGCAACTAGGTATCCCAAGACAGGAGGCACGGGTCAGGTGGATCGGGCTTCCGGGTATGCTGTGGAACAGGGTAAGGTCAGAAGTTCACAAGTTTGCTCGTTGGGACAAGGCTCCAGATGTGTTAGTGCTCCATGTGGGGGGGAACGACATGGGGGTTAGGTCCATGAGGGATCTTATACGAGACATCAAGTGCGATGTTTTACGCTTACAGGCGTCATTTCCTGGCATGGTTATAGTGTGGTCAGACATGGTGGGGAGGACGAATTGGCGTTGGGCATTGTCTGATAAAAAGGTCGACAGGGCCCGAGTTAAGGTAAACAAGGAAGTCAGCAAGTTCGTTATGCGTAATGGGGGGGTTACCATACGACACAGGGAGTTAGAGGTGGATACGTGGAGATACCTTAGGAGTGATGGGGTGCACCTTACTGAAGTAGGTACTGACCTTTGGGCCTTAGGTTTGCAGGATGGGGTACAGCGTGCATTGAGGGTTTGGAGGTGCGTGCAAGGGTAAGGCTTTACCCCTTGCGTGCGGTGGCAGTGGTTTGGGTCTGTGAGGAGGAGGAGATTTATGTTATGGTGATTTTACATGGTTGGTACCCATATGTAATATGGGCTTTGTTATGTACCTTCCGGTTACGAGGTGTTAACCAGGAAGGGGTAAAAGTTAGGTCACTGGGGAAGGTTGTTTACTGTCTCACAGCCTGGGGTTTGCGACTGGAGACCAAAAAGTTTTTTACGAAGTTTTTGCAGTGACCTGTGGGTGGGTTCCCCTTCAAGACCCTAATAAGTATTGAGAAAGTTTATTATTAAAAATTATTTAAAATGTTATTTATTTATTTTATATTTTGTTAATAAAAGGCCGCAAGGCCATTTACTCCAGAACCTTGTCACGTCTTTTGTGGGGAGTACTGGAGGGGTTTTGAGTATGTCTAAGGGGGTAGTTAAGAGGACTGGGGGTTTAAGTCCTTCACAGGTCAAGGAGGTCCCGGAGCAGAGGACTGCAGGGGATAGGCGCAGGGACAGCATGACATGTGCGGACTGCACAGTCTCGCTGTCTCGCGCTGTTTTCCCCTTTAAGGAAAAGGGGGAGTGGCTGAAGCAGGGCAGGATGTGCAGGAGAAGATTAGGTGGAAGAAGGGGGAAGTGACGTCACTGGAAGAGCGACGGGGAAAAGATTCCCACCCACCCTCCCTTGTGTGCTTATATTAAAAAGGAGACTATGGAGTCAGCTTTGGCAGTGGTTTGGGTCTGTGAGGAGGAGGAGATTTATGTTATGGTGATTTTACATGGTTGGTACCCATATGTAATATGGGCTTTGTTATGTACCTTCCGGTTATGAGGTGTTAACCAGGAAGGGGTAAAAGTTAGGTCACTGGGGAAGGTTGTTTACTGTCTCACAGCCTGGGGCTTGCGACTGGAGACCAAAAAGTTTTTTACGAAGTTTTTGCAGTGACCTGTGGGTGGGTTCCCCTCCAAGACCCTAATAAGTATTGAGAAAGTTTATTATTAAAAATTATTTAAAAGTTATTTAAAATGCCTTGTAATAGCTATGAACTAATCATAGCCGCCGATTGCATCTCTTCAGTAACTAACAACACTGCTCTCACTGAAAAGCCAATGAAAGGGGGGCACACTGAGCATTGGGTTCACTGGCCAAGGCAGCATATTGAGGGGGCATACTTATCAATGTTATGGGCAAAATAACACCACTGACTACCAACAGTTATAGGGCACTTACCAACACTAAGACCCCTTTCACATTGGGGAGCTTTTCAGCACCAAAAATATCACCTGTAAAGCTCCTCTCAAGCCACCCCAGTGTGAAAGCCCAAGTGCTTTCACACTGGGGCGGTGCACTTGCAGGACCGGAAAAAAAGTCCGGCAGGCAGCATCTTTGGGGCAGTGCGGGAGAGCTGTATACAGCGCTCCTACACCACCCCTGCCCTTTGAAATGAATGGGCAGCGCTGCCAAAGCACCTGCAAAGCGCTTCAGCAGCGTCACAACACAGGCGCTATTAACCCTATCTTCGGCCACTAGCGAGGGTTAAAAGCGCCCCGCTAGTGGCTGAAGAGTGCCACCATAACAGCGGTAAATCGCCCAGTGTGAAAGGGGTCTTAGGAGCACATACACCAATGACCAACAACATTTAAAGGGGCACTCATACTATGCCCAAGGGTATCTACATATTGGACTTATATTATAATGAACCTTTAGCTCTTAAAAGAGACGTATGACCAAAGCTTTTTTGGACATTCTTCTCTTGTGGGTCATAGGAGTGCACTTACTTGTCCTCTCCTATGAACCAAAGGTCACAAAGCTGCTTCAGGCTCTGGAAAGATCCTGACAATAATGTCTAGATTCACCCAGATGCCTGACTGGAACTGGATCAGCCCCTCAGCATGCAGCTGAGAGCCTGAGCCAATTGCTGCCCACCCCCTTCACGGCCGGACTCTCTAGTGAGTGAGTGCTGAAAGGAGCAGAGCGGAGAGCGCTCTCCGCTTCGAGAAGACCAAGCACTGAGCAATTAGCAGTCATATGCTTTTTCAGTTCTTTGGCTGGTGGGGGACAGCTGCAGCATCAGTGTTCATTAAAAAAACACCAAAAGAAAGCTCTATAAGTCTAAAAAAAAAAATAATAGAAAACTAATTTGGGTCCAGTGTTGTATTACTGAGTATTGTCAGTCAAACAATCACCGCCTCGAAAACTGCAAAATGGCCTGGTAATGAAGGGGTATTACAGGCTGGTGCCAAGTGGTTAAAGCTGGCCTGGATGATATGTTTTTTTCCTCAGCGTGACTTTAAATAACTGAATATCTCCTATATCCAAAATTATCTCCCACTCTCCCTGTTGAGTCTTATTTTATATCATTAAAAAGACAATAACAAGAGAAAGAACACAGGAAAACCTAAATCTGCAAAGTAGGCCAGGATACCTAAAACCTTAAAAAAATTGCCCTGCCAAAAAAAAGTTACTGAAGCAAACCTCTAAGGTGATGATGAGATTACACCTAACAGATCGCTATTGTTGTTATCTGCAGCTTTGGTCTCAGACCTAATCACCATGCCTTACTTGGCTGCCTCCATCCCAACAACATATGATGCTCTAAAAGTCAGGTCAATAATTAAATGGCACTTGTACATTTAGTGAGAAGTGCAGCTGCACACCTTCCCTAACCCCCGAAATCTAAACTAACCTTGAATCCCCCACCCAGTTGCCCACTTACTTCAGACAGTCGTTACCTCCTCTGCCGATGTTTACCTACTTTGGGACGGGTGGGCATCTTCTTTAATGTTGAACACACCCCTTTTCCTCTCTTGGCAAAGTAAGGTTGATACATACACAGTGTTCTCAAGAATACTGGCAGTATCTGATTCCCTACTGAAAGGCCAAGCAAATATTTTAAAATACAATTTAAAGCTCCTGTATGACAGTCTACACAGGTCTCCAATTCATTTACTATGTGGTGCACAAGCCTCATAAATAAAAAAAGATTTCCTTCCCCTTCCCCGATTGAGCCAAATCCTCCTTCATTAGTGTCTCATGCGCTCCCCCCTCACAGACACTGCAGCCCACAGTGGGAGGGTTTCAGCAGCAAAGGCAGTCAAAGCTGTCATTCCAGAAAGTAGTGGAAAGGACTAGGTTGACCAGGTGTTGATTGACAAGCTACAGGCCTTTAATTCAACAACAGCAATGCTAATCTTGCCAGTCCACTATGGTGCAAGCAGACACTGTCTACATGAGGGACAACGCTGCTTTAAATTCAGGAGCACTGAAGCATCATCGTCCCCCCATCACATGAAGTTACATGAAGTAGATGGCATGATCTATGCAGTTACATAGTTACATAGTTAGTAAGGTTGATTAAAGACATCAGTCCATCCAGTTCAACCTGAGTGAGTGTTGGTGCACGTCCACAATTGTCCCCATCCCTATACATTGTGACCCATCAAGATGCCAATCTATTATTATTATTAATTTATTTAAGGTACCCATATAGCGCCGTCAATTTTTACGCAGTGCTCCACACACACATCGGTCCCCACCCCCAAGTTATTGTGGAACTTTGCAGAGGTACAGCATATGTTGTTTTTTAAAGCGAGGCCACTTTACTATTATAAACTTTGAAGAATGATAAAGAAATTTGACCGAAAACTAATAGTCTTTTTCGATTCTCGGGCTAACCTTAGCAGTCTTCTGATATTTTCATGTATCTGCTCTTTACCAGACTTGGCATACCTTCAATTTTGGTCTTAAATTGTGGATATTGGTTGAGAACTTCCAGTTGTTTCCTCCAGTCAAATTTATTTCTCCAGTAAGACACCACTTTCCGCAGGTGGATGGAGTTGAAGCCATAGTTGAAGCGGCTGCCCTCCAGTGGCTCCGTGTAACGGGTTTGATCTATCCTTTGGAACAAATCCTGCAAAAGACACATAGAAGCTATAAGAAGTGAAAAGTAATCAATTAAAAGGGGACCTATTGTCATCATATTTATTCATCTTGTTTACTGAACCAATAATGTTAAAAGAGGTTTCAAGGCTGCTGGAAGAAACATCAACAATATTCAGTATGATGATGACACTACACTCATAGCTGAAAACTGAGAAGATTTGAGTTAAAGAACATATAGAAAATATGGAGAGACAGAGCATTCTGGAGAACAACTTCCACTGTGGTCACCAGGAGTCAGTGTCAACTTGATGATGGCATTTAAAGGATAAGGAACCCCCCCCCCAATAAATCATTTTACCTACCTAGATCTTACTCCAAGAGAGCCAAAAGCATTGTTCACACCTCTAGGGGGCCAGGGTAAGGGGTCGGCAAAATCCAGATCCCCAGTCACCCGCTGGGGATTTGGATTTCTGAAAATACCTGTCCCTCCAGCAGGCAAACTAAAACTTCCACCCTACGCCCCATAGAAGAGAGGGTGCAGCATGGAAGCTTTAATTTGCCTTGCCTTCGAGGATCGGAGTGCAATGCCGAGGAAGAGATCCTGGTGGCTGGTGAGCAGAGAGAAGGGGGCCGGGCTGCACAGGAGGGGCGGGGCTTGCCATGCCATGCACGGCTCTCTTGGAGGGGGTGTACCCTGTACTGTGGCGGGACACAAGGCTTTCTGCTCTGTCTGCTCTCCGCTGTCTCCGTCCTGTCCCGGGCCGTGCGTGTGTGTGCTGGGACCAATCAGATGTCACTCATCTACTGAGAGGGTACTGAACTGCTCAGGAGAGCACCTGTCTATTTACTACCCTAGCCTGTCCATATACTACCCTAGCCTGTCCATATACTACCCTAGCCTGTCCATATACTACCCTAGCCTGTCCATATACTACCCTAGCCTGTCTATATACTACCCTAGCCTGTCCATATACTACCCTAGCCTGTCCATATACTACCCTAGCCTGTCCATATACTACCCTAGCCTGTCCATATACTACCCTAGTCTGTCCATATACTGATATAGCACCCTGGAGTTTAGGCAGGGTTGCTCCTAAATTTACCTGCCAGGAGTAGCTACCTTGGCTAATTGCTAGGGATCATCTGATTTCTTTCTAAGTCTGGCACTGCTGCACTTTTCCACTAGGTGGCCAGGTACCTGGTGGCATTAGATAAGAGAAGGTTGATGCAAGGTCAGATTCTGGATATATGGGATATCTCAGCCAATGGGCAAGGGCTTTCTTGGATCCCTTGTCCTGCTGGGAGAGCCTAAATATTTGGGTGGAGTCAGGTGATCAGGGTTCTGTGCCACCTGGATGGCTGTCTGTGTGGACGTGTGTTGTACTGCTCAGGTTGCTAGGCTGGAGATTGGGCCTATCCCGGGCCCTAAGCCCCCGGCTTGGCCCGGGATAGGAAAATGTGTGATAGGACCTTGTTGTCGGAAATTCTGACCGTGTGTAGGCTCCATCACACATTTTCCATCGGATTTTCCGACACACAAAGTTTGAGAGCAGGCTATAAAATTTTCCGACAACAAAATCCGTTGTCGGAATTTCCGATCGTGTGTACACAAATCCGAAGCACAAAGTGCCACGCATGCTCAGAATAAATAAAGAGATGACAGCTATTGGCTACTGCCCCGTTTATAGTCCCGACGTACGTGTTTTACGTCACCGCGTTCAGAATGATCGTGTGTGACCGTGTGTATGCAAGACAAGTTTGAGCCAACATCCGTCGGAAAAAATCCTAGGATTTTGTTGTCGGAATGTCCGAACAAAGTCCGACCGTGTGTATGGGGCATTAGTCTTAGTCCTAAGAATAAGACTAAAACTAAAACGAAATTTGCTGCTAAAATTAACACTGGTTCGAGGTAGAGGGGAAGCTGTCGCCACTAAGGGACCAACCACCCTTTTACCAGGGACCACAGTGAGTAACTGAAGCAAGTATCAGAGCAGTATTCTCACCAACCGGGGACGGTGCAGAATCTGGAAACTTCGGTGGGTATCAAGCCAAGGACTCAGCCAGCGGAAGTGATGCTTGCAGAGCAGCCTTGTGTGTCAAGCCAGGGGCCGAGCGGGCCAGTGGGGTGAAGCTTGAGAAGTATCTTGAGTGCCAAGCTAGGGACCCAGCAGAGAAGCGGGGGTGATGCTTGAGGAAGATACTACAGTGAAGATTGGAGGAGCTCAAGGGATTCTGTGGCAGAAAATTGTCTAGTCTAGTGAGAGATTCGGAGCTCAGTGTGCTGAAGAACTACAAGAAGTGATTGTAGTGGAAGTGAAGGAACTTTTAAAGACTGTTGCCATAGGAGACAGCATTCCTACACATGCAGATGTGGCGTCTGGATGGCTTTCCCTGCATGGATGTCCTCCTGTTGAAGCCTCGGAGTCGGTCAATTAACCTTGCAACTACATAAGGGTGTCCTGGCCCATACCCTCTCTCCCAAAGTTCTGTTAAGAGAATTAAAACCTCTTTTTTATTCAAGAAGTGTCTGGCGCCTAATTACTCTGGCTACTTTGCACCCACTATGCCTCACAACCCACCATATACAGAAGGGTGTCAGCTATCTCTGGCCCTGGAGGTTCTCATTAGATCGAAGGAGGCCTGGAACCTTGCTACACTAACCTAGCCTGTCCATATACTACCCTAGCCTGTCCATATACTATCCTAGCCTGTCCATATACTACCCTAGCCTGTCCATTTACTTCTCTAACCTGTCCATTTACAACCCTGGCCTGTCCATATACCTGCGGACCTCGGCTGGCGTGAGGAAGTGAGGCGGTTGTCGCCACTATTTGTCTTCAGGCCGGGTCCAGAGGCGCATGTGTGGGCCTGCGGACCACAGCTGTAGAAATAGGTAGAGAGGCACCGCATAAATCTCCACCCTGCCACCTCCACCATATACATGGCCAGGGCAAAGGGGGAGGAGTCAGGGGCAGCAAAATGAGGTTTCACCTATTATGTCAAAAATCCATGCACCAGCCCTGCATCCATGCCTGCACAGTTCAGCCCCATAGGCTTCTATGGGACTAGTGGATGAATAGGAGCCAATCTGTCTACCAGCCCAAAAAACATGCAGGCGAGGATGTCAAATCAGCTATCCGACAGAGGGATGTAAAAAATGCCATAGGAGCAGGGGCAGGATCTAGGTAAGTATAGCGATTTACCAATTCTTAGATGTGGTGGTTGCTTTAGCCCGAGTTCACACTTATGCGAATTAGATGTGCGTTTCCCCACATCTAATTCGCATAGTAGGAGAATGTGACTGGCTCCCTATGGAGCCGGTTCACATATCTCCGGGGCGGCTGCGGAGCGCACTGCACAAAAACGCCGTGCGTCTTTGGCTCCGTTTCAGGGCCGAATTCAGGCATAGAATCGGCCCTGATTCGTCCCTGAAACGAGGAACAGGGACGCACAGCGCTTCCGTGCGATCCGCAGCCCGGTATAGTGTGAACCCGGGCTTAGCTTTATTTTTTAGTCGTTCTTTATTCTATTTTCACCTGGTGATCTCGCCAGTTAGTCTGTTGTTTTTCAAAAGAACAAGCTCTCTTCCAGATGTATCAGTTTACAGGAATGAGATAAACTATTTAACACTGACAGGGGTGATCATATTTATTTTATTCATGTAAAACCTTTACCCAAAAATAGATGAAAGAAAACAGTTTGCTGTAACTGATTATAAAGTATGACCTGGAGTTTGGCATCAATTCATTGGTGTATTTAAATCTGACAATGCTGATGTCTGTTGTGCCTCCGGTTCTTATTCATCCAGAGTGGGGGCAACGTATGACAGGAGGTGTGCTACTGGCCAGATCACCAGGTGAAAACAGGGGGGAAAAAACCCTAAAAAGGGAAAAATGAATGCAGCCACCACATCTAATGTTTGGTAAGCTGCAATATATTACATTTTTAGTCTTGAGCCTAATACCGCTTTAAGGTGGTGGTGGGGCGAGGGGAGTAGGATGGGCTAGACCAAGGGGTAGGGAAAATGAATCTTTAAAGTAGTTGTAAACCCTCGTGTTTTTTCACCCTAATGCATCCTATGCATTAAGGTGAAAAAACTTTTGACACTGACCGCCCCCCCACGTTTTACTCACCTGAGCCCGTTCGCTCCTTCAGTGGAGATGCGCTGTACCTCTCTGCCCGGGGTTCTCGGCTCTTGATTGGATAGATTGATAGCAGCGCAGCCATTGGCTCCCGCTGCTGTCAATCAAATCCAATGACGTGGGCGCCGGGGGGGGGGGCACGGCTGAGTCCGGGATTCTGTGTCTATTGAAGCAAATGGTGGACTCGGTAGCGCGCCTGCAAGGTAACACCCTGGGAGAGCGCTTCTCATAGGGGGTTTACCGATGCAAGGAGGAGCTGCGAGCGCCGTTGAGGGACCCCAGAAGAGGAGGATCGGGGCCACACTGTGCAAAACGAACTGCACAGTGGAGGTAAGTATGATGTTTGTTATTTAAGAAAAAAAAATAGGATTTACAACCCCTTTAAGTGTTGTCAAGTTGACAATGACTCCCGGCGACCACATTGAACGTTTGTGGGCAAGTTTCCCTATCCTTTAATAATAGTAGTTGTCTTTTTACAGCTTATATTTGGGGTTGCGCTAGCCAGTGCAGAAACCAGAAGATATTTTGATCATACCTGCAGATCTAATCACCTTCCTAGTGCCTATGGCCTCACTCCAGTATTACAAAATCTTTCTTTGTACACACACAGAATCCCTCAACAAATATGCTGTAGATCTATAGAGTGATACAGAACAGTTCAAGTTTATCTTACGCCAAAGGAATTGAGTAAAAATCTAAGAAGGACACCACTGCAATGAAAACGATTTTTTTTAGATTAGAAAGGAAAGGCTTGGACCTCCTCCTGTGCTCCGCCTGAAGATTTCACACCACTTCCTGTCATAGTGATAACATGGTCTCCAATGATGGAAGTGAAAGAAAAATCCTGCAACTGGAACCAAGGAGCAATACAAATCTTTCCCCCACTCTATACAAAACAAAAATAAAGTTTTAGTGAAAGTTACACTTTGACATACACATACCACCATGTTATCATGCCTATCCCATTATCTCCTGCACCTAAAACACCCAACCAGCATAACTCAACCTATGGTGACAGGCAGCAATGGAGAGAGCTTTTGGAAATGGCTAGGTAAGCCCTTTGGGCCTTCCAGAATCAGCAGTAACCTCTCCTATGTTCTCCCTTTTCCAGACCAACATATATAGGCAGATGGAAAGTCAAGATTGGTGTAGACAGGGGACCAAACCATTTCTCATAAAGGAATTTTCTGCATTAATTGTCTATGACTCTTTGCAAAAGCATCCCTCTAACTCAGGGGTAGGCAACCTCTGCCCTCCAGCTGTGGTGAAACTACAAATCCCGTCATGCCTTTTGCATCTAGGACTCATGCCTATGATTGTCAGGGTCTTGCAAAGTATCATGGGATTTATAGTTTCACCACAGCTGGAGGGCCAAGGTTGCCTACCGCTGCTCTAACTGGTACAGTAGCAGATGAAATGCAGAGACATCCACAGTACACTATATTACCAAAAGTATTGGGACGCCTGCCTTTACACACAAAGGCAGGAAGGGAAGGAAGAGGCCACCTCCAAACTGTTCCCACAAAGTTGGGAAAATGAAATTGTCCAAAATCTCTTAGTATGCTGACGCTTTAAGAGTTCCCTTCACTGCAACTAAGGGGCCAAGCCCAAACCCTGAAAGACAATAATCCCCCCTCCACCAAATGATTTGGACCAGTGCACATAGCAAGGTCCATAAAGACATGAATGAGCGAGTTTGGGGCAGAGGAACTTGTTTGGCCTCCACAGAGTCCTGACCTCAACCCGATAGAATACCTTTGGGATGAAAGAGTGGACACTGCGAGCCAGGCCTTCTCATCCAACATCAGTGCCTGACCTCACAAATGCGCTTCTGGAAGAATGATCAAACATTGCCATAGACACACTCCTAAACCTTGTGGACAGCCTTCCCAGAAGAGTTGAAGCTGTTATAGCTGCAAAAGGTGGGCCAACTCAATATTGAACCCTACGGACTAAGACTGGGATGCCATTAAAGTTCATGTGCGTGAAAAAGCAGGCGTCCCAATACTTCTGGTAATATAGTGTATATGCTCTACTATGTACTTGTCATTAGATAAAGCACTTGAAATCAGCTTACATTTAGCTCCTCTTCTGAAGTCTCAATTTTGAAAGGACGGATATCTTCGTTATCATCATCTTGCCTCTGCCCAGGACCCCACCATCCATCTCCCATTGGCAAAGTGTCGTCCGTTTTCCTGAAGACAAAGTGGTAGAGGAGAGCCCCGACCACCAGCGCTCCAACAATTTCTAGAAGCATTTTACCTACAAGAAATAATCGCACAGTCAGTGGACCTCAGGCCAACCGATCAAATTGTTTCCAGGGACTATGCGTCTTAGCTAGTGCCCCATATACACTTCCAACCAAACGTGACATTTTTACTACATACATGATTTATTTAGAGTTTTAAAAAAAGATGGGGATGTTTCAAAATACGCTAAAAAGGGCTGATGCACACTGGGCGTTTGACGCTACTGTTAGGGACAGCGGGTGTTTTTTTTTACTGCCTCTAAACTCTCCTGCATGTTATTCTATGTGCTTTTAGCAGCGTTCTGTGGCAGGAGAGTTTAGTGGCAGAAAAAAAAACCTACTTCCAGGGCGTTCTGGAGCACCAGCATTTTGGCAGAAAAAAACTCTTGACAGCTCCTAAACTCTGCTAGTGAAAACCAGTGAATAGCTGGTTGTTAAGAAGTGGGCCGGTGTCCTATCGAAAATAGTCCCCCATCGGATAGTGTCCGCCCTCTACTGCGCAAGCGCAGAGCCTGGCATTGGATAGTGTCCGCCCTCTACTGCGCAAGCGCCAATGGAGTACATAGGACACTCCGAAAATAGCCGAAAATCAACAGCTGAACATTATCTCTACAGGGCGCATGTGCACTTTGCACAGTTAATACCATAGTATGTCACATGCACCCGCAGGGTCCCGCACGCTCCCGAGGCTCGTACAACTTTGTAAGGGGTGGTGTTGCTATTTATCTTACCCCTTCACAGCGTCTTTCTACACGTTTTATGGATGCATGATACTGTGCCTAATTGTTTGTGTTAGGTCCTTAAATACATACAGCAAACACGCTCATAAACATCACTAAACCCACCCTTCACTTCAGTAAAGACGCCCCGCAAACATCCGCCCATTTTATGAATCCGCCCCCTCCAGCATCAGGAGCCTGTGACAGAATGTAACATGAATTGTGCAGGCGTCGTTTATACTTCTTCATCAGCTGTCCTTCTTCGGAGACTTTCGGCGTCTCCTTTGTCCTCCTTACTGCGCAAGCGCGGCGCCTGCGCAGTACGGATCGGACACTATCCGATGGGGGGACACTTTTCGTCAGAACACCGGCAAGCCAGCCGCCACATCCTTAACAATGGATGACTCATCAGCTGTCAGTGGGGTTCCCCTCTGACAGCTCAATGTACACAAAAGAATTGCCAGCAATAAAAAATTGAGTAAGAAAAACAGCATGGGGTCCCCCCAATCCATAATATCAGGCCCTTTGGGTCTGGTATGGATTTTAAAGGGGAACCCCATGACAAAATGTAAAAAAAAATGGCTTGGGGTCCCCCCCACCCAAATCTATACCAGACCCTTATCTGAGCATGCAGCCTGACGAGTGAATGCCTCCCACCTGAACCATACCAGGTCACATGCCCTCAACAAGACTCTCCCCCCAAAGCACCTTGTCCTAATATTGATGGGGACAAGACCCTCTTCCCCACAACCCTGGTTGGTGGTTGTGGGGGTCTGCGGGTGGGGGTCTTATTTGAATCTGGAAGCCTCCTTTAACAACCTGATCCACATCTGGCTCTCGCTTCCTCCCAGTGATGTCAGGCTGGCGTGGACTTTCTGGATCTGCAGGGCCTCCATGCCCTTCTCCACCATCTCCTAGCTATCTAGACCACCTAGCAAAGCCTGCAGGACAGAGGCAAGCAACATACCCTTACTACACGATAAGCACATTTCTTGCTGATACTCTGTGAGTGTTTTTATGTAGTGTGAATAAAATCTTGCTTTTAATACTGCACTTAGGTGGCACGGCTCTACAGAGCTGGACACACTCTGAAACCTACATTGTTTAATCCATACGGAATTTTATATACTGTAAAACATTCCATGCACTGGGTTTTTTGCCTCATATGTTTCAGAACCGTATATCCTCACTCTCATTAGCTGGGTACACACCCTCTGTGCGCCAGAATTCTCTGATCTTTTGATTGTGCTAAAAATATATATATAACATTCAAACAAGGACTGCTGCACTCAAAATGTATTCTGAATCCAAAAATAGACAGGGTTACATGTTATGTTCCAAATAGCTAGCTTTCGGGCAAAGTACAGAACGCTCTTCCTAAGGCTAGAACATCATCTGAATAACATACATGTTTCACAAGTATATATATACATATCAATTAACAAAACAATTAGCTGAACAAGGAACCACTGAAGTAATTATCTCGTATCCATAACACATGATTCTTTTGTTATAAGAATCATGTGTTATGGATACGGGATAATTACTTTAGTGATTCCTTGTTCAGCTAATTGTTTTGTTAATTGATATGTATATATATATATATATATATATATATATATATATATATATATATGTTAGAGCGAGAGCAATAATTCTAGCACTAGACCTCCTCTGTAACTCTAAACTCAAGCGATCGTGGTGATACCTCACATGTGTGGTTTGAACACCATTTTCATATGCAGGCGCTACTCACGTATATGTTAGTTTCTAGCTCATCGGGACGAGGCGCAATAAAAAAAAAAAAAATTCTTATTTATTATACTTTTTATTTTTATTTTTTTTACACAGTTCTTTTAAAAAAAATGTGTCACTTTTATTCCTATTACAATTTAAACATCCCTTGTAATAGAAAAAAAGCATGACAGGACCTCTTAAATATGAGATCTGGGGTCAAAAAGACCTCAGATCTCATATTTTCACTAAAATGCAATTTAAAGTGGAGGGCCACCCTGAAAAAAAAATACACCAAAAATCCTAAAAAAAATTAAAAAAAAACATTTGAAAAAAAAAAAAAAAAATTTAAACTTATCTAAACCCTTGTTGCTAGGCAGTCTTCCTAATCTGCCTCTTCCTTTTCCGCGGCGTCTTCTGCTCCTCGGTGAGCGGCCCCGTTGTCTTCTGGGAACTGTGTGTGTTCCCAGAACACCACGGGGCCATTCACAGAGCGCCGCGCCGCTCGCGCGTGCGCAGTAGGAAACTGGCAGTGAAGTAAAAAAATAGCTGCACAAATACCCGTGGGACATAAAAAGTTGTAACGACCACCGTTTTATTCCATAGGGTGGCTGCTAAAACAATATATATAATGTTTGGGGGTTCTGAGTAATTTTCTAGCAAAAAAAAGATGATTTTTTACATGTAGGAGAGAAGTGTCAGAATTGGCCTGGGTGGCAAGGGGTTACTTACCATAAGTAATATACAAATAATTATTATATATTGTTTTTAAGGTAATTTACTATATTTTCAATATCTGTACTCAAGCAGGTGGCTTTAACAGACAAATTACTGAAGTTTTAATTTATATTTTGCAACCAGTAATTTCACAGTAAATAGATAAATAATAAATGATTATGTTATAACATATAGCATAATAATATATGATTTAGCTTGAATATAACAGTTTCTTTTCAGCAGGCAGTAGATTCTCATTCTCCCTCTTAATTGTGAGAAAAACATGGGATTGTGGGTACACATAGGTGTCCTTTTATGAAACTGCGGTAAAATACCGCTATTCAGTTCTCAGGCATTCTCAGAGGAGATCGCTCTCCTCTGAGTGCCTGTTTATGAAGGTCTGTATCTCGCTTCTCATGTTGAGTTGAGAAGCGATCTACAAACGCCGGGAACGCCTGAGAACGGCTCCTCTCACTGTAATCTCGCGTGATGTAGCGGGATTACAGTATGAGGAAGTGGAAAATACAAAAAGTTGAACACGAATCAGCACACATTATTCCCCAACATATTAATAAAATAATAAAGTTAAATTCCCCCTACACAATATACATTAACCTAATTGTAAAAAACATTGTTTTTATCAATATTTAAAGATCATACATGTGCCTATTTAAATGTGAATGGTGTAAAGTAAATGAATGTAATCCACATATGTAATGCAGCTATACACCATTCATATAAATGCAAAATACATTTATAATCATTAAATAATAATTTTAATAAAGTATACAAGTATAAATATTTATTAATAAGTTAAAATAAAATATATTTCATAATTGATAAACACCCGTATAACTGTAATAGAATATGTCATGGGTAAAACTATATTTCAGGGTTTACAAAATCTGATTTACTAATAAATTAAAAATTATATAAAAATGACATTAATAATAGCTTAATTAATTAATTATTAAATTATACATAATTAAATAATTATTAAATAATAATTAACCACTTCAATACCAGGCACTTAGACACCTTCCCGCCCAGGCCAATTTTCTTTCTTTTTTTTTTTTTTTTAAACAAAAAGCTTTTATTAATGTTTGAAAATTACATTGGTACAATCATATTAACATTTGTACATAAGCTTCATATAACAGTGAATAATTGACTTCAATAGTAGAGTATTTACTGGTAAGGCCACCAAGGTGGTTTCATATCCGACCTATTGTTCTATTGATAAATTATTTGGAAATACTCTAGCTTTGTATAGAAAAAATCTGTTATTTATTTTGAAAGGGAGAATAAATTTGTGGACCCCTGAGAGGTGTCCTTAGATATAGATATAGTAACAGAAATAAGGAGTAAAGAGGAGGAAAGAAAATTAAACAAAAATAAAATAAAATAAATATATTATAGGAAAAATATTGGTCTATGTATAAAAGGTTTATCTTTATGTGAAAGTGGTATATGAATCAGAATCCCCAGGCCAATTTTCAGCTTTCAGCGCTGTCGCAATTTGAATGACAATTGCGTGGTCATGCTACACTGTACTCAAACAAATTTTTTATCATTTTGTTCCCACAAATAGAGCCTTTTTTTGGTGGTATTTGATCAGCTCTGCGGTTTTTATTATTTGCACAACAAATAAAAAAAGACTGAAAATTTCGAAAAGAAACAGGTTTTTCTTTGTTTCTGTGAAAATTTTTTGTAAATAAGTACGTTTTCTTCTTCAATGATGGGAACTAATACGGCGGCACTGATGGGCACCGCTGAGGTGGCACCAATGAGGTGGCACTGATGGGCACTGATAGGCGGCACTGATAGGTGGCACTGGTATGCGGCACTGATGGGCACTCATAGGCAGCACTGATGGGCACTCGTAGGTGGCATTGATTGGTACATATAGGTGGCACTGATGGGTACTTATGGGTGGCACTGATGGGCACAGATGGGCACTGACAGGTGGCACCGATGGGCAATGACAGGTGGCACTGAACACACTGATTGGTGGCACTGATAAAACATATTGGGGGCACTGCTGGGCAGATCTGGAACATAATGGTGCCAATCAGTGCCCATTTGTGGGCACTGATTGGCAGAGATTGGGCACATATGGATGGCCATGGGGTACATACCTGGCCATCCACATGTTGCCTCTACCCTGGTGGTCCTAGTGGCGATCCCTGGTGGTCCAGTGTGGTGATCCGAGGGGGGCTGCGCTGATAAACAATCAGCGCAGACCCCCCCCCTGTCAGGAGAGCCGCCGATCGGCTCTCCTCTACTCGCGTCTGTCAGACGGCTCTTCCTATTGACAGCGTGATCAGCCGTGATTGGACACGGCTGATCACGTGGTAAAGAGCCTCCGCCGGAGGCTCTTTACCAAGATCGGTGGAGCGGTGTGTCAGGCTGACACACCGCTCCACCGATCGCCGTGATGCGCCCCTGCGGGCGCGCGACGGCATGTTATCCTGCTGGACGTCATATGACGCCCAGTCAGGATAACGCAACCACCGACCGGCCGTCATCTGCTATGGGCCGGGCGGGAAGTGGTTAATAATTAATTAATTATTCATATCTTTTCATTTGACAACACTGAATAAATGACACGCTACAATGTAAAGCAGTGAGTGTACAGCTTGTATAACAGTGAAAATTTGCTGTCCCCTCGAAATACCTCAACACACAGTCTTTATTGTCTAAACCGCTGAAAACAAAAGTGAGTAGACCCCTAATTAAAAAAATGTCCAAATTGGGCCCAAAGTGTCAATATTTTGTGTGGCTACTATTATTTTCCAGCACTGCCTTAACCCTCTTGGGCATGGAGTTCCCCAGAGCTTCACATGTTGCCACTGGAGTCCTCTTCCACTCCTACATGACGATATCACGGAGCTGGTCGATGTTAGAGACCTTGCGCTCCTCCTCCTTCCGTTTGAGGATACCCAACAGATGCTCAATAGGGTTTAGGTCTGGAGACATGCTTGGCCAGTCAATGACCTTTACCCTCAGCTTCTTTAGCAAGACAGTGGTCGTGTTGGAGGAGTGTTTGGGGTCGTTATCATGTTGGAATACTGCCCTGCGGCCCAGTCTCTGAAAGGAGGGGATCATGTCACAGTACATATTGGCATTCATGGTTGTCTCAATGAACTGTAGCTCCCCAGTGGCGGGAGCACTCACAAAGCTCCAGACCATGACACTCCCACCACCATAATTGACTGTAGGCAAGACACACTTGTCTTTGTACTCCTCACCTGGTTGCCGCCAAACACACATGACACCATCTGAACCAAATAAGTTTATCTAGGTCTCATTAGACCACAGGACAATCCATGTCCTTAGTCTGCTTATCTTCAGCAAACTGTTTGTGGGCTTTATTGTGCATCATCTTTAAGGCTTCATTCTGGGATGACAGCCATGCAGACCAATTTGATGCAGTGTTCAGCATATGTTCTGAGCACTGACAGGCTGACCCCCCACCCCTTCAACCTTTGCAGCAATGCTGGCAGCACTCATACGTCTATTTTCCAAAGACAACCTCAGGATATGACGCTGAGCACATGCACTCAACTTCTTTGGTCAACCATATCGAGGCCTGCTCTGATTGAAACCCATCCTGTTAAACTGCTGTATGGTCTTGGCCACCGTGTGGCAGCTGAGTTTACGGGTGTTGGAAATCTTCTTATAGCCTAGGCCATCTTTATGTAGAGCAACAATTCCTTTTTCTCACATCCTCAGAGAGTTCATTGCCATGAGGTGCCATGTTGAACTTCCAGTGACCAGTATGAGAGAGTGAGAGCGATAACACCAATTTTAACACACCTGCTCCCCATTCACACCTGAGACCTAGTAACACTAACAAGCCACATGACACCGGGGAGGGAAAATGACTAATTGTGCCCAAGTTGAACATTTTCACTTAGGGGTGTACTCACTTCTGTTGCCAGTGGTTTTGACATTAAGGCTTGTGTTGAGTTATTTTGAGGGGACAGTAAATTTACACTGTTATACAAGCTGTACACTCACTATTTTACATTATAGCAAAGTGTCATTTTTTTCAGTGTTGTCACATGAAAATGTGAAGGGTGTACCCATTTTTATGAGGTACTGTAAATAAGAGAGAGAAAGAGGCTGGCATCACAATTGTGCAATCACAGAAATTGCATCTCACGCATTGCTGTGCATATCACATGCAATGTTTGTGCGATATTAATTTAAATCATATTGCATTTGCACCAAAATTGTAAAGGACCCTTTAGGTGGTCCGCACTGGAAACGGATCGCACTGGTGTTCACACCGATGCGATCCGATTTCTGCACCATTTCATAGTTCACACTGTGATCTTTGAAATGATCTGGGGGTGTCATTAACTTTACATTGACAGCCGCAGCGGTGCGCAGATGTCAATGCAGGTGCGATGTGGAAACCCGCACAGGGATCACGCTGGTTCCCGCATCGCACAAGTGTGAACCCAGCCAGAGACGTGAACATGTAAATAAAAAAAATATATATAATATATCTAAATATAGATATATATATCTACATATATATATATATATATATATATATATATATATATATATATATAGATATAGATATAGATATATATATATATATAGATTAGGGCTGAAACAACTAATCGATTAATCGACAACTAATCGATTAGGAAAATAATCGATTTCTATTTTCATAATCGAATAATCGGCCAGTAACATGATGTGGTTAAAAAAAAAACTAAAATGAGCCCTTTATAGTACAAAAAGAGAAAATGATCGCTACTGTAACTATTTCTTTCACAGTTCTACAGTAAAAAAAAAAATGAACCCTGTACAGTAGTGATTATTTCCTTTTTTAGTACTATAAAGGGCTAATATTCGTTTTTTTTAACCCCATTATGTTACTAAACGTCTTACACCTGGTTCACATCTATGTGTTTTTTGGTGCTTTTTGCAGAAACGGACTACAGTTCATTTACACGGTTTCCTATGGGACACGTTCACCTCTATGCTTTTTCAGCCGCTGCGTATTTGGAAAGCGTCAGTGACTTTTTTTAACGCAAAACAGTGCTTTTTTGGTTCAACATACTTCAATGGAGAAGCTGCAGAAAAGCATGTAATGCGTTTTTGCAGCAATTTGTGTTTTTTAATCTGCCCAACAACAAATTGACCAAAAACATGCAAAAACGCACATCGCAGCAAAATCACGTGCGCAAAAATCTAAACGCACAGAAAAGAGCACTACAGAAACAGATCAAAAGCAAACTGCATAGGTGTGCACTGAGCCTTATGCTGGCCACACCGATCAATTTTCAGATGAGAATATTCAGACGAAAAATCTTTGCACATTCGATGAATGAAAGAATGTTTGAAAATTTTCACTTGTTTTTAAAATAATTGTAATTTCTGAACGAAAACCACATACACTGTCTGATAATGCCTTTCACCAAGAAGTTTTTTATTATTTCCAAATTTTCCCATTACTGTGGTTGAAAATGAACGTCGATTTGACCCCACTAACGATTAGAAAATAGAACGAACGTTCTTATCTCTCCTGGATTAGATATTTTGCTTCCTAACCATATAGTTGGCTATTTTTATTTACCACTGCATATAGACATTTAAGAATAAATTGCCTTTTTTTAAAACTTTACATATTAACTAAATTATACACCACACTTTTTTCTTAAGGTTATTAACCGATTAATCGATTAATCGAAATAATAATCGGCCAACTAATCGATTATGAAAATAATCGTTAGTTGCAGCCCTAATATAGATATATATATATATAGATATATAGATATATATCTATATATATATATACACACATACACATTGAAATAAACACACACACACACACACACACACACACACATATATATATATATATATATACACACACACACTATAGAATGCTAACCTGCTTGTTTTGGGGTGTGTAATGGTAGGGAAGATGTGCTCTGGCTGTATGGCTGCACGTGGGTGAAAGAAGGAAGTCAAAAGACTTCTTACTTCCTCCAGAATACTCAGCCAGCTTCGCGCTTCTCTCTCTGATTCTCCACCTCTGGAATGGTGAATCAGAAAGTGAGAATTCAGCCACAGATCGCCAGTGAGGTGCCGAGATCACACCTTCATACACTGGCCGTTTCTGTGACAGTCAGTTACAGATTCTCACTGTGCTGCGATAATCAGTGGAGAACATGTTCTCTGCTGATTACCTCAGTTTTATACACTGGTAACGACCTGAGATCAGCGGTGAGACTCGGGATCGCCGCTGATCTCAGTTTCATAAAAGGACACCATAAAGATGTTTTTTCCTTGTAGTTAAGAGGGCTGGGCTGGACGGGAGCATTTGTCTTTTAGACACATGCCCCTTCTATGACACTGCAGTGAGAGGCGTGCCTCCACTACAGCATTTTTATTGGGCAGCTTGGACCAATGGTACTTTACCATTGGTCCAAGACTCCAAGCTGTTTATTGAGCTCAGTGCCTCTGACAAGAAGTCAGAGGCACTGTGAGCTCAACCTCTCAGTCTGCTGCAAACAGAGTGTGCCAGCTTGTATTTAAAGTGGCCGCTCTGTATTTAGTTTCTGACAGGCTGCGCAAGGAGCCCCACATCTCTGGAACCATAGGTTGTTTACCAGTGGTGGGGTAGCACTTAGGCTACATACCCCCCAAATTTGGGGTCTCTATGACCCCAGGTAGCCGAGCTACAACCCTCGAAGCTCGATTTTTTTTTTTATGCTCAGGCAGCTGTGCTTCCCTGATATATATGTAGCGCTGACAACCTTTGTTTCTAGCTCTATGTGTATTATACAGTACATAGGTTGTGTTAGTGCCATCTTGTGGACAATTGAGAAAGTACAATACGTTTACGTTTCATGATCAAGTGAAATGACATGGAAGTGATTCATTGTTTACTTCGGAACTTTAGCTCTGACCCACCCACAATGCTCCTGGACAAGGTGAGAACTGAACTGCATTGTGGGAGGATATAAAAGGGTAAGGAGCGGCCATCTTAGCTCTCTTGTTCCTGGGATGCATGGCCTGCCAGCAGAACCCTGTGGGTGTGTGTGTCCTACAGGGTTGCGGCCTACTTTGCGAAGGAGCGGAGCAGCTGCAAGGATCCTGCCATCACATCACAGCGTGCTGGAGCAGCTGAAGTGATCGTTCCAGAGACCCGTGGGGAGATAACCGAGGACTCCTGGTCGCTTGTGAACGGAACAGTGTAATGGCATTGTGGTGTCTCGATACGGGCTGAGAACTGCTGTGACGGAGACATCCATCTGCCTGGATCTCGTGTGGTGAGAGGGTTAACACCCAGAAGTCTGTTTAACTATTACATACACAGTTAGAACTGTTACAGAGCGTTGCTGGGACTGATAGTCCCACGGAACAAGTGAAGTTGGAGAACTTTACACCTGAATAGACTTCAGTATTCAAGAACGGATGCTAGATGCTTGTTTCTTTATATAAGAACACTTAGTCAATCTGTTGGATTACAATTGTTTTAGTGTGATACATTACACTGCGCAACACCCAGGAGGAACCCCTTTTGCGAATTACAATTATAAAAGCTAGCAAAGACTGAAGACGTCAGGACTACCTTATCATTGCAGGGCCCTGCATTTAGTTACAAAGGATAGTGACTTTAAGGTCTAGAGCAGGGGGAGCTCCCGGGTATATTTGTATATAATTAGATATATTTGTGTCTGTTACTGATTGTCACAACTATTCCTTATACTGTCACACTACGTTGGTGTGATAGTATAGTCACTGTAATAATTCTTTATATAAATATATTATTTACTAAAAGAAAGAAGTTATTTTTGGTTATTACTAAAGTTTGTGTGCAGTGTTGTCATTTCTCCTGCAGGTGGAGCTACCAACACCCAGGTAGAGGTAACTATAACTGTAAGTGTATTGTTGTGGGTTAAAGTTGATACTCATATTACTACAACACTGCACTACATTTGTGTCAAGGGGATTGAACAATTTAAGAAGGGTGAAGAGCATAGAGGACAGGCCCGCTTTAAACCAGCAGCTCCACCGAGAGTTATTGCTACATATAGATAGACATAGCTGAATGAGGAGGGACATACCCCAACCTGCTCTCCTAGCAGAGAAATACCTTAATTAGTCAGTATACAGATACATCCTAAAAAGCATCCCGACAATGCTGGGCTCTATTAATAACTGAAACTAATATTACAAACCCAGTTAAATAAATCTCTCTTTCGTTTTGTCCTTTTTGTTCATAAAGAGATTCAATAAGAGAGAGAGACAGTCTGATAGCAAACAGCTTCTTCTTTAGAAAACCATCATTCTTACCAGTGTTATGGGTGTACCTTTTATTAAATGTTTATTTGTACAGCAAGATTTTAAATACATACTGTAGTACGAAAAAATCATTTTTGAAAACCATAAACTTAAAAAATCAAATTACAACTGACCCCAATCCATTATTATAGATTTAATTCCCTTTAAGGTAAACCAAGGTAATATAAATTGATAATAACCATGGGCATATAAAAGCAAAGATGTTTTTGCAGCACTGATCAATGGTCAATATAAAACACTTTGAGAGTCAAGACCTTTCCAGAATAAATCTCTGAGACTTGGAAAATGATCCAGGAAATCAGGAGAAACTGACAAGCACATAGATGTATAACGATGATGTCCCCTCACCTTCACAGTCCTCAGCCCACAGAGGAGATTGATACCTTGTTATGAGCCGCTGAGAGCCCAGAAACAATCCCACACAATAAAACTACAGTGCAAATAAAACTCCGAACAACAAAGGCATATCGAGGGAAAATGGAGGTCCCCGCTGATTTTGTTTACGCTTCAGATAATAGGGGAAGTGTCCAGGAAAGAAGGCTCTCAGCGCTATGCTGGAAATTAGAAGACAGCTAGAGATTGTGCCGGTCTCTGTAAAAAAAAACTCCAGCAAAGACAGATAAATCTGTTTTTATATCATAATGGGTTCTGTGCAATATAGTATTTTCCTTTCTGTGCAGTCAGCCCCTGGCTCTCCTTCCATATTTCTTTATTCTGGATAGAGAGGGGAAGGACTGGATTCTGCGGTGGCCTTATTGATGTACAGTACATTTAAGGTTTGGAGATGTATCTGCTCATTTTCTGTCCCAGTGACCATACAGAACATAAAAGCTGATCTCCAAACCGATATAACAGATACAAATTAATACAGCTCTATTTTTCTTTTTAGTATTATTTTAAATGCAAGCAGTGTAAGTTAATGAATTTGACATGGTATCAGTCCATTGCTACTCCCTGTACAGCAGAGATCAGACTGAGAGAGGAAGAAGCACCACAAGGAGCCAATAAATTGGGATGCAGTACAAATGGAATGTAAGTGGTGCCCATATCTCCCAACTTGCCAACTTCCAAATGAGGGAACTTAAAGTAATTGTTACCCCAACACTTCATATTCCTGATATGTGCCTGTTGTACCATGTACTTGTATGAGAAAGTATCCTGTTCTCTTTGCATTGCTTCCTTTGTGCGAAATCCCTGGTGTCCCTGCTAGTCCCCTTGCTTATTAAATACTGACCGCGCTAAGCAGGAGAGCACACTGTGGTTATTTCTCTAGCTGTGCTGGGAACTCAGTGTGCACTCCTCCAATGATCAGACTTGTCCTGACATGCCCCCTCTGCACAGCCATTCACTGGCTGCTGCTTCTCCTCCTCCTAGTTATTATGCAACAGAGAACAGAGGGAATGTGATTATTATTTAAAAAAAGAAAAAAATGTATTCATAATTTTTATATCTTTTGTATATCTATACAAAAATGTTTTGCACTCCATTTCTATTTTAAACGGAATGGGTTGTTTTACAAGGTAATCGTTTACAATCACTTTAACCACTTGAGCTTCGGAAGGTTTTACCCCCTTCATGACCAGACCATTTTTTGCTATTCAGCACTGCGCTACTTTAACTGGTAATTGTTCGGTCATGCAACACTGTACCCAAATGAAATTTATATTTTTTTTACACAAATAGAGCTATCTTTTCTGCTATGTAATCACCACTGGGTTTTTTTTATTTTGCTACTTAAACAAGAAAATCCAACCAATTTTGAAAAAACACGTTTTTCTTAGTTTCTGTTATAAGATTTTGCAAACAATTAATCTTTCTTCATAAATTTAGGCCAAAATGTAGCCTGCTACATTCTTATGCCGCGTGCACAGGAGCGGATTTTCCACTCAAGCTTGCCTTGTATACACACGGTCACACAAAAGTTCTCTGAACTTTCGACCGTCAAGAACGCGGTGATGTACAACACTACGACGAGCCAAGAAAATGAAGTTCAATGCTTCCGAGCATGCGTCGGATTGTTTCCGAGCATGCGTAGGAATTTTGCACGAATTTTGCACGTTGGAATCATCGCTCATCGATCTCATCGGTCTTTTGCTGGCCGAATTTCCGATCGTGTGTACGCGGCATAAAGGTAGAAATAACCCAAATCACTGTGTGAAAGTTATACGGTCTATAAACTCTGGTATAGATATATGAAATTTGATCAGTTAATTAATATGGCAAGTATGGATCTCTCATCCAAAGGCTTCTGAACAACGTAGAGAGCTTGGCAAAACATGATACAATTTCCCTTTCCATTTTTGCTTTATTTTTGATGAGCAATCTTCTACCAATTAGGATACTTTCCTTAATAAGTGCAATGTTATTTGTTAATCTAATGTATACTTCTTAACGATGGATATACATGTTACAGTGTGAACCCTTTTGGGGTAACAGGTATTTACAATGCAATATGTTTTCGTTCTTTATTGAAACTACCATGACACTTACGACTATTTGTCTTGGAATGTTTATTATTACCTTATTGTTTGCGTATGAAAACTTTCAATAAAAAGGTATTGATTAAAAAAAAAACTGCAATATATCACAGCTCAATACATTTCCCATATAGCAATGGGGTTTATTTACTAAAGGCAAATCCACTTTGCACTGCAAGTGCACTTGAAAGTAAAGTCACTGTAGATCCGAGGGGGACATGCAAGGAAAATAAAAAACAGCATTTTAGCTTGCACATGATTGGATGATAAAATCAGCAGAGCTTCCACTCATTTCAGATCTACTCCTTAGATTTAGAGCGACTGCACTTCCAAGTGCACTTGCAGTGCAAAGTGGATTTACCTTTCGTAAATGACCCCCAATGTGTTAAGTCCAAAACAAATAACATCAAACATAAATGCACATTAACATATACAGCAATAGGTGTCCTTAACCATTTCAATACTAGTTACTTTTACCCCCTTCCTGCCCAGGCCAATTTTCAGCTTTCAACACAGTCACACTTTGAATGACAATTACGCGATCATGCAACGCTTGTACCCATATGAAGTTTTTATCATTTTTTTTTACACAAATAGAGCTTTCTTTTAGTGATATTTATGCACCACTGGATTTTTTATTTTTTGCTAAAAAAACAAAAAATACCAGGAAAAAAAAAAACACATTTCCTTAGTTTCTGTCAGAAAATGTTGTAAATAAGTAATTTGTCTCCTTCACTGAGGCTGCACTGATGGGCACTGATAGGTTGCACTGATAAGGCGGCACTTATGAGCACTGATGAGGAGGCAGTAATATGCAGCACTGATGGGCACTGATAGGAGGCACTGATATGCAGCACTGATGAGCACTGATAGGCGGCATAGACAGGCGGTACTGATGTGCAGGCACTGAAAGGCAGCACTGACTGGCATTTCTGATGGGCACTGATTGGCATCACTAATGGCCACATATTGGCATCCCCAATGGACACTGATGGGGCTGCACAGATAATCAGGGCTCTGATGATCAGTGCCCTGATTCTCTGTACAGGTCTCCCCTGTGAGGAGATGCTGCTGATTGGCTCTCCTCTCCTCTCATTCCATCAGTGTGAGGCGAGGAGAGCCCATAAATGGCACTCCTGTGTTTACATGTGGTCGGCTGTAATTGGACACAGCCGATCATATGGGTAAAGAGTCGCGTCATCGGCTCTTTACCGAGATCGGGGTTGCACCGTGTCTCAGGGACACAGCGCGCCTGCGATTGCCATGAGGCATGCCCCCGCGGGTGCGCAAGTGCGGTGAGACTGGGGCGACGTCATATGACATCATCCCAGAATGAGAGAGGGTCCCGTCCACCGTCATTTGTCTATATGGCGGGCGGGAGGAAGTTATAGTGTCCAAAAAATCAAAGTTTTCAATGTAAAAGTGTGCAATCCACCTCCATTAGACCTCTGAAGGTATACTGTGGTATCTGGTACCAAGCTACCAGTAGCAGATCCTTTAAGTTATCCTTTAAGTCGATGGTTGTGGAGGTTGTGAAGTGGAACCTTCACCTCAAACTTGCAGTGTTCCTCACACCATTCTTGAACCATTTTTGCAGTGTGATGGGGTGCATTATCCTGCTGAAAGAGGCTACTCTGCCATCAGAGAATACCATTTCCATGTAGGGATGTACTTGGTCAGCAACAATGTTTAGGTAGGTGGTACGTGTCAAATAACATCCAAAGGAATGACAGGACGGAAGGTTTTCCAGCAGAACATTCCTCAAAGCATCACACTACCTCCACCAGCTTGCCTTCTTCTCATACTGCATCCTCGTGCCATCTCTTTCCCAGGTAAGCGACATACACATTCCCAGTCATCCACATTATGTAAAAGAAAATCTGATTCATCATACCAGGCCACCATCTTCCATTGCTCTGTGGTCCAGTTCTGAAGCTCACATGCCCATTGTAGGCACTTTTGGCTATGAACAGGGGTCAGCATGGGCACCCTGACTGGTCTGTGGCTATGCAGCCCCATACACAACAAACTGTGATACTAATTTTTTTTCTGCTTTCGACATATCAATTCCAGGAACAACATGTTCCACTCATTTTTAACCACTTCAGCTCCGGAAGGTTTAACCCTCTTCATGACATTTTTTGCGTTACGGCACTGCGTTGCTTTAACTGTCAATTGTGTAGTTGTGCGACGCTGTACCTAAACAACATGTATGTCCTTTTTTCCCACAAATTTTTATTATTATTATACAGGTTTTATATAGAGCCAACAGTTTGCGCAGCGCTTAACAAAATAAAGGTAGACATTACAGTTACCGTATATACTCGAGTATAGGCCGACCCGAATATAAGCCGAGGCACCTAATTTTACCACAAAAACTGGGAAAACATATTGACTTGAGTATAAGCCTAGGGTGGGAAAATGCAGCAGCTACTGGGTAAACAATGCCCATCACTGTGCCCATTTGCAGCCTAATTGTGCCCATTTGCAGTCTCACTGTGCGCATTTGTAGTCTCACTGTGCCCATTTGCAGTTTCACTGTGCCCATTTGCAGTCTCACTGTGCCCATTTGTAGTCTCACTCTGCCTATTTGTAGTCTCACTGTGCCCAGTTGTAGTCTCACTGTGCCCAGTTGTAGTCTCACTGTGCCCATTTGTAGTCTCACTGTGCCCATTTGTAGTCTCACTGTGCCCAGTTGTAGTCTCACTGTGCCCATTTGTAGTCTCACTGTGCCCATTTGTAGTCTCACTGTGCCCAGTTTTAGTCTCACTGTGCCCATTTGCAGTCGTACCTTTCATTACTAAGACAGCGTGTGTCTCCCGCTGTGTAATGCATTCTGTTCAGCTGTCCATTGTAACAAAGCCCCGCCTCCTCCTCGTCTGTGATAGGCAGAACACTGATACAGTTTCCCAGCATCGTATCAGTGTTCCTCTATCACGGACGGGCGAGGAGGATACGGGGCTTTGTTTCAATGGACGGCCAAACAGACTGCATTACACAGCGGGAGACACCTTTCATTACTAAAACAGCGTGTGTCTCCCGCTGTGTAATGCAGTCTGTTCGGCCATCCATTGAAACAAAGCCCCGCCTCCTCCTTGTCTGTCCGTGATAGAGGAACACTGATACGATGCTGGGAAACTATCAGTGTTCCGCTTATCACAGACAGACGAGGAGGAGTAGGAGGCGGGGCTTTGTTACAATGGACAGCCGAACAGAATGCATTACATAGCGGGAGACGCACGCTGTTTTAGTAATGAAAGGTACAGCTCACTCGAGTATAAGCCGAGGGGGAGTTTTTCAGCCTAAAAAATGGGATGAAAAACTCAGCTTATACTCGAGTATATACGGTACATTACAATTTGGTACAAGAGGAATGTTCAGAGGGCCCTGTTCATTAGAGCTTACAATCTAAAAAGGAAGGGTCGATTGAAACAAAAGGTAATAGCTGTGGGGGATGAGCTGATGGAAGAAGTAAAACAGTTAGTTAGAAGCAGGATAGGCTTCAATAAAGAGAAGGGTTTTCAGGGATCGTCTAAAGATGGATAGATTAGGAGACAGTCGGACAGATTGGGGTAGGGAGTTCCAAAGGAAGGGAGAAGCTCTGGAGAAATCCTGGAGGCGAGCATCGGAGGAGGTGACAAGGGAGCTAGAGAGCAGGAGGTCTTGGAAGGACGGAAGAGAGCGGCTTGGTTGGTATTTTGGGACTAGGTTAGTGATGTAGCTGGAGGCAGAGTTATGCATGGCTTTGTAAATTATTGTTAGTACTATGAATTTTATTTGTTGGGTGAGTGGAAGCCAGTGGAGGGATTAACAGGGAGGGGTGGAGGACACTGAATGGTTGGTAAGGTGGATGAGTCTTGCATAGGGTGACCACGTGTCCCGGATTGCCCGGGATTGTCCCTGAATTCATATTTGTGTCCCGTGTCCCGGGCACCTTCATTCCGGGACAATACAGTGTCCCGGAATGAAATAAGGATACACGGCCACACTAACAAACAGCTCGGACAGGGGGCGGATCTGCTTGGCTCGGGCTGGGGCCAGATCAGCTCGGCTTGGACAGGGAGCATGTCCGCTCCGCTCAGCCTCAGACAAGCTAGAAGCTACACAACACAAGCCCCCAGTCATCTCTATGGAGGGCTCCGTGTGCCGCGCTGCATGCTGGGAAGTGTAGTTTCCAGCGCAGCAGCGGCAGCCCTGCAGATACTCTTCTCACTAACATTGCAGACAGGAGGTGCGGAGGGGACGCTTGCCTCGTCCCAGGACAGCAACAAGGAAGAAGAGTCTGGCAGGGAGAGCGCAGGCTTCAGGGAACAGCCTACTAGGAAGAAGTGAGAACCGAGAAGCCAGGGAGACAGTCAGAGACAAGTCCGCATGTGTAAGTGTCCCTCTGTCCATCCCACTGTCCCCCTCTCCCCTGTCCATCCCACTGTCCCCCTGTTCATCCCACTGTCCCCCTATCCATCCCACAGTCCCCCTGTCCATCCCTCTGTCCCCCTGTCCATCCCAATGTCCCCCTGTCCATCCCACAGTCCCCCTGTCCATCCCACAGTCCCCCTGTCCATCCCACTGTCCCCCTCTCCCCTGTCCATTCCACTGTCCCCCTGTCCATCCCACAGTCCCCCTGTCCATCCCACAGTCCCCCTGTCCATCCCACTGTCCCCCTGTCCATCCCACTGTCCCCCTGTCCATCCCACTGTCCCCCTGTCCATCCCACTGTCCGCCTGTCCATCCCACAATCCCCCTGTCCATCCCACAGTCCCCCTGTCCATCCCACTGTCCCCCTGTCCATCCCACTGTCCCCCTGTCCATCCCACTGTCCCCCTGTCCATCCCTCTGTCCCCCTGTCCATCCCACTGTCCCCCTGTCCATCCCACTGTCCCCCTGTCCATCCCTCTGTCCCCCTGTCCATCCCACGGTCCCCCTGTCCATCCCACTGTCCCCCTGTCCATCCCACAGCCCCCCTGTCCATCCCACAGTCCCCCTGTCCATCCCACTGTCCCCCTGTCCATCCCTCTATCCCCCTGTCCATCCCACGGTCCCCCTGTCCATCCCACTGTCCTCTGTCCATCCCACTGTCCTCTGTCCATCCCTCTGTCCCCCTGTCCATCCCTCTGTCCCCCTGTCCATCCCTCTGTCCCCCTGTCCATCCCTCTGTCCCCCTGTCCATCCCTCTGTCCCCCTGTCCATCCCTCTGTCCCCCTGTCCATCCCACGGTCCCCCTGTCCATCCCACTGTCCCCCTGTCCATCCCACTGTCCCCCTGTCCATCCCACTGTCCTCTGTCCATCCCTCTGTCCATCTGCTTGGCTCGGGCTGGGGCCAGATCAGCTCGGCTTGGACAGGGAGCATGTCCGCTCCGCTCAGCCTCAGACAAGCTAGAAGCTACACAACACAAGCCCCCAGTCATCTCTATGGAGGGCTCCGTGTGCCGCGCTGCATGCTGGGAAGTGTAGTTTCCAGCGCAGCAGCGGCAGCCCTGCAGATACTCTTCTCACTAACATTGCAGACAGGAGGTGCGGAGGGGACGCTTGCCTCGTCCCAGGACAGCAACAAGGAAGAAGAGTCTGGCAGGGAGAGCGCAGGCTTCAGGGAACAGCCTACTAGGAAGAAGTGAGAACCGAGAAGCCAGGGAGACAGTCAGAGACAAGTCCGCATGTGTAAGTGTCCCTCTGTCCATCCCACTGTCCCCCTCTCCCCTGTCCATCCCACTGTCCCCCTGTCCATCCCACTGTCCCCCTGTTCATCCCACTGTCCCCCTATCCATCCCACAGTCCCCCTGTCCATCCCTCTGTCCCCCTGTCCATCCCAATGTCCCCCTGTCCATCCCACAGTCCCCCTGTCCATCCCACTGTCCCCCTCTCCCCTGTCCATTCCACTGTCCCCCTGTCCATCCCACAGTCCCCCTGTCCATCCCACAGTCCCCCTGTCCATCCCACTGTCCCCCTGTCCATCCCACTGTCCCCCTGTCCATCCCTCTGTCCCCCTGTCCATCCCACTGTCCCCCTGTCCATCCCACTGTCCCCCTGTCCATCCCACTGTCCGCCTGTCCATCCCACAATCCCCCTGTCCATCCCACAGTCCCCCTGTCCATCCCACTGTCCCCCTGTCCATCCCACTGTCCATCCCACTGTCCCCCTGTCCATCCCACTGTCCCCCTGTCCATCCCACTGTCCCCCTGTCCATCCCACTGTCCCCCTGTCCATCCCTCTGTCCCCCTGTGCATCCCACTGTCCCCCTGTGCATCCCCCTGTCCATCCCACTGTCCCCCTGTGCATCTCACTGTTTAGAACCTATTTCGAAAATAAAAAAACGAACCTTTACAACCCCTTTAAGCCACCCAAAGGTATGTAAGGTCTTTTACAATCCTATTGTCTATATAGTGTATACTACAAAAAAAATGTAGTGCGGCAGAAAAGTGTTCGGGTTTGGCTTGAACAACAGTTGGTAACCCTAATCAGGAGGTGGTATTGCACTCCTCTTCCTCCTCTCTGCACTAACTACCCCCCGGTTATACTACCCCCGGCCATACACTCCGCACTCCTCTCCTGTACATATTACCCCCCGCCATACACTCTGCACTCCTCTCCTGTACATATTACCCCCCGCCATACACTCTGCATTCCCTATTTAACATTACCACATTCTGCACTATATAAGTCATCTCAGACTCTCTTTAACAACACCCCCCTTTAAGCCAATATTTAGCGCAATTTAAGACATGTCCACTGTTCACCACGATGCCCTTTGCGCGCCATATTGTTGTTCTTCTTGATGCCTAGGGCCCACTTTTGATCTTGCACACAGGCCCGCTGATTTCATACGCTCCTACCCCAAAAATCGGCAAAAAAAAATGTCAAAAATCATCTTTTTTTGGGGGGGGGGGGGGGGAGTGTCCCTGAATGGCAGTTTGGAAATGTGGTCACCCTAGTCTTGCAGTAGCATTCATTCATTATAGACTCAAGGGGGGATAGTCTACGTAAAGGTAATCCAATGAGGAGGGCGTTGCAGTAGTCGAGGCCAGAGATCACCAGGGAGTGAATTAGAAGCTCGGTGGTGTCATTAGTTAAAAAGAGGAGTATTCTGGAAATGTTGCGGAAGCTAAGGCGGCATGATTTGGACAGGGATTGTATGTGGGCCTGAAAGGACAGTTCAGAGTCTAAGGTTACCCCTAGCACCCTGGCATGTGGGGATGGACTCATAGATGTGCCATTGATCTTGTCAGGGGAAGGGGCACGTGGGGGAGGAAATATTAAGAGCTCAGTTTTAGATTCAGTTTGAGAAAGTGGTTTGACATCCAGGCTGATATGTCTGTTAGTAAATCAGTGATGCATGAGGAGATTGATGGGGTGCAGAGAGATAGATTTGGGTGTCATCAGCATATAAATGGTAGTGGAAGCCATGGGAGGCTATCAGCTGACCCAGGGAGGATGTGTAGATCGAGAATAGTAGAGGTACAAGGACATAACCTTGGGAGACCCCAACGGTAAGAGGAGTTGGAGAGGAGGAAGTGGAGTTGTAAGTGACACTGAAGGTGCGATGAGATAGGTAAGATTCGAACCAACGGAGAGTGCAGCCATGAAGACCAAGCAAATTTAGTTTTTTGACGTGGAGGGGGTGGTCAACTGTATCAAAGGCAGCGGAAAGGTCCAAGAGTAAGCCCCGGTTCACACAGGGGCGGCACGACTTGCAGGTTGCCTCAGCGAGGCGACCTGCAAACGACTTCCGCGGCGACTTGCAAAATGACTTCTGTATAGAAGTCTATGCAAGTCGCCCCAAGTCGCCCCCAAAGTAGTACAGGAACCTTTTTCTAAGTCGGAGCGACTTGCGTCGCTCCTATTAGAACGGTTCCATTGTACAGAACGGGAGGCGACTTGTCAGGCGGCTAGGTCACCTGACAAGTCGCCCCTGTGTGAACCGGCTCTAAGAGTACAAAATAATGGCCGTTGGTTTTGGCTGTGAGTAAGTCGTTTGTGAATTTTAGGAGGGCAGTTTTTGTGGAGTGCTATGGGCGAAATCCAGACTGAAGGGGATCAAGAAGGTTATTCTCAATGAGGTGGTCGCTCAGTCAGTTGTAGACTAAACGTTCAAGGAGTTTGGAGGCAAAAGGGAGTAAATAGAGCTTTCTTTTGGTGGTATTTGATCACCTCTGCGGTTTTTATTTTTTGCGCTGTCAACAAAAAAAGACTGACAAGTTTGAAAAAAAAAACAATATTTTTTACTTTCTGGTATAAAACACATCCAATAAAAAAAAATGTAAAAAAATCTAATTTCTTCATTAATTTAAGCCCTTATGTATTCTGCTACATATTTTTGGTAAAAAAAAAAAACAATAAGCGTATATTGATTGGTTTGCGCAAAAGTTATTGCATCTACAAACTATGGGATAGATTTATGGTATTTTTATTTTAACTAGTAATGGCGGCGATCAGCGATTTTTAGTGGAACTGGGACATTGCGGCGGAACAAATGGGACACTATGTAAGAGTTTTTGGGGACCAGTGACACCTATACAGTAATCAGTGCTAAAAAAAACCCGCACTGTCGCTGTATAAATGACACTGGCAGGGAAGGGGTTAACATCAGTGGCGATCAAAGGGTTAAGTGTGCTCCTAGGGAGTGATTTCTAACTGTGTGGGGGATGGTTTAACTGGAGGGAGGAAGAGAGAGATCTGTGTTCCTGGTTAGCAGGAAGACAAGATCTCTCTCTTCCTCTCTGACAGAACGGTGGTCTGCCTTATTTACATAGGCAGACCCCATTCTGCCTCTCCAACAAATGATCGGCGGGTCCCAGCGACCCGTTGTGTCCAATCACAGCGGGAGCAGGTCGCTGGCGGGGCGCACCCCAGACCCACAGGCGGTACCAACGTACAGGTACATTGTTCCTCACAGTCAGGCTGCCCTGCCACAGTAAATGTGGGGTGGACGGTCCGAAAGCAGTTAAGAATTACCCACATTGTGATATGCACCCATAGTGATTTTATTTTTGGATATTTATATGGTGAAATTTCAAAATAGGGTACTTTTTTTTTAAGTAGTCTTCCCCATGATTTCCGGTCATGGCCGCCTAGGCGACTACATCATCAGCCCAGCCCGTTGACCCCTGGGATATCTATGTCATTCACCCCAGGAGTTTTCAGGCATCTAATGCAGGTACGATCACGAGATTTAATGACTGGAAGTGACGCAATCAGTGCCATTTCCTCCATTGCTCCTTTCCCTGACCGCACTTGCCTACCCTTCCGAGTTCTCTGTTGATTGTGAGGTTGCCATAACAATGGGGCGGGAACTTCCATCGCCGCTGCCATTGCTATGGAAACCTGTAATTAGAAAAGTGTGTCATGCAATGTCATTATTGCGCAGGCACGAGATTGGGAGGTGCATGCTGGGTAGCCAGCTGCACAGAATCCCAGAAATACACTGGAGGGGGCTTCAGATGCCCACATCTTTGATGGCCACTGACTGCCTGCCAGATCATGTTATAAATTACAGATTTCAAAGAAAAAAAAGGATGAGGACAGGACAATATCCAACTTATATAGTATTAGTACTAAGGATCATGGGGGTGCTGGAGCTCCGCTTTGACTTGTCAGTGATCATAAAGTTATGGCTGATCGGTGTATGTATTTAATTTGTGCATATAGCCGATTGCCTGGAGTTCAGCTTTAACAGCAAATAGAAAAAGCATACTGACAGTCATTTGTGAGATATTTTTTACTGAAAGTCTTGCGTTCCTATTTGAAGCTATTTTTGCTTTTTTAAGCATTTTGGCACTCTGCTAGAGGGAACAATGTTGTTTAGGCAGAGGATCAGTCACACTGTGTTTTTTTTCTGTAGACTCAAAAATGAAAAGATTTGTATATTTTACTGAAATGACTCAGTTGCTTGGCTTGTGGAGGTGGGACTTTTCCAGAAAGTGGGCAAGTTTGGGCATATATGGTGTTATATGGGGGTGATTAGCTCTCGTGGTAGATGTGTTTTTGAAGTGAGTTTACATCAGTCTGAACTATTTTTAAGGCCTCGCACTGTTACAATGGGCAATATGTAATTGAGAAGGTTCATTCTAATAAAATATACACATAGGAATATAGTTGCACTACAATTAACTATGATGTAAATGAGACAAAAGCTGCCTGCTAATTGATTAGCCTTCATTAGATAAGTCTTCCATTGGAGGTGATGACATGGCCTCCATAACATTGGTGGTCAGTGGCAAGGCCCCATTTTACATTGGTAGTCGGGGCAAGGCCCCTTTACATTGATGACTACTGAAAGGATCTCGTTTACATCGATGTTTAGTGGCAAGGCCACCTTTAATTGGTGGTTAGCAGCAAGGCCTCCCTTGCATCAGTGGTTAGCAAAAAAGCCCCATCACATTGGTGGTTAGCAGCATGGCCCCTATAAAATTTGTGGTCAATGGCAAGCTCCCCTTTAACCTGGTAGTTAATGACAAGGCCCCCATTGCATTGGTGGTCAGTGGCAAGGCCCTTTCTACATTTTTGGCAGTGGCAAGGCCCCCTTTACTTCAGTGGGCAGTTGCAAGACCGCCTTTTGCATTAGTGGTCAGTGGCAAGGTTCTTTAAGTCCCACCCACAGACCAGAGGTAACTTAAACAGGTGGTGATGGAAGCTTAGGATAAAGGGAGTGACAGAGGGAATTACACCTGACTGTTCTTCATTGACTAGCCAACTGACCCCACCCCCCGCCACTAGGACCTATAATAACCCCTTGGTCTGCTAGAGTAGTAGAATGCCTACATAACTGACCATTATAGGATACTGAAGCAGAGCAGAGGTTTCTGCTACAAAGGTGACTAATTAATGGAAGCGGGAGGGCCCTGGGTGGGCACCAGAGTACTTTATACGCCAACAAAACCTAGTAATGTCTATGAGGCACAGTTTATCTACAATAAGACCTGGTTCACATCTATGCAGGTAGCAGTTGATGCATATTCCAGGTGCATTTAGCATTTTTCAATGCACATTTTTGATCCATTGAAGCCTTTGGAACCAAAAACACAACTTGCTGGTCCCTGGCCCTTTCCATAAAATGCACAAATGTGAACGTGACCCATAGGAAACCATATTAAACGGACTGTAGTGTGTTTCTGCAAAACTGAAAATGCACTAAAAAATACATAGGTGTGAACCAGGTCTAAGTGAAGGAAACCTTTATAAAATATTCCTACTAAAACAATATACTTTACTTGTGCAGACTGTGTTCCAGGCATGTTCTGGATTGTACTTTTCCTAATATATAATTATTGTGGAATTTTTCAATTCTGAGGATTATAGTAATCTCCAAAATATCATATGCCATTTACAGTTATGGAAAATTACAGAGATTTAAAGCTGAAGTTGATACAACCAGCTAACCATGCCATTGAAATACCCATATGGGAATTGTTCTTATTTGTAAAAGGTTTTGCATTTCTATCCGTCCAGTCCTGGGGCATACACAAACCTACCAAACAGCTTAGCCAGGCTGCTGAGCAGACTTTTTTTTCCCTGAAGTTACACAATACAGCCTGATCACCTCCATGACCTAGCCTGTGACTGCATAGTGGAGGAGCAGCAACAAAGTTATGAGTAATCCCTATGTTTGCTGCTCCTTGTTAACAAAAGAGGCACAACTTGGTAGGATCGTCAGCTGAAAATAAAGAAGAAAAACCTAAAGAAGAAAGCTAATGCTATCTCATCTAAGGATTTGCTAAGCTGCAATACATTGTCTTGAAAAAGTATTCATACCCCTTGAAATTGTCCACGTTTTGTCATGTTAAAACCAAAATCGTTAATGTATTTTATTGGGATTTTATGTGATAGACCAACACAAAGTGGCACATAATTGTGAAGTGAAAGAAAAATGATAAATGTGAAAAGTGTGGGGTGCATTTGTATTCAGCCCCCCTGAGTCAATACTTTTTAGAACCACCTTTCGCTACAATTGCAGCTGCAAGTCTTTTTGGGGATGTCTCTACCAGCTTTGCACATCTAGAAAGTGATTGTTGCCCACTGTTCTTTGCAAAATAGCTCAAGCTCTGTCAGATTGGATGGAGAGTGTCTGTAAACAGCAATTTTCAAGTCTTGTCACAGATTCTCAATTGGATTTAGGTCTGGACTTTGACTGGGCCATTCTAACACATGAATATGCTTTGATCTAAACCATTCCATTGTAGCTCTGGCTGTATGTTTAGGGTCGTTGTCCTGCTGGAAGGTGAACCTCCGCCCCAGTCTCAAGTCTTTTGCACACTCCTATGCCCCGTACACACGGTCGGACTTTGTTCGGACATTCCGACAACAAAATCCTAGGATTTTTTCCGACGGATGTTGGCTCAAACTTGTTTTGCCTACACACGGTCGCACAAAGTTGTCGGAATTTCCGATCGACAACAACGCGGTCACGTACACCACGTACAACGAGACTAGAAAAGGCCGGTTCAGAACCAAGCGCGGCACCCTTTGGGCTCCTTTTGCTAATCTCGTGTTAGTAAAAGTTTGGTGAGAGACGATTCGCGCTTTTTCAGACTCGTGGCTTTCAGATCGTTTTCTGCTGTTCAGTTAGTGCTTGTGGGTTTGTATCTGCTCTTCAGTGCGTGCAGTCAGTTCGTATCAGAGTTTTCTGTGTGATCTTGCCTGCTCGTTGCTGTTTTTCAGGTCGCTCTTCACAGGCCTTGCTGTTCTTCAGTGCGTTCTGTTACTTCGCTCTGAGCAGCCGACCGTTTTCTAGCCATGTTTCATATGCGTACTCCTCGTAGAGTTCGTGCTGTGCGGGGGCTTGGTGTTGGGGTCCTGACCTTGACACAAGTCCAGTCCATGAACAGGGTGGGGAGGAGTTCATGGACCAAGAATTGGTTGCTTCAGCGTGACCAGTTCTGTCATATGCCTTTGCTCCGTGAGATCCGTGAGAATAATCCTGATGATTTCAGGAACTTTCTCCGGATGACGGACCCCATGTTTCACCGTTTGTTGGCTTCGCTGACCCCTTATATTAGCAGGCAGGATACCTGCATGAGGCAAGCCATCACTCCGGAGCAGAGGTTGGTCGCTACCCTGCGGTATTTGGCCACAGGGAGAAGCCTGCAGGACCTCAAGTTCTCGACAAGCATCTCCCCCAGGCTCTTCTTTGTGGACATTTACTGCTTGTGTTTCTTTTAGCTGACCCTGACAGAAATGTGTGGAGTCCCGAAAATGTCGTGATTGTGTAACCTTACAAAGCACTGTTGGCTGTTATTTACTAAATGCAAAGACACTTTTCACTACAAGTGCACTTGCAACTGCACTGAACCTGCACTTGTAGTGCAAAGTGGATTTCCCCTTAGGAAATAACCCCCATTTTCTCATAAAACAACAATTACATCACCCCAAAAGTGTTGTAGCGTTGAGACAATAATCCACACATTCTTGCTGAACAATCTTTTTAATACCAGCACAATCACATGTGCATTTACCAAAGGCTTTTCTGACAAACCGACATGTTTGTTGTCTACCAATTTTTGTGGTGTCATTATCCAAAATCAAAATGTCCATTTTATAGAAAACAGGCATGTGTAAAACCAACAAGAAAGACACAAATCTTGATCTTACAAAGTTCACATTTGGTAGAACTGGAAGGCAATATCAGACATGAGTATTTAGGAACTGGGTTTGATATTGCGTTCAGATGGGGGGAAATCACCCCTGGAAAAGCCAAATTTGGAAGATGCACACAAATTTCACAATGTCAACATGTGCTATCTGCCATCACGGGGGATCAAGGGACGTGTTTTGGGGGAGAAAGCCCTTCCTCACCGCTACTTTATTATTGAGGAAGGGGTTGCACCCCCAAAACGCGTCCATTGATCTCCCGTGATGGCAGATAGCACATGTTGGCACACTGTGTGCATCCTCCAAATTTGGCTTTGGGAAAAATCACAAAAACATTTCGCACATTGTAGCACACAAAAGAAGAAAGTGATTTGGAGGGGCTTTAAACTCGCCCCAAAACATCAATGATGTTTTTATATTTTGGAATAACATCATTGATGTTTTGCTTGATGTTTTCCAATTGTAAATTACACCCCATGATCTCCCCGATCAGGATCTGGGCACTTTTGGATGTGAAAGGATCTTCACCCACAACCTCACGATCACCTAAAAAGAGAGGAACCCCAAAATAAATTAGGTTTCAAAAAAATGCCGCAATCCATCTCTTATCTGAGCCTGTGGTCGCAGACACTCACCTGTTGTGGTGACTATTTCCACCACGTCTTCATCCTCCTGCTCAGCTTGTGTTGGTATTTCCCCTTCTTCCGGAGGGGGGGGGGGGGGGGCTCTGGTCTCCTCGGATGAGGGGTGTCCTCCGAGTCTTTTCTCCCCTATGTAAAACAAAAATGGTATAATTAGCACACAGATATTTAATGTCAGAACTATAAAGATGAAACATTGCTTGGAAGTGGGGTACAATTGTCTATTTTAGCCGAGTTCCAAGATGTAATTTTATTAGTGTCCTTTGTCAAGCTGCAATACTTTACCTGTTTGTTAAAAGCTTCACAGATGGAGACCCCCCCTATAGTATACACTGGAGCACCTGTGTGGGCCCCCTAATAAAAATGGTGTTCCTGTGTCCCACACTAGTGCTCCAGTGTCCAGATGTGAAAACAGCTGCTCAGTGTCCTCTCCTTACACACAATCTAGTTTGCATTTCATTCTAGTAACAAAGCCATCTACACACCCCAATTCTTTGAAGACAAGTATAGGGCGTCAAAATGGTGGCCAAATGCATATGGGCTAAACAATGGTATTTTTTTGTCCGAAATAAAAATGTGTGATCCGAACGAATAATGTGCCCATGAACATGAAAGTTGCCATTTTAAACTGTACAACAGTTCCTAAAAGCACATGGAGCAGCACGAACGTAATAAACACAAAGAAGAGGAACACTGGACAACTACTTACTTTTTTGCAGCACTCTCCAGATCTTTCTGTACTGCTCATGTTCTCGTAATTTCAGGTCCGACCACCGCTTCCTGAGCTGATCTTTCGATCGTCGTACCCCGAATTTCCGGTGCAGACTCCTGACCACTTTCGCCATGATCTTGGCCTTTCGGACATTGTGGTTGGGGTAAGGCCCATACTTTCCATCATAGTCGGCCTTCTTCAGGATGTCCACCATTTCCAACATCTCCCCAAAGGACATATTTGAGTCCTTTAATCTCCTTCTGGATCGGGACGTTTCAGGCTCCAGCCTTTCCTCCTCTTCGTTGCTACAATTAGCACGATCCTGCTGTCTATCCGCCATGTGCTCTTCCCCCACTGCGCCAAACGAAAAGGGGCGGGGAATAGACTAGAAAGAACGTCAGGGGCGGGCGGAGTTATACGCATGCGCAGTGTGTATAAATCGTAACGCGCGCGTTTTACGTACGATCTGTGAGCGGAGGAAGGAGCATCGGAGACGCCGATCGTGCTAACGAAGGTAGGATCTAAACTTGGGCCTATACTGCTTCGAAATGGAAGCCTATATTGTAACAAGATTAGGGGAGTTTGGCCTGACATTAGGGTTTGTCTTGTGTTGTGTCTTGCAGAGAAAATGGATGGGTTCAACGACCACAATTTCCTGCCCCTGTTCATAGACAAGTACAGGGAGCTGCCCTGTCTGTGGCAAGTGAGACATTCCCATTATAACCACAAACAAAAGAGGCAGGCAGCGCTGGAGAAACTGCTGGAGTTGGTGAGGCCGGTGGTCCCCACAGTAACCATCCCTTATTTGAAAGCTAAAATTGGTAACCTGAGGAGCACTTATCTGAGGGAGCGCAAGAAGGTCACAGATTCCCAGAGGTCCGGAGCTGCAGCAGATGACGTTTATGTCCCCAGGCTGTGGTACTATGAGAGACTGCGATTTCTGTCAGACCACACTGAGGTCAGGGAATCCCTCTCCACTCTTCCTTCCACGCTTCCTTCCACCCCAGCTGAGGCTTCTGATGTCCAACCTGGGCCTTCCTGCCAGGAAGAAGTGGAGGAGCCCAGCTGGAGTCAGGTATAGCATTCTTCTACAGATTTCTGGTCAATAAATAAATGATGTTTATTAGATGTTATTATTGATCACTAATTGCTGCTTGAAAGTGTTTTACATATCAATAGACAGTAGTGGGCACCCAAAATTGGGACAAGAATGCAAAATGCTGGGCTCAGAATGATAGTCTGTTATATTTGTTAACATTCAATTTGCAGCAGTGAGGAGCTGAAAATTGTGTGTGATTGATGAATAAAATACTAAAACTATGTCCCTTTTTCATACACAGGAAGACCTCAGCCAGGAGGAGGCTGTGGAATGTGGCAGTCAGGAGGAGGCAGGGATTAGTGGCAGCCAGGAGGAGGCGGGGCTAAGTGGCAGTCAGGAGAAGCCTGGGACCAGTCGCAGCCTGACTGAGTCTCAGGTCCCTCCCCTCCGCCTGCCATATAAACGAGCCAGGAAGGCCACTCCCAGTCCTGTGCAGGATTCAGCGTACAGGCTGATCCAGGAGGCTTCGGCGTCCCTCCGAGCCTTCCCCAGTCCTGAAGAGGCCTTTGCCTGCATGGCTGCCACAAAATTGCAGGGCATGCAGGAGGGCCAACGCAGGCTCTGTGAGGACCTGATTTATAAAGTCCTTCGTAAGGGGGAGAGTGGGGAACTGACACCCAAGACGGATGTCATGGAGAGGGACGATCCTCCTCCTCCTCCTCCTCCTGCTGCCACAACTCCACCACCACAGCCAAAGCCTGGAAGGAAGCGTGGAAAGAAGACCAAAGAGTGATTGCCCTGGGTTCAGTCTGGTCTGACAGAAGATGCAGTCTCTCGTATGACCACAGCCTGGGGACACAGATGTCATCTGCTGCTTTCCGGATCTCTGGGACTTCTGGACCAGACTGCCCTCCCTAAGATAAGGACTCCTCAGGCCACCAATTTTGCTTTTAAATAATTGATGTCTGCCCTGGGGGTCCCAGGCTTCGCCCACTTCTGCAGTTTCTCCAGCGTTGCCTCCCTCTTTGTTTAGTTGTGAGCCCTTAATAAAAATTTTTTGGGTAAATTCTACTCTCCTGTGTGTGTTTTCATCCAAAAAGGACAGTTTGTTGGTGAGGATTCAGGTACATTTCTAAAAACATAAAATGTGAAATTAACAAGGGACAACAACACCAAACAATTTCCTACAGATTAAATAGAACAACATATTAGTGGTGTTGTGGGAACTTGTCACAAAAAACAGACAAACATTTTCGGGAATACAAATCAAAATCACCAAAAAAAATAATAAAAAAAAGAGAAACACAAAAAAATAATCTACATTAAAGTCCAAAAAATATAACAATTTTGTTGTCAGATGTGAGAAATCAAAATATATTGAGGGAATCCCGATAAATAGTAACGAAATAAGTTTGTGAGAAGTGTGTGTGAATATGAGCATCAAAACGACTTAATTCTTGTCACATTATAAAGAAGAAGAGAGTGCGCTGTATTAAAACATTTTGAACATTGCAGCGTGACGAAAGTGCTGTATCCATTCCGAACGCTACGTTTACCAGAACGAGCTGTCCCGTGTCGGAATTTCTTCTGAGCATGCGTGGCACTTTGTGCGTCGGAACAGGCCACACACGGTCGGAATTGACGCGATCGGATTTTGTTGTCGGAAAATTTTATCTCCTGCTGTCCAACTTTGTGTGTCGGAAAATCCGATGGAAAATGTCCGATGGCGCCCACACACGGTCGGAATTTCCAACAACACGCTCCAATCGGACATTGTCCATCGGAAAATCCGACCGTGTGTACGGGGCATAACAGGTTTCTTCTAATGCCGCGTACACACGAGCGGACTTTACGGCAGACTTTGCCCGGCGGACTTTTTGACAGACTTTACGACAGACTTTCTGAATGAACGGACTTGCCTACACACAATCAACCAAAGTCCGACAAATTCGTACGTGATGACGTACACCGGACTAAAACAAGGAAGTTCATAGCCAGTAGCCAATAGCTGCCCTAGCGTGGCTTTTTGTCCGTCAAACTAGCATACAGACAAGCGGACTTTTCGACCGGACTCGAGTCCGTCTAAGTCCGTCCAACTTTTGAGAAAACAAAGTCCGCTGGAGCCCACACACGATCGAATTGTCCGACGAAATCCCGTCCGCCGGGCAAAGTCTGCCGTAAAGTCCGCTGGTGTGTACGCGGCATAAGACTGCCCTGTATTTGGCTCCAACCATCTTCCCATCAACTCTGACCAGTTTCCCAGTCCCTGCTGAAGAAAAGCATCCCCACAACATGATTCTGCCACCACCATGTTTCACAGTGGGGATGGTGTTTTCAGGGTGATGTGGAGTGTTAGTTTTCCGCCATACATAGCGTTTTGCTTTTAGGCCAAAAAGCTGAATTTTGGTCTCATCTGACCAGAGCACCTTATTCCACATGTTTGCTGTGTCCCCCACATGGCTTCTCCCAAACTGCAAACGGGACTTCTTATGGCTTTCTTTCAACAATGGCTTTCTTCTTGTCACACCTCCATAAAGGCCAAATTTGTAGAGTTCACGACTAATAGTTGTCCTGTGCACAGATTCTCCCACCTTAGCTGTGGATCTCTGCAGCTCCTCCAAAGTTACCATGGGCCTCTTGGCTGCTTCTCTGATTAATGTTCTCCTTGCCTGGCCTGTCAGTTTAGGTGGACGGCCATGTCTTGGTAGGTTTGCAGTTGTGCCATACTCTTTCCATTTTCAGATGATGGATTGAACAGTGCTCCATGAAATGTTCAAAACATTGGATATTTTTTTATAACCTAACCCTGCTTTAAACTTCTCCACAACTTTATCCCTGACCTGTCTGGTGTGTTCCTTGGTCTTCATGATGCTGTTTGTTCACTAAGGTTCTCTAACAAACTTCTGAGGGCTTCACAGAACAGCTATATTTATACTGAGATTATTATACACACACACACTAGATTTTAGTTAGGGGTATCAGAGTAAAGGGGGCTGAATACAAATGCACACCACGCTTTTCATATATTTATTTGTAAAAAATTTGGAAAACCATTTATAATTTTCCTTCCACTTCACAATTATGTGCCACTTTGTGTTGGTCTATCACATAAAGTCCCCAAAAAATAAATTTACGTTTTTATTTGTAACATGACAAAATGTGGAAAATTTCAAGGGGTATGAATACTTTTTTCAAGACACTTATATTATATTTTTGCTGGGTGAAGCTGTCACTGCCGGGAGAAGACTGGGATTATCGCTAGCGGCTATAGCAGATAATCTGGCAGGCTGGTTGTACCCAAGTTAATTGATCAACTTGGTACATTTAGTCTGCCCAATAACGGTTAGAATCTTGGCTGGTTCCTGCTGAACCGGCCGAGATTCGAACCGTCTATGGCCAGCCTAAGAGGTTAGGTTAAGTTAGATATAATAAGCATCCTTAAGGGCTGGTGGGAAGTGTGATAGAGCCGCAAAAGGAAATACAGAAAGTGAAAGGAGAAGCAACGTGTTATGCCGCGTACACACGAGCGGACTTTACGGCAGACTTTGCCCGGCGGACTTTGACGTACTTTACGACGGACTTTCTGAATGAACGGACTTGCCTACACACAATCCACCAAAGTCCGTCGAATTCGTACGTGATGACGTACGACCGGACTAAAACAAGGAAGTTCATAGCCAGTAGCCAATAGCTGCCCTAGCGTGGCTTTATGTCCATCGAACTAGCATACAGACGGCGGACTTTTCGACCGGACTCGATATCGACGGATTAATTTAAAACATGTTTCAAATCTAAGTCCGTCCAACTTTTGAGAAAACAAAGTCCGCTGGAGCCCACACACGATCGAATTGTCCGACCAAATCCCGTCTGCCGTAAAGTCCGCTCGTGTGTACGCGGCATTAAAGTAATTGTAAAGTCTGTTGTAAAAAAAAAAAAAAAACAACATTTTATACTTACCTCCTCTGTGCAGTTGGTTTTGCACAGAGCAGCCTGGATCCTCCTCTTCTCGGGTCCCTCTTCGCTGCTCCTGCCCCCTCCCTCCTATTGAGTACCCCCACAGTCAGCAGCTTCCTATAGGGGCACTGGAGCTGAGTTACAGCTCTGTGTGTCCATTCAGACATGGAGCCCCGACCCGCCACGCCCCCTCTCTCCCCTGGTTGGCTGACTGACTTTGAATGACAGCCGCGGGAGCCAATGGCACCCACCACTGCTGTGTCTCAGCCAATCAGAAGGAGTGTCCCGGATGGCTTAGACATTCGTGGACATTGCTGGAGAGAGATGGGGCTCAGATAAGTAATTAGGGGGTGCTGGGGACGCTGCTACACACAGAAGATGTTCTATCTTAAAGCATATAATGCATTAAGATAAAAAACCTTCTGCCTTTACAACTCCTTTAACTAACCATAGGTTTTCCTCTAACTAGTAGTAGTAAAAGTGTATGTATAGTCAAAACAGTTTTTTTGTAGTTTTGGATAGAGTAGAGAATTTTGAAAAACCCCTGTCATTTATTCTTTGCTGTCTATATATTATTGGGAACATTTCCCTTCACTTCCTGACCCAGAGACCCAAAATGAAATGAGAAGAAATCTCCCAAAGTCAGGGGAAATCCCCTTAGACGGTTGGATAGCCCCTCACTTTCTTTTTTGGTGATCATGGTTACCAGCACAAATACAGAGAGAAATTCTCCCCAGTGGGGACACAGAAAGCAATAAGAACTTGACAGAGGGTCTAAGCCTTCCCACTCTATCAAAGTCTAAAAAAAATAGATACACTTTAGGGCCCATTCACAGCAGCATTATAGTTGCGATAACACAGCCACATGTTTGTACTGTGAAGAGGCAGTGGGGGAGATTTATTAAGACTGGAACATGCAAAATCTGGTGCAGCTCTTCATAGAGACCAATAATCTTCCAGGTTTTATTGTCAAAGCTTAATTGAACAAGCTGAAGTTAGAAGCTGATTGGCTACCATGCACAGCTACACCAGATTTTGCATTCTCCGGTATTAGTAAATCCCCCACATAGTGATGCCTTTTGGAACGCATCGCACTGTTTACCTTTTTATTTTTTGTAACTTTATTGTTACAAAATGATACTTCATTCATCTTTAGGCACCGCAGCGTATTGGGATGCAGTGTAGTGCAGTCTAGTGTGTATAGGAAACAACCGTCGGCACTGATCAATTGGGGCTCGAAATATCATGCTCTGAATAAGAAGGAACAAAGGTATTTGGTGCAGAGTGCTTATTCTATCCTTGTTGTTTATACTCTCCCTAAAGTCCATAAAAATGCCACAACACCACCTCCTAGACCTATTGTCAACAGCATTGGTTTGGTGACATCAAGATTGGGGGAATAGCTTGATAAGTTCCTCCAACCCAATGTAACATCCACTAAGGCTTATTTGAGGGACACTAAGGATTTTTTGATATCTTTTAATAAGTTAGAATTGAATATTAATAAACCTACCTTTCTAATAACGGCAGATGTATCATCATTGTAGACAATCATACAACACGATGATGCCCTATTAGCTCTAAATTGGGCTTTGAGTAAAAGAGAGGATATTCCACATTCACAAAAAGTTTTTTTTTTTTAGGGAAAGCTCTTGATTTTTGCATCTCCCACAATTACTTTTGGTTTTACGGCCATTTTTATTTGCAGCAGGTTGACGTTGCTATGGGAGCTAAGTTTGCTCCCAGGGTCGCCAACCTGTTATGGCAGAGTGGGAAGATGGACAAGTCTTCAATGTACAATGACCTGAAAAAAAATATTACCGTAGGTTTATTGATGACCTTATATGTATATGGGAGGGACCAGAAGAATCTGTCTATTCCTTCCTAGCATCTATTAACAATAATGGCAATAATATATATTTGGATTATGTAGTGAGTGCTGATTCCATTAATATTTTGGATGTCACCATCCAAAAGGCGGGATCTAGATTGGATACTAAGGTCTACTTTAAGCCCACAGACCGAAATAGCTATCTTTCAGTCAAAAGCAGCCATCACCCAGCATAGATAAAAAATATACCAAAGGGACAGATCATGCGTGTTAAACGAAATTGCAGTAAAGATAGTGATTATTTTGTACAATCAAAAGTTTTCAAAGAAAAGTTTTTTCAAAAAGGCTATGATCCAAAATATCTGGATAATATCATTGAGAGTGTGACTACCACTTCTAGATTCCAGGAGAATACAGCTAAAAATACCTCTACAGCATCGAATCAACATCAATGGGGTTTTATATTAAAAGAAAAAAATATATATATATATAATATATATATATATATATATATATATATATATATATATATATATATATATATATATATATATATATATATATATATTTATATATATATATATATATATATATAATATTATATTAAGCTTTCATCACCAATATCGTGAAATAGAGGCCATATATCAAAAACATTGGCATATACTATTTATGGATAGAGATTTGGGTCAAGATCTTCCTCCTAATCCCAGGTTCATTTACAGGAAGGCCTCTAATTTTGGTGATAGAGTTGTTAAGAAGGTACTGGATCCGCCTGGACAACAGAAATTACACTTTGATAAAAAAAAGTTTTTGTAGGAAATGTGTATGTTGTAGGACTGTTAAAACTATCAATAGAGGTTGCACTTCGTTCAATTCCCATATTGCGGTCTCGATTACACTCTTGATGAGTTTTATCACCTGCAATACTACGCATGTTGTATATCTATTATGGTGTCCATGCGAGTTGTATTATGTTGATCGCACTAAACGGTTACTGAGGATTCGTATCTCACCAACATTAGAAATGGTTTTATTAAACATAGCGTTTCTCTGCATGATAGAGACCCATCATTACTGCAGTTCTGCGTCATTGATAGGGTCTTCTATAATTGGAGGGGGTCCAATATAGTAAGGGATTTATCTAAACGAGAGACTAAATAGATTTTTTTATTAACCGCTTCAGATCCGGGCCATTGCCAAATGACGGCAACAGCGCGGATCTAAATTGCCGGGACTACGTCTACTGACGTCGTCCCGTGCACGAGCGGCCTGCGCGCCCCCTGCAGGGCGCGCGCGGCGTGCTCGGTGATCAGCGAGTCTATGAGACTCGCCTGATCACAGATCAGAGTAAGGGGTTGGTCCCGACCCCTTACCACATGATCAGCTGTCAGCCAATGACAGCTGATCATGTGATGTAAACAGAGCCGGTAATCGGCTATTTTTCCTCCACAAAAAAAACCCGATCACCGGCGGCCGTGATCGGGACATCAGTCCCGATCACGGCGATCTTCTAACACAAGGCAATAGGCAGCAGTGCTGCCTACCAGTGCCCACCAGCGTCACCCATCAGTGCCCACAGTGCCATCAATCAGCGCCACCCATCAGTGCCCACAGTGCTACCCATCAGTGCCCACAGTGCCACCCATCAGTGCCCACAGTGCCACCCATCAGTGCCACCCATCAGCACCCACATCAGTGCCACCCATCAGCACCCCCATCAGTGCAACCTATCAGTGCCCATCAGTGTCACCTACCAGTGCCCATAAGTGCCGCCCATCAGTGCCCCCCATCAGTGCCCCCCCATCAGTGCTGCCCATCAGTGGTACCTATCAGTGCCCATCCGTGCCACCCATCCGTGCCACCCATCCGTGCCACCCATCTGTGCCACCCATCCGTGGCCATCAGTGCCACCTTATCTGTCCCCATCAGTGCCGCCTTATCTGTCCCCATCAGTGCCGCCTTAACTGTGCCTATCAGTGCCGCCTTAACTGTGCCCATCAGTGCTGCCTTATCTGTGCCTATCCGTGCCCATCAGTGCAGCCTATCAGTGCCCACCAGTGCCGCCTCATCAGCGCATATCAATGAAGGAGAAAAATTACCTGTTTGCAAAATTTTATAACAAACTATTAAACATGATTTTTTTTTTTTCAAAAATTTCCATCTTTTTTTGTTTGTTTAGCAAAAAATAAAAATCCCAGCTGTGATTTAATACCACCAAAAGAAAGCTCTATTTGTGGGAAAAAAATGATAAAAATTTCATTTGGGTACAGTGTTGTATGACCGCGCAATTGTCATTCAAAGTGCGACAGCGCTGAAAGCTCAAAATTGGTCTGGGCAGGAGGGGGGTTTAAGTGCCCTGTAAGCAAGTGGTTAAATACACTCACACCGAATGGATTAAATATTGAATTGGATTTAAATTGCTTCATTAGTGATGTTTAGTATTTCATTTTAAGTTTTTTTCTTGCCAGACCCATGGTTTTAATTTTTGATATTCGGACCTATTAATACTGTTTTTAAAATATGCTATAATATTGTAGATCATGTTGTTATTTATATCTATATTAGATTTGAATGATGTCTAGATTGGAGGAGTGACACCATTTAAGTTTGCAATAAATCTAGTGCTGTTGTCACGCTTACCGTTGCTTTGAGGCATTCTGGTATGGTGTGGCTCTGCTACTACAGTCACAGGTGGTAATCATTTGCATGTCTCTGGGATATTAGGAACGTTGCTGTGCCGTAAAACCAATCCCAGGACAAAGTCAAAATGACGAAATGCGTCGGTGCATGGCTGTGCGGCAACTAGTAGGCAGACTTCACTACAACGAGAGAAGTCCAAGCTGAATTGGCAGGTGTATTAGCAGTGTGGTGAGATATCACCGGCTTGATATTCACTTCTAATTCCTTCAGCGCTCTGGTTGATACTTTTATGCTTGTTTTATTCATATATGTTGTAGGTGCAATGGATGAAGGTTTTATTTGAATAAACATTGGTGTATTTGACTTTATCACACTAGTGGAGCCTTTCTTTATTACCTCTTCCCATGTGATTGCATCCACCCGTCCATTCTGTGTGGAGAGGAGCAGATTGCTGGCTTAACCCTTTCTGGGTAATATGCTGTTGCCGAACACTGATGGGGAGTGGGCTGCGAGACTTTATCACCCTTTGGAAGATCCTTTTTGTTTTATGGACACTTTTTAGCACTTTTATTGTTTTATATGGACTTTTGTCAATAAACTTCCATTCATTTTCACTTTACGGTATTTTTATTGTATAAGCGCTGCTGATCACTTTAGTTTTTCTGAGGTGATATTTTACATTTGATTTAATTAAAAGTAGCTGCTATCTTGTTTGTTTTGAGGTTGTTTCATCCTGAGCGCAACGGTGAACAAGTGATTATTTAATTTATATATAAGTGTGTCGCAACATGCTGTGCTGCATAATAATGCAGCATGTCCTACTTTTTTTAGGTGCAGCCATGTAAACTGAACTTATAGGACATGAGGCACTTTTCCTTGTCTATGCATTATGGCTGTATTGGTCAACGCTGGCCAGCATAGCCCAACACATATGGTGTGAATAGGCCCCCTAGTTACATTCACCTGGGCTTGTTCTGTAATTTTGCAGACGTTTCACCATTAATCCATTTGTTTTCTCAGTTCTAATGAGTGTCAGAAACATACTCAAGTCATGTTATGGATTATCCAACTCAGTCATGGATAATCCATAGCATGAAAGGGGTGTGAAAATATGTGAAGATGCCCTGTTCTAATTTACATAATCCAATTATCAAGGTGCCATGACATCTAAAACCTGTTTTACGATGTAGATGGCCTCTTGCAAAACAGTTGTCTTCTTTATCGAAAAACTGCCTGAACTGTGCAACAATTTATACAAATCTGTTTTTGCTGGCTGGAGCAGATGTGAGAGTCAAAAGGCCTAACAGTGAAACTGAAATAAACTGAATGGCTTATAGGTTAAAACCTATGTTTAGATACAGTGCATCCGGAAAGTATTCAAAGCGCTTTGCTTTTTCCACATTTTGTTATATTACAGCCTTATTTCAAAATGGATAAAGTTTTAAGCCTCACAGTAGTTGCAGATACATGGGGTAAAGGGTACCATCATCCAAAATGATTGGAGAAAATTGGGACTTGGAAACCTGTCCCCAACAGGCCACCATAAAGGGAAAAATGGACAATTGGAACGGACTATCGCCGTACCAATTTGAGCAGAGTACACAGGTTTCCATGTCCCAATTTTCTCTTTATTCTAAAATGGATTAAATACATTATTTTCCTCAAAATTTTACAAACAATACCCCAAAATGACAACATGAAAGAAGTTTGTTTGAACTCTTTGCAAATTTATTAAAAATAAGAAACAAAAAAATCCCCATGTACATAAGTATGCACAGCCTGTGCAATGACACTCAAAATTGAGCTCAGGTGCATCCCGTTTTCACTGATCATTAGGGATGAGCTTCGTGTTCGAGTCGAACCCATGTTCGACTCGAACATCGGCTGTTCGACCGTCCGTCGAATTGCGAACGTTATGGGCCGTTCGCGCCAAATTCGTGTGGCGCGTCACGGCCCATAATTCACTGCGGCATCGCAGTGCATTGCTGGCTGATGATTGGCCAAGCATGCACTATGACCCGCATGCTTGGCCAATCACAGCGCCGTCAGTAGAGAGAGCTGTAATTGGCCAAAGCCAGGGTGGCTTTGGCCAATTATGGCTCAGGGGATTTAGTACACGCCCCACACTATATAAGGCCGCCTGCACGGCGGCCCTGTGTAGTGTGTTCCGGTGTGCTGATAGAGAGAGAGATAGACAGTGTCATTTGATTTGAGAGCTAGATTAGGCTAGATCTGTTCCTGCTCTTTACATTTAGTGCAGTGCGTCCTGCTCACAGTGTTCAGCTAGATCTGTTCCTGCTCTTTACATTTAGTGCAGTGCGTCCTGCTCACAGTGTTCAGCTAGATCCGTTCCTGCTATTTACATTTAGTGCAGTGCGTCCTGCTCACAGTGTTCAGCTAGATCCGTTCCTGCTATTTACATTTAGTGCAGTGCGTCCTGCTCACAGTGTTCAGCTAGATCCGTTCCTGCTATTTACATTTAGTGCAGTCAGTGCGTCCTGCTCACAGTGTTCAGCTAGATCCGTTCCTGCTATTTACATTTAGTGCAGTCAGTGCGTCCTGCTCACAGTGTTCAGCTAGATCCGTTCCTGCTATTTACATTTAGTGCAGTGCGTCCTGCTCACAGTGTTCAGCTAGATCCGTTCCTGCTATTTACATTTAGTGCAGTGCGTCCTGCTCACAGTGTTCAGCTAGATCCGTTCCTGCTATTTACATTTAGTGCAGTGCGTCCTGCTCACAGTGTTCAGCTAGATCCGTTCCTGCTATTTACATTTAGTGCAGTGCGTCCTGCTCACAGTGTTCAGCTAGATCCGTTCCTGCTATTTACATTTAGTGCAGTGCGTCCTGCTCACAGTGTTCAGCTAGATCCGTTCCTGCTATTTACATTTAGTGCAGTCAGTGCGTCCTGCTCACAGTGTTCAGCTAGATCCGTTCCTGCTATTTACATTTAGTGCAGTGCGTCCTGCTCACAGTGTTCAGCTAGATCCGTTCCTGCTATTTACATTTAGTGCAGTGCGTCCTGCTCACAGTGTTCAGCTAGATCCGTTCCTGCTATTTACATTTAGTGCAGTGCGTCCTGCTCACAGTGTTCAGCTAGATCCGTTCCTGCTATTTACATTTAGTGCAGTCAGTGCGTCCTGCTCACAGTGTTCAGCTAGATCCGTTCCTGCTATTTACATTTAGTGCAGTCAGTGCGTCCTGCTCACAGTGTTCAGCTAGATCCGTTCCTGCTATTTACATTTAGTGCAGTGCGTCCTGCTCACAGTGTTCAGCTAGATCCGTTCCTGCTATTTACATTTAGTGCAGTGCGTCCTGCTCACAGTGTTCAGCTAGATCCGTTCCTGCTATTTACATTTAGTGCAGTGCGTCCTGCTCACAGTGTTCAGCTAGATCCGTTCCTGCTATTTACATTTAGTGCAGTCAGTGCGTCCTGCTCACAGTGTTCAGCTAGATCCGTTCCTGCTATTTACATTTAGTGCAGTCAGTGCGTCCTGCTCACAGTGTTCAGCTAGATCCGTTCCTGCTATTTACATTTAGTGCAGTGCGTCCTGCTCACAGTGTTCAGCTAGATCCGTTCCTGCTATTTACATTTAGTGCAGTGCGTCCTGCTCACAGTGTTCAGCTAGATCCGTTCCTGCTATTTACATTTAGTGCAGTGCGTCCTGCTCACAGTGTTCAGCTAGATCCGTTCCTGCTATTTACATTTAGTGCAGTGCGTCCTGCTCACAGTGTTCAGCTAGATCCGTTCCTGCTATTTACATTTAGTGCAGTCAGTGCGTCCTGCTCACAGTGTTCAGCTAGATCCGTTCCTGCTATTTACATTTAGTGCAGTGCGTCCTGCTCACAGTGTTCAGCTAGATCCGTTCCTGCTATTTACATTTAGTGCAGTGCGTCCTGCTCACAGTGTTCAGCTAGATCCGTTCCTGCTATTTACATTTAGTGCAGTGCGTCCTGCTCACAGTGTTCAGCTAGATCCGTTCCTGCTATTTACATTTAGTGCAGTGCGTCCTGCTCACAGTGTTCAGCTAGATCCGTTCCTGCTATTTACATTTAGTGCAGTCAGTGCGTCCTGCTCACAGTGTTCAGCTAGATCCGTTCCTGCTATTTACATTTAGTGCAGTGCGTCCTGCTCACAGTGTTCAGCTAGATCTGTTCCTGCTATTTACATTTAGTGCAGTGCGTCCTGCTCACAGTGTTCAGCTAGATCCGTTCCTGCTATTTACATTTAGTGCAGTCAGTGCGTCCTGCTCACAGTGTTCAGCTAGATCCGTTCCTGCTATTTACATTTAGTGCAGTGCGTCCTGCTCACAGTGTTCAGCTAGATCCGTTCCTGTTATCTTCCTACTGACAGGCAGGCTTGTCTGGTTACAGTATATAAAGCTACCTGAAGAAAATTACAGGTGTTCTATCCCAGCTTAGTGCAGCTACAGGCCATTAGTATGTCTGGAAGGCCAAGAAGGAGAGGCAGACAGTCACAAGCCAATAAGAGAGGGCAAGCAGGCTCTGTGTCTAGTGCTGGTCGTGGAGACGGTGCATCCTCATCAGCACGTGGCCATGGGACACGCTTGGCCTTTTTTTCGGCAGCTGGCCGTGTTGAGCCGCAACATGCAGAAAACTTGGTCGAGTGGATGACCAAGCCGTCCTCATCCTCCTCATCCTCTCTCACCCATGCCCAGGGTGCTTTGTCTGGCAAAGCAGCGGCCTCTTCCCTCAGCTCAATGTCATCAGTGACTCCTTCCCTAGCTCCACCATGTCCTCATGAGGATTCCCTCGAACTGTTTGACCACAGTGTTGGGTACATGCTCCAGGAGGATGCCCAGCGTTTGGAAGGCTCTGATGATGATACTGAGCTCGATGAAGGCAGTAACATGAGCACGGACAGAGGGGGTGCCCAAGAAGGACAGCAATCTGGCAGTCATGCTCCCCCTGCTGCAGCATACTGCCAGGTTTGCTCCAGTGATGAGGAGGGAGGGGATGATGAGGTCACTGACTCAACGTGGGTGCCTGATAGGAGAGAGGAGGAGGAGGAGGAGGAGGAGGCGGCACATCACCAACGAGGCAGGATGCCCTCCAGGGGCCAGCCTAAGGGCAGCACATTGACTGCATCACACCCCAAAGCTCCACATGTGCAGGGCGCTGCAGTCTCTGCGCGTTATTCAAAAAGTTCTTTGGTGTGGGCCTTTTTTGAGACGAGTGCATCAGATCGCACCGCTGCTATTTGCAACATATGTCTCAAGCGTATCTCGCGTGGCCAAAACATCTCCCGCTTGGGTACCACATGCTTGACCAGACATATGTTGACCTGCCATGCAGTTCGTTGGCAAGCATATCTAAAAGACCCACACCAAAGAACAAAGAGGATCTCTCCTTGCTCCTCATCAGCTGAGATTTCCAACCCCACTAGACCTTCAGTCCTCTCTGAGACCTGCAGTGAGAGGAATGAAGGTGTAGAATTAGGTGTGTCACAGCCAAGTACTTGTGGGCAATCTGCTTTTGGTACACCGACGCCAGATTGTACCAGGCAAATTTCCCTGCCCCAGCTGCTGCACCGCCGAAAGAAGTTTGCTCCCAGCCATCCACATGCCCAGCGGTTGAATGCTAGCTTGGCAAAATTGCTAGCACTTCAACTGCTGCCTTTTCAGTTGGTAGACTCTGCCCCCTTCCGTGAGTTTGTGGAATGTGCGGTTCCTCAGTGGCAGGTACCCAAACGCCACTTTTTCTCACGGAAGGCGATTCCAGCTCTCTACCGGCATGTGGAAGGCAATGTCCATGCCTCGCTGGACAGGGCGGTCAGTGGTAAGGTGCATATTACCGCTGACTCATGGTCCAGCAGGCATGGACAGGGACGTTACTTAAGTTTCACGGCGCATTGGGTGACTCTGCTGGCAGCTGGGAAGGATGCAGGACAAGGTGCAGTAGTGTTGGAGGTTGTTCCGCCACCACGCCTCCAAAATGCTGATTGTGACACACCTCTCTCCTCCACCCCCTCCTCTTCTTCTTCCTCCATGGCCTCTTCCTCGGAACCAGCGGTGCTCCGTAGGCGTTCAAGGGGCTACGCAAGTACGCAGGCCAAAAGATGCCATGCGGTGCTTGAGCTGGTGTGCTTGGGGGACAGGAGCCACACTGGGGCAGAGGTTCTGTCAGCTCTGCAGGGGCAGGTTCAGAGGTGGTTGACGCCACGCCAACTTAAGGCAGGAATGGTGGTTTGCGACAATGGCACCAACCTCCTCTCTGCCCTCCGACAGGGACAACTGACCCATGTGCCCTGTTTGGCTCACGTCCTTAACTTGGTGGTGCAGCGGTTCTTGGACAGGTACCCGGGCTTACAGGATGTCCTGAGGCAGGCCAGGAAAGTCTGTGTGCATTTCCGCCGGTCATATAATGCCAGTGCTCGGCTGACGGACCTCCAAAAGGAGTTTAACCTGCCCAAGAACCGCCTAATCTGTGACATGCCCACCAGGTGGAACTCGACATTGGCCATGCTGCAGCGGCTGCACACGCAGCAGAGGGCCATAAATGAGTACCTGTGCGACTATGGCACCAGGACAGGGTCAGGGGACCTTGGTTTTTTTTCCCCACGCCAGTGGGCCATGATCAGGGATGCATGCACTGTCCTGTCACCATTCGAGGAGGCCACGAGGATGGTGAGCACTGACAGTGCATGCATCAGTGACACTGTCCCCCTTGTCCACCTGTTGGAGCACACGCTGCGTGGAATAATGGACAGGGCACTTGAGGCAGAACAGAGGCAGGAAGAGGAGGACTTCCTTAGCTCTCAAGGCCCCCTTTATCCAGACAGTGTTCCTGCGTGCCCGCCGATCACACAGGAAGAGGACGAGGAGGAGGAGGAGGAGGAGGAGGAAGATTGTGTCAGTATGGAGGTGGAGCCTGGCACTCAGCATCAGCAGTCTTTAAGGGATCAGTCCCAAGGAACACATGGACTTGTACGTGGCTGGGAGGAGGTGGCTGCGGACGTTGTTGTCCTTAGTGACCCAGAGGACTCCGGACCGAATGCCTCAGCAAACCTACGCTGCATGGCCTCCCTGATCCTGCAAAGCCTGCGTAAGGATCCTCGTATTCGTGGTATCAAGGAGAAGGACCAATACTGGCTGGCAACCCTCCTTGATCCACGTTACAAGGGTAAGGTTGCGGACCTTATCTTGCCATCGCAGAGGGAGCAGAGGATGAAACATCTTCGGGAGGCCTTGCAGAAAGGTCTGTGCAACGCGTTCCCAGAGACTGGGAGGTTACAAACTCCTGTTTCTGGACAACGTGTTGCTGAGGCTTCGGTCAGTCAAAGAAGGAGCGGTGGAGAAGGTGGCCGTCTGACCGATGCGTTCAGACAATTTTTTGGTCCGCAGCCCCAAGGTATGATCGGTTCCAGCAACCATCGCCAGCGTCTGTTTTACATGGTGCAGGAATACCTAGGGGCAAGATCAGACTTGGACACCTTTCCCACCGAAAATCCTCTGGGTTACTGGGTCTTGAGGATGGATCACTGGCCAGAGCTTGCACAGTATGCAATTGAGCTACTGGCCTGTCCTGCATCCAGCGTTCTTTCGGAACGCACATTCAGTGCTGCTGGAGGCGTGGTAACCGATCACAGGGTGCGTCTGTCCACTGACTCGGTCGATCGGCTGACCTTCATAAAAATGAATCAGTCTTGGATCACCACCAGCTACCAAGCACCTGATGCTGATGTAACTGAATAATTTTTTTCAGATCCCTTCAAAGACTGCCTATGCTGATGCTGAGTGACTATCCCTGAGTAATTATCCTCTTCCTCCTCAATCATCACGCTGATAGCTTGTAAGAACATTTTTGGTTCTGGGCGCCACCACCAGTGCCTAAGGCACAATTTTTCAGCCCCTGTATAACAGGGGCGTGTAATTACAATTTTTGATGTAATACTTTGCAGCAGGGCTCGTTCCTGCATTCCAACTAGAGTGTCTGTGAGGGGTTGCAGTGTTGTGGCACCAGCACCAGTGCCTAAGGCCCAATTTTTCTGCCCCTGTCTAACAGGGGCGTGTAATTACAATTTTTGATGCAATACTTTGCAGCAGGGCTCGTTCCTGCGTTCCAACTAGAGTGTCTGTGAGGGGTTGCAGTGTTGTGGCACCAGCACCAGTGCCTAAGGCCCAATTTTTCTGCCCCTGTCTAACAGGGGCGTGTAATTACAATTTTTGATGCAATACTTTGCAGCAGGGTTCGTTCCTGCGTTCCAACTAGAGTGTCTGTGAGGGGTTGCAGTGTTGTGGCACCAGCACCAGTGCCTAAGGCCCAATTTTTCTGCCCCTGTCTAACAGGGGCGTGTAATTACAATTTTTGATGCAATACTTTGCAGCAGGGCTCGTTCCTGCGTTCCAACTAGAGTGTCTGTGAGGGGTTGCAGTGTTGTGGCACCAGCACCAGTGCCTAAGGCCCAATTTTTCTGCCCCTGTCTAACAGGGGCGTGTAATTACAATTTTTGATGCAATACTTTGCAGCAGGGCTCGTTCCTGCGTTCCAACTAGAGTGTCTGTGAGGGGTTGCAGTGTTGTGGCACCAGCACCAGTGCCTAAGGCCCAATTTTTCTGCCCCTGTCTAACAGGGGCGTGTAATTACAATTTTTGATGCAATACTTTGCAGCAGGGCTCGTTCCTGCGTTCCAACTAGAGTGTCTGTGAGGGGTTGCAGTGTTGTGGCACCAGCACCAGTGCCTAAGGCCTAATTTTTCAGCTCCTGTTCAACAGGGGCATGTAATTACAATTCTTGATCTAATATTTCACAGCAGGGCCCTGTGAGGGCTTACAGTGTTTTGGCCACAGCAACACCTAAGGCCCAAATTTCTGCTGAGTATATAGGGCAGGACCCTACTTTCAAACATCTAACTTACAAACGACTCCTACTTGCAAACGGAAGGAGACAACAGGAAGTGAGATGAAATCTACCCCTAGGAAGGGAAATTCTCTCATGTAAGAGTTAATATGGGAAAACAATTTCTCCTTTCCACTGATGCTTTCCAATCCTTGTTCCACAAAAAAACCCAAATTTTCAAAAAACATTTTTCATTGGGACAAAAAAGTGAGGTGAAATCTTCTGAAGAGGAGGAAAGACGCAAAACAAATGTCACAGGGGTGATAACCCTTCCCTATGTTTTCCAAAAAGCTTAGAAAAGATTTTTTGGCTGGAGCTAAACACGTTAAAAATGTTCAAAATTACAAAGAGATTCTACTTAACAACAAACCTACAGTCCCTGTCTTGTTTGCACCGCCTGTATACTGCTGTTCAGAGTATATAGGGACCTTTCCTTATTTTAATTTGGGTGCGGGGTTCCCCTTAATATCCATACAAGACCCAAAGGGCCTGGTAATGGACTGGGGGGTACCCATGCCGTTTGTCTCACTGATTTTCATCCATATTGCCAGGACCCGACATGACATTAAACCCGCAAGCAGTTTTAAATGAGATTTTTTCCTTTAAAAATGACATTTGGTGCAGGGACTGTTCTAAACATGGGAAACACGCGTCACTTTACAGGCATACTATAGACACCCCCCAGGTACGATATTTAAAGGAATATTTCACTTTTTTTTTTTTTACTTTAAGCATCATTAAAATCACTGCTCCCGAAAAAACGGCCGTTTTTAAAAGTTTTTTTTGCATTGATACATGTCCCCTGGGGTAGGACCCGGGTCCCCACACCCTTTTTAGGACAATACCATGCAAATTAGCCTTTAAAATGAGCACTTTTGATTTCGAACGTTCGAGTCCCATAGACGTCAATGGGGTTCTAACGTTCGTGCGAACTTGCGGTCCGTTCGCGGGTTCTGGTGCGAACCGAACCGGGGGGTGTTCGGCTCATCCCTACTGATCATCCTTGAGATGTTTCTACAACTTGATTGGAGTCCATCTGTGGTAAATTCAGTTGATTGGACATGATTTGGAAAGGCACACACCTGTTTATATAAGGTCCAACAGTTAACAGTGCATGTCAGAGCACAAACCAAGCCATTACGTTCAAGGTAGACCTCCAAGACAGGATTGAATTGAGGCACAGATCTGGGGAAGGGTACAGAAAAATTTCCACCAGCATTGAAGATCCCAATGAGCACAATGGCCTCCATCATCCGTAAATGGAAGAAGTATGGAACCACCAGGACTCTTCCTAGAGCAGACTGCCCAGCCAAACTGAGCGATCGGGGGAGGAGGGCCTTAGTCAGGGAAGTGACCAAGAACCTGATGGTCACTCTGACAGAGCTCCAGCATTTCTCTGTTGAGGGGAGAACCTTCCAGAAGAACAACAATCTATGCAGTTCTCCACCAGTCAGGCCTGTATGGTAGAGTGGCCAGACGGAAGACACTTCTCAGTAAAAGGCACATGGTAGCCCCCCTGGAGTTTGCCAAAATGCACCTTAAGGGCCCTCAGACCATGAGAAACTGGTCTGGTCTGGTGAAACAAAGATTGAACTCTTTGGCCTGAACAGCAAGCGTTATATGTCTGGAGGAAACCAGGCACTGCTCATCACCTGGCCAATACCATCCCTACAGTGAATTATGGTGGTGGCAACATCATGCTATGGGGATGTTTTTCAGCAGCAGGAACTGGGAGACTAGTCCGGAACAAAGGGAAAGGTGAATGTAGAGACATGTACAGAGTAATCCTTGATGAAAACCTTCTCCAGAGCGCTCTGGACCTCAGACTGGGGCAAAGGTTCACCTTCCAACAGGACACTGATCCTAAGCACACAGCCAAGATAACAAAGGAGTGGCTATGGAACAACTCTGTGAATGTCCTTGAGTGGCCCAGCCAGAGCTCAGACTTGAACCCGATTGAACATTTCTGGAGAGATCTGAAAATGTCTGTGCTCCAACGCTCCCCATCCAACCTGAAGGCGCTTGAGAGATCCTGCAAAGAAGAATGGGAGAAGCTGCCCAAAAATAGGTGTGCCAAGCTTGTAGCATCATACCCAAAAAGACTTGAGGCTGTAATTGGTGCCAAAGGTGCTTCAACAAAGTATTGAGCAAAAGCTGTGAACTTATGTACATGGGATTTTTTTTGTTTTTTATTTTTGATAAATTTGCAAAGATTTCAAACAAACTTCTTTCACATTGTCATTATGGGGTATTGTTTGTAGAATTTTGAAAATAATGAATTTAATCCATTTTGGAATAAGGCTGTAAAATAACAAAATGTGGAAAAAGTGAAGCGCTGTGAATACATTCCAGATGCAATGTAGATTGTTTTAAATCAGCATAAGGGATTGTACTTACATTCAAACGAGAAGTGTCCTTTGTGCTGCTGTCATAGTTGAAATATTCCATCCTCTGGACCCTCCCCCCCCTTTTCTGGTGCTGCGGGGGTTAATATAGCCACTGAAACTGTTATGGGCACCCGTCAAGAGTGCTGACTATGCCTGCCCTTTCCGCCCCCTCCTCCATTCATAGAAGCTGCACTATAGCTTTCAGCAATGAAAAGTGATCAATAAAGGATTGATTAAAGTCCGCCTCCTTCATTCATAAATTACCTTTCATTAACAGAAGCTATAGTACAACTTCTATGAATGGAGCAGGAGGGTGGAAAGGGTGGGTATAGTTAGCGTTCTTTTGACCGAACAAAAGAGTGATTTATACTGTCCCCAAGTTGGCAGGTTTACTTTAACCAAACCCTTTTAAACCCCGCCCACTGTTATGGCAATTTAGCCACACCCACAATTCGCACAGCCCAACAACTCCCTTCTGATTCCTTTTTTTTTCAGTTTAGCAATTGGGGGGCATGGTTTTGTGGGCGTGGCTACAAATGAGGGTGTAGTTTTGTGGACCTGGTCAGTAGGGTGTCAGATTTAATTTTGAAAATCTGGTAACCTTACACAAAATGGTGTAAACTATATATAATTATTTTCTTACGCATTTCTACTGCTTTCACAAATGCATTCAACTGCATCTGGTGTAAAAGGTGTATAGAATTTCCATAATGCTTTATTCCCAGAAGCTGTGAATCTGCTAGGGTAGTTATTTGCTTTATTTGCTTTTGCTAGATTTAGTTATTTGCTCTACCCGTGTTTTTTTTTTTGCTAGATTACCCCGTATTGTGTTAGCTATGGGGAAGGGGAGGCAGAGTGCTACACGTGAAATGGATTCATATTCATTTAGAAAACTTCAGTATTACAAATCTTCTGCTTGAAACATAATTGTGCCTTCCGAGTAAACTTTGTGAAATACTTCAAGACTTCTTTGCTAAGGCCTCATGCACACAGGGCATTAAATAAAATTGAGCTGCAAAGTCAATACTGACGCCAGGAAAAAGCAGCAAAAAAAAAATGCGCTTTTAAAAGCGTTTTGCATTGGCATTAATGCTCGTTTACCCGTGTTAGCGTTTACCAGCATTTTTTTTAATGAACACTGCCCTCTTGTATTTTCCACTCCCAAATCACATAACTACAGCTTAACCACTTCCCTACAGGGCACTTTCATCCCCTTCCTGTCCAGGCCAATTTTCAGCTTTCAGTGCTGTCACGCTTTGAATGACAATTGCACGGTCATGCTACCCTGTAACCATGTGAAATTTTTATCATTTTCTTCACACAAATAGAGCTTTCTTTTGGTGGTATTTAATCACTGCTGGGTTTTTTATTTTTTACAAAAAAAAAGACCGAAAATTTTGAAAAAAAAAAGTTTTTTCTTAGTTTCTGTAAATTTTGTAAATAAGTAATTTTTCTCCTTCACTGATGTGCGCTGATGAGGCTGCACTGATGGGCACTGATAGGTGGCACAATAGGCAGCACTGATGGGCATTGATGGGCAGCAATGATGGGCATTGATGGGCAGCACTGATAGCCAGCACTGACTGGCATCACTAACGGGCACTGATTGGTGGCATTTGTGAGCACTGGTGGTGCTTTATTGTAATCAGGGCACTGATGATCAGTGCCCTGATTACATGTCTCGATGTCCCCTGCGAGGAGATGCCGTTGATCGACTCACCACGCCATACACTCTGTCAGTGTGAGGCGATGAGAACCGATTACCGGCATTTCCATGTTTACATGTGACAGGCTGTGATTGGACACGGCTCTTTACAGAGATCAGGGTCGCGCCATGTCGGCCGTCCTAGGATGACGTCATGACGTCGTCCCAGAACGAGAGCTGCACCGCCCCTTTATCATTTGACGATGGGCGGGGGGCAAGCAGTTAAAACACGCGTTTAGCTGCGTCTGGCATTTTTACAACTGTTACGCTTGGCTTCTTAACACACTGGCCCTGGGGTTTTTTTGCAGCTTGAAAACGCCTATGCCACTAGAAGCTAATAAAAGCCTATTATGTGTGCATAAACACATAAAATAACATATAGAGGTGTTTTTATGCTGTAAAGAAAAACGCCTGACGCTCCTAAAAGCGGCAGGAAAAAAAAATGCACTGTGAGCATGAGGCCTAAAGCTTCTACACAGTTTCTTCTGCATTGTCATAGACCTGAACAGCAGTATGCTGTATAAAGTTTGTATTAATGAACTATGCCCTGCAATACGGATTGAGAAATCGCTGACCATTGGACGATAGGAGTGTGTACCTTTTGCCCCACATGAGTGAAACGCTTTTCCGTTTGGAGATTACACATAGGAATTACCACCCGCTTGAGATCTGGAGATCAATTACAAAGATTTATTATATATCAAGGTACTAGAAAAGGTGGACACAGTGAAAATATAAAACATCACTGTTAATTAATCAATGATACAAGTATTTGTTCTTACAGAAAAGGCACACAAACATAAAAAACTGTTTTCTGCTAACAAAAAACAACAAAAATAAAGAAACAGGCATGAAAAAAAATGTATATATCATGGGGCCCCATTAAAGTAAACATCAGGTATTCCAATGCAAAAGCTATTCTACGAGGTATCATCTCCATCTCCCAAAATAAATGGAATACTCTATGATGTGCCCTTAAAGTATTACTAAACCCACAACAGTAAAATCAGTCTGTATATGCAGTAAAGCATGCTTGTTATACTCACTGTGGAGCCTAAGGGGTTAATGCTCTGCATTGTGTAAAAAAAGCAGTTTGATCCTGTCTTCTCTGTTCCTCCCCTTCTTCCACAGTCCCCAATCCATCTCCTGATAGAACAGGGCCAAGGGACAGGCTGCATTTGCTCAATTTGGTGTGTATTGCTGCAGAGTTTTGTTTTTTTGGGGGGAAGAGTGCATGTGATCAGCACAGGGTCAATCAGCACTGTCCAGACAGAGGGTCAGGGGTCCTGCAGACTCATAGGACAGTAAGAGCAGAATGAAAACTCCTCCTAGAAGCTTTAACCAGACACTGATAGAACTCACAAGACTGCTACTGTATATACTGCTGATGAGAAAAGGTATTCAGCAGTTTAAATTTACTAAAACTATTGCATTTTCATGTCCTGTGTATTGTGGGGGACCAGATATAGTGAATGCAGGATCCTGGGTTTAGTAACACTTTAATACAAGAGCTCATTATGCCCACAGTTCTTTTTCAGGTCACTAACCGGGCAGTAGAATGAAAAGGATTAAAGGGTAACTCCACTTTCGTGGGAAAAAAAATAAGAAATTAATAAAAAATAATATAGCGTGTATAATTGCGAAGTCATATTGTAATTGAATGTTATTAAAAATTACCTTTCCTTTTCAATCTGCAGACGCTGTAATTTTTGTATCAATGCAAAGCAATATGGCTACATGGAGTTGTTCTGTACACAGAATGTGTACTGACCACTCCCAAGAAACAACATTTCCAGCTTGTGTAATTGGCTCATGATTTTTCCCAGAAGTCTGCCTAAGATACAAGTCAGATTTCAAGCATCCCCTGCAACAAAAATGTCATTTTTGGTGATATATTTCTAATAGGCACACGTCTAAAGGGATGCAGACCCTGTAGATTTCCTTATTAGTGTCCTGCAGCTGCCACAGCTGACTGATAATTATGAAACCACTCCCATTAGACTCACTCAGTCCAGAGGCAGAGACAAACACACAGGTATTTCTTCAGAATAACAAAAAGGTAGCAATCTGCAACAAAGGTTGTTATAATCCTTGTATGTAGGATTATAATGTACATAGATCACCCGGGGGGGAATGTTTTTTTCTCAACAAAAGTGGAGTTACGCTTTAAGTAAGTCACTACTCATGATACTAACATATTTTTTGAGCCAGTTCACACTGGAATGCACATGTTCCCATGTGGTCTGGTTTTGCAACTCATTCATTTAAATGGCTGTTCCAAACGCACTGGAATTTGAAAAAAGTAGGGTAAGCACTACTGTTTCAGAATGCACTGCACCAAACCACATGGTACTGCAGTACCATGCCATTTGGTGCCCACAAATGCAGCACAACAATGCCTTTGGGGTGCTTTTAACAATTAATTGGCACCTGCAAACTCTCGCAAAGGGCAGCACATTCACCTACGGGAAATGCACATGGAACACAACTGGCCCCTACTCTACTGTAGCAGACATTTTCTTTTTTTGATATGACCAAAGTTGACTAACTTTTTTTTGAACTTTATGAGTTTAAAAAAAGAAAATGTAACAAAACCTTATTGATTTATGTTTGTTCAAAAATGTAATATACTTTCCCAGATTAATAGCACTTTAACGGGATTTGTGTGGAATGCGCAAAACCCTAGAATAGCCATGGGGACATTGAAACGCTCAAAACTAGCGGGTGGCCTAGGGATCCCAGATATTTTGAAATATCATAAAGCAATTGCTCTTCAGAGGATCCTCAACTGGCGCTTCCACACCCAGTCCAAAATATGGGTCTCTCTCGAGAAATGGCTAGCTGGCAGAAATTTGGCCTTTGCTCCCTGGCTGCCACGTGAATATCGCGGGCTGTCAGACTCAACATCCCCACTGACGAGACATGCTCTCTCCACTTGGGACAAATTGAATTCGATCTTAAACTTATCTCCACCCATGTCCCCGCTAGCCCCGTTAGAGGGATTTCTTTGGTTCTTGCCAGGTGAGCAAATGGCCTTTTTCGGCCCTTGGGTGGATGACGGTAATGCCAGCTGTGGGAAATTGATGAGCAATGGTAAGCTGATGAGTTTTGAATCCCTACAGAATAGACACAGAGGCTCCAAAATGAACTACTGGCGGTATAGGCAGCTCCATCACTTTTTTGAAATCCATGGACAATCTATAAGAGACATCTCCACTCTTACTCCCTTCGAACAACTTTTTGTAGAGGAGGACCCGATCCCACATTTGATATCCGAAATGTATCGCTTATTAAGCGTTACTACTGACAATCTTAGACCGACCTATATACGGCCATGGGAGAGAGACCTACAACTTGACTTCTCCACGTCCCAGCTAACACACCTCTATCGGCTCACTCACTCGAGCTCTATTGAATCTAGAACCCAAGAAACAAACTACAAGCTTTTGTCACGCTGGTACAGGGTACCAACCGATTTAGCCCGTATCTACCCCTCGGTATCGGATCAATGCTGGAGGAAATGTGGACAGAGAGATACACTCCTTCACATTTGGTGGGAGTGTCCCTTGATAAGGCCATACTGGGCAGATATCAAGTCTCTAATAAAAGAAATTTTAGACTTAGATGTTCCTTTGAGTCCAGCCTACTTCCTCCTGCATGTCCCTCAGATGCCGATTAGCAGATACAGAAAAAGCGTTCTACCACACCTTTTAAATGCAGCTAGACGCCTTCTCCCAATTTATTGGAAACAATCCAGGGTCCCTTCTAGGGAAGACTGGATTAAAAAAGTCAATGATATTAGAGAAGCTGAACATTGGATAGCATCCTGTAAAGGAAAGCTGGAACGTTTTGAAGTCACATGGGGACCGTGGAGAGACTTTATGTTTGACCCGAATCTCATACCCTCGAGCCTAGATCTGGCCCTACTAGAATTAGCAGAACCAACCCTGAGATCCCGCCTGGACAAAAGTAATAAGGCCCATAGATAGACATGTCTCATAGATACCTTCTATAACGATAACCTGTCTGTGGCGGAACTTGCTCGGCGCAGATCTACAAGACCTTCTCAGACTCTGAGGTATGCTCCACACCATTCACCCCTTCCCTCCTACCTTTTCCCCTCCACCACATCCTTTCCTACCTGTTCCCCCTTGATTCTAACCTTTACCTCTCTTTCTCTTCCTTCTATTTTTACTTTTATGGCTGCATACGGGCTACCAGTTACCAGGCTGTTGTCATAAGACGCTAGATGTTGCACTACTCGGACACAGGTGGCGGCAGGCAGCAAAGGGGGGTGCAGACCCTCCACACCGTGGTGGCCCCTTTTTGTTTTCCGCCTCTGGTTGGTGGGGGGTATGGGGAATGGGCCCTTCCTGGATATGGCGGGACGGACGAGGTTGTTGGAGGTATATTACCCCCCTCTGTTCGGACCGCTGGCAGGGAGGTGCTCACCCGTTGGCTCTCCTGATCACTTAGCACTTCGAATGGGGCTGTGGCTGGTTTAGGCCAGCGTACTCCCACATGTTCATCCTGACTCAGGGTGTTTACTATAGATTACTGGTTGTGCCGCCACTGTGGGTCCGATATACTTATTTGCACTAGCTGGTATTTGGACAAGTTTTATATGTGTTTTATCTCGCATTTCTAAAATGTATGTAGTTTTCTACTAAAATGTTGTTAAATAAAGATTTTACAAAAAAAAAAAAATGTAATATACATATAATGGAATGGAACACAATGCTTGTACACTGAGTTAACAAGTCAATGCAGGGCTTTTCATATACAGTACTATGCATAAATGTGTCATATCCATGCCCCTTTCTTTACTACCTGCTGAGGAATCTCTCAGTCGGCAGCTAAATGGGCTTAGGGATGAGTCATTGGTTGCTAGGAAGCCAGCGACTGCCAGCATGTGAGCAACAACAAACCCTACGTGGGAGGTTTTCACATTAGTGACAGCTTATCACCACGTATACCCAACTCTGTGCACTGGTGTCTCTCTGTATAACTCAGAGGTGGTCTTCTTTACCTCTCGGTTACTTATCTGTGAACTGGCGGTAATTCTTTTAGAATCTTTCACTGCCATAGTGACAGTATCTAAAAGTAAAAGTGGTAGTAGCAAGAACTACCTGCATCTGGTGCTGAAACTGGCACACAGCTTTCATGATTTAGGTGCAACCATAGATCTTCTGTGGATGTACAGTAGGCTGCTCAGATCCTTCTTTCTGTCTATTCTAATCTGTCCTGCTGCTAGGGCTGGGAGATTTTCTTACAAAAAAAAATCTTCGATTCTCTTAAAAAAAAACTCGATTCACGATTCGAATCGAGTTTTTTTTTTTTTTTGGAAACCGCGCTGGTCCTGAGGCGCTGCGGGCATGAACTTTTAGGCGAGGCCGCGGCTTCGGCCTAGTCCGCGGCATCTGGCCTCTTGGACTAGGCCGAAGCCGCGGCCTCGCCTAAAAACTCATGCCCGCAGCGCCTCCGGACCGCCGCGGTGAAAAAAAAAAAATCTAAAAAAATCGATTTGCTTACATTTTGAATCGATTTGACCTCTCAACTCGATTCAAGATTTAAGTCGATTTTTTTCCCAGCCCTACCTGCAGCAGAACAAATTTGGGGCCAATCACATACCTCCCTGATGGTATGGCATGATGGATAAGTATTGGCCTGTATTTCTCAGCATTGAGGGCACCATTGGTTCTGAGCAAATCTCCAACTCCATTTGTAGAAATTCAGCCCCAAACTTGCAAGGAACCTCCACCATGCTTTACTGTTGCCTGCAGACACTCCTTATTGTACCGCTCTCCATCCCTTTCACATTTTGACTCATCAGTCCAGAGCAACTGCACCCCATTTCCTATGTTTTCATGCATAATTGAGTCTCTTAGCCTTGTTTCCACATCAGAGGTATGGCTTTTTGCCCGCAAATCTTCCATGAAGACCACTTCTGGCCAGACTTCTCCGAGCAGTAGATGAGTGCCTGGGTCCCACTGGTTTCCAGCAGGGAATCTTAAAAAAAAAACAAAAAACATATGCAGTAGATCTCTGCAATGGATGCGCACCAATTGCAGAGATATACTGCGTATAGGGTTTTTTTAGCTTTTTTTTTTTTTGCTCTGACATACGCTTTCAATCAAATATATTGTTGCAACAAACAGGATCACTAAAGTGACATGGGAAGTGACATGAGAATCTGCAACATGAACTAAGCACAATAAAGCAAGGTTAAAAAGAAAGATACTTTAACTCTTTTAAGAGGAGCTCCAGTCATTTTTGTGTTTATTAAAAGTCAGCAGCTATCATAAAAAGAGGAAGAGAAGGGGGGGGGGGGGGAGAACAGGGAAACCCCCTCCTAAAATAAATGGGACTTTAAAGGAAAATACTGAGTCTAGTAGGTGAGAATCAAACAGGTTTGATAAAAAATTAACAATATTTATTGAGATATGATTAAAAATAGTATTGTCAAAACATATACAGACATATGACCACCCAGTAGTAAATTTCAAAATTCATACGTGACTAAAGCCAACATGTTTCGCAAAAGAATTTTCGCTTCATCAGGGCTAGACACGATGTCATTGATTCATTTAAACTGTGTAAACAATAAACATTTATCTCATATATCTCAATAAATATTGTTAATTTTTTATCAAACCTGTTTGATTCTCACCTACTAGACTCAGTATTTTCCTTTAAAGTCCCATTTATTTGAGGAGGGGGTTTCCCTGTTCTCCCCCCCCCCCCCCCCCCCCGTTCTCTTCCTCTTTTTATGATATACATGAACCAGGGATTGGAAAAAAAAAAAAATTATCTGAGATATCCCCTGATATAGTCCAACCATCTTCCTCTAACTACATAAAAGTTAGCAGCTACAAAAACTGTAGCTACTGACTTTTACTAAACACAAACTCACCTCTCCTGTGGATGCGCGGGTCGCGCTTTTCCTTGTGAATGGTCCCGCAGTTCTCTGGAACCTCTGACCTGTCCTAGATGACTGCGGGGAGGGAGGGGGAAGAGGAGAACTTCTGGTCAAATTGCCCATTTGGGGGAAGAGGACTGGATGAGGAGACCTTAAAGCGGAACTTCCCCTTTTGGGTGGAGCTCCTCTTTAATGGCTGCAGGTAAAATAAATCTTAACATCTGAGTGCAGTTTTGCAACTTTAGCATGTATTAGCAAAACTGTACATATCACATTTCAGTGTTAAAGTGGTTGTAAACCCTCGAGGTTCTTCACCTTAATGTATTCTATACATTAAGGTGAAAAATTTTCTGTAGTGCAGCTGCCTCCTAGAGCTCCCCTTTTTCTTACCTGAGCCCGATCTTTCCAGCGACGGGGACGAGCACACCTGCTCCAGCCGCTGTCTCGGGTCCTCATTGGATAGATTGATAGCAGCGGGAGCCATTGGCTCCCGCTGCTGTCAATTAAATCCAGTGACACGGGAGTCTGCTGTCTATGTCAATGGACGCAGCAGCAGGACTCAGTAACGCGCCCGCACGGGTACCCTCATGGAATGCGGGTCTCTGTGGGGGCACTCGAGAAAAGGAGCCAGGAGCCCTGCTGGGAGACCCCAGAAGAGGAGGATCGGGGGCAGGTAAGTATGACATGTTTGTTATTTTAAAAAAAACAAAAAAAAAACGAACCTTTACAACCCCTTTAAGGTGAAATATACCTTGACTTTTTTCAGGGTAAAATTACTTTAATTTCATAAATGGTAATGGATATATCCTGTTTTTTTTAATCAATGTACCAAGATAGTAAAAAGAAAAATTATTTTTAAACTATAGTTTTATATTTTTGCCATTACTTTGACCCACTACCAAAAAAAATAACCCAATTTTCCTACTTCTAATGTTATTTGTTGTTTGTACCCAAAGTAGGGCCAAGAAACAATAGTGCACATTTTTTAGCTAAACTAAAACATACTGACCCTCATCTTTTCACCCCCCACCTTGACCCTGACACTAACCTAGGTCAAGTCCCAATTTGGATATTTTATGTTTACTGTAGTTAATACATTTTTTGTTCACATTATTTTTTTTTTCTTGGGGTGGTGGGCGTGGGTTAGTTAGGACCGGCCCACACTAGAATTGCACAAGAATACGGTCTGCGTTTGGGTGCAATTCCTGTGCAACTCAGTGCATTTCATTTCAATTTTCAGCTCATTCATTTGATTGGGCTGAAATTGCAATCGATCACACCAAAAAGTAGTTTTTTTTAAAAGAAAAAACATACTCCATACACTGCGTTTGCAATCTGCGTTTGGGGTGTCAGGATTATATTGACACCCGCAGCAGATCACACACCCAGTGCATTTCGAACGTGGTACTGGAAATGCGCACAGAATGCAGGTTTCTTGCACTACTTTCCGATTTGAACGAGGCCTTAAAGGGGTTGTAAAGGTAAGGTGAAAAAACACCTGTCAGTGACCAGCCCCCCCCCCCGTTTTACTTACCTGAACCCTCGAACTTGTCCCACGGGGACGCGCCGTCTCTCTGCCTGGGTTTGTCGACTGTTGATTGGATAGATTGATAGCAGCGCAGCCATTGGCTGTTTGTTATTTAAAAAAAAAATATATAATGACTTTAGTGTCACTTTAAAGCATTTGGTAAAGGAAAAAAAATAACAAACATGTCTTACCTGCTCTGTGTAATAGTTTTTCACAGAGCAACCCAGCCCCAATCCTCCTCTTCTCAGATCCCCCGCCAGCGCTCTGGGCCCCTTCCCTTTGCCGAGTGCCCCCATAGCAAGCGGCTTGCTCTTGTGCAAGCTCGCTTCTGAGCCGGTGTCTTGCCGAGAAAGTTCCCCCTGCGGATAAGGACCCCCCGGTACTGCGCAGGCGCATCGCTTGCGCAGTACGAACGACTAGGAGCCGCCAAAAATAGCCGAAGCGCAGAAACTTCAATCAGCTGTGCACGGCGCCTGCGCCCTAGGTCCAGGTTCAAGCCCCACCATCCAAGTGGACCTAGAGGGCGAATAAAAAAGTGCAGAGCGAAGCGAGACCGTGCCCGAAGCGTGGCGAGCGAAGCGAGCCCACGAGGGGCCCTCTTACAGGCGCCGTGTACAGCTGATTTCTATTCTTTTCTGATTCTGCTATTTCCACTGGCTCCTACTGCGCAAGCGCTGCGCCTGCGCAGTAGAGGGGGGTCCTTATCCGCCGAGGGGAACTTTCTTGGCAGAACACCGGCTCTGTATCTCAGCCCCGCCCCCCCACTCCCGCCTCACTGGCTGTGATTGACAGCAGCAGGAGCCACCTGCATCTCAGCCAATAAGGAGCCTCAGCTCTCGTGCGCAATGCTGGATGGAGATCAGGCTTAGGTAAGTAGTAGGAGGGAGCTGCACACTGAAATTTTTTTACCTTCATGCATACAAAAACCTTCAGCCTTTACAATCACTTTAATGGCTCTTTAGGATTACAGCAGCTCCTTACAAATATCCTGGACCTGTTCTGAGACCAAAAACTTGCTCCTCATTAGCTTCAGTACATCTTTAACAGAAAGAAAAAAAATACAACAGCGAAAGAAAACTTTAGGTGCTCATTTACAATATGTGCAGTGACCTGCGTTTTTCAGCACTGGTTAAATGCAGGTCGCCACTAGCACACAGAAAACATTTTTTTCTATGTGCCCCGTTCACACTGCAATGCTGGTGTGATGTACGGTGTGGTGCAGTGCATAAAAATGGCAGTCAGTCGGGTTTTGATCAGTGGATCACCGCATTCCCATCTGTCTCCCGTGGGGGGTGGTGGAGGGGGGTTCATTACCGCATTCCCATCCGTCTCCTGCAGGGGGGGGGGGGGGGGGAGGTTGCATGGATCCTGTGTTCCTGTAAAGCAGAAACACTGATCCATGCCTTCCACTAGTAAAAGCACCTGCCCCACTACACTGAATCACCAGCTAGGCACACATTTAATCCTTTGATCACCCCCTGATGTTAACCCCGTCCCTGCCAGTGTCATTTAGTGTCAATATCGCAGTCCAGCTATAAGTCGCTGATCGCCACCATTACTAGTAAAAAAAAACAAAAAATCCCACAAAATTCCATAAAAATATCCCATAGTTTGTAGATAATATAACTTTTGTGCAAACCAATCAATATACGCTTATTGAGATTTTTTTTACCAAAAATATGTAGCAGAATACATATTGGCCTAGATTGATGAAGAAATTTGCTTTTTTACATTTTTTTTATTGAATTAGTTTTAGAGCAGAAAGTAAAAAATATTGTTTTTTTTTTTTCAGAATTGTCGCTCGTTTTTAGTTTATAGCGCAAAAAAAAAAAAAAAAATAAAAAAAAACGCAGAGGTGATCAAATACCACCAAAAGAAAGCTCAATTTGGGGGAAAAAAGGACATAAATGTTATTTGAGTACAGCGTTGCACGACGGCGCAATTGACAGTTAAAATAACGCAGTGCCGTATCGCAAAAAATGGCCTGGTCAGGAAGGAGTGGGGGGGGGGTATATCATCCAGAGGTGAAGTGGTTAAGTGTCACTAGGTGACAGGCGCAATCGTCAGTTAAAATAACGCAGTGCCGTATCGCAAAAAATGGCCTGGTCAGGAAGGAGTGGGGGGGTATATCTTCCAGAGGTGAAGTGGTTAAGTGTCACTAGGTGACACTTCAAGTAAAGTTGAAACTTGAAACACACAGCACATGGCTCCTTGCTAGAGCTGACACGTTTTAGCGTGCAGGTTAGTGGGAGTGTAGCCCTAAAAAGTGACAGCACACAAATAACAATCAACTACACAAAAAAAAAAAAAAACATTAATACAAACAATATGATGAAAAAACTACCCTTAATACAACTTAAACAACACACTCATAAAAAAGAGCCGTTTTTTTTTTTTTTTTTTTTTTGGTATCATCAAACATTTGAAATCAAATTTCACCTAACCAGCTCAATGGGCAAAAGTGAGGCCCCATTCACACTTTGGTGTTCCGGGAACGCGCGCAGAAATCCGTGTTTTTGCATGTGTTCCTGGAAGTGCGCGAAAAACACAGCAAAATGCGAGTCGCGCCTGCGCTGCCCTGATGCCACCCCAAATGTGGGTGGCAGTCGTGTATTTTATCGCGAGTCAAAACACAAAAAAAAAACGCACTTCACTCACTGCCAAAAAAAAAAAGGTACATGAGCTGCTTTGGCGCATCTGTCATGCTGTCATGCGCAGGGCAGCCCCTTCAAAGGAATGGGATGTCCTATGCTGTTGCATGACAAACATAAAAAAGCAACGTGTTGCATTGCACAAGTTTGGATGCAACCTGAGAATTTCCCTTCAATGAATTACCATTAATTGCTATTTTCGCAGTGAAATGACACCCCTCATTATCACGCATGCGCATGCATGTATTATAGTGTTCATTCACACCAGCAGCATCGGGCAATGTTGTCCAATCTGTCTTATGTCCTGTGGCTGCAGATCAGTTGCAATAAAAAAAAAACAAGACCTGTTGCATTTTTGCACAACGCAATCCAAAATGCTGTAAAGAACTGCAGCGCATTGCAGCCCATAGATTTGCATAAAACTTTAACTAAACAAAGGAACAAAAAAAAAAAAAAGAGTGGGCACAGCCATGCATGCCAATGACACATTGCAGCACACGTGTTCACAGCACATACAATAACATGCACTGTGTGGTGTGAGCCCTAAATGTCAATTGTTAATAGATGACAGTGTGGGTTAGTTTCTTTTATGTTTTGATTTTTTTTGCAGCTTTTGCCTCTTTTGGCAAGTTCCAGCCAAGAACTTCAAGCCAGAAGATTGACAAAGTGCAAAAGACTTGAATGCATTAGAATAAAAAGTGTAGGATGTGATCACCTGCCTGTTCCCTGTGCTCTGCTGGATGCTGTTCTCTCTCTCCCAGGCTGGATGGTCCTCAGCAGCTCCTAGAGAAGTCTCACCTGTCCTGCAGCTTCACTGTCCCTGCAATCTATGCTCCCCTCCCCCTACACTGATAAACAGCAGGAAAGAAGGGCATGATGGGACTTCCATTGAAGCCCTGGCCTCTGGCTGTGTACAAAGTTTGCAGACAGATTAGGGTTGGGTCTATGTATGAGCGTCCTCCCTCTTCTGTGATCATGTACAGTGCTGGGAGCACGCCGCCTTCCAGCCATGTGTTCTGTATGGGAGACATACAGTAGCTCCCAGCTCTGCCTCTATACCACCCACACTGTCCATCTTTACAGTGGGGACGGAAAGTATGCAGACCCCCTTACATTTTTCACTCTTTGTTATATTGCAGCCATTTGCTAAAATCATTTAAGTTCATTTTTTTCCTCATTAATGTACACACAGCACCCCATATTGACAGAAAAACACAGAATTGTTGACATTTTTGCAGATTTATTAAAAAAGGAAAACTGAAATATCGCATGGTCCTAAGTATTCAGACCCTTTGCTCAGTATTTAGTAGAAGCACCCTTTTGATCTAATACAGCCATGAGTCTTTTTGGGAAAGATGCAGCAAGTTTTTCACACCTGGATTTGGGGATCCTCTGCCATTCCTCCTTGCAGATCCTCTCCAGTTCTGTCGGGTTCGATGATAAACGTTGGTGGACAGCCATTTTTAGGGTCTCTCCAGAGATGCTCAATTGGGTTTAAGTCAGGGCTCTGGCTGGGCCATTCAAGAACAGTCACGGAGTTGTTGTGAAGCCACTCCTTCGTTATTTTAGCTGTGTGCTTAGGGTCATTGTCTTGTTGGAAGGTAAACCTTCGACCCAGTCTGAGGTCCTGAGCGCTCTGGAGAAGGTTTTCGTCCAGGATATCCCAGTACTTGGCTGCATTCATCTTTCCCTCGATTGCAACCAGTCGTCCTGTCCCTGCAGCTGAAAAACACCCCCACAGCATGATGCTGCCACCACCATGCTTCACTGTTGGGACTGTATTGGACAGGTGATGAGCAGTGCCTGGTTTTCTCCACACATACCGCTTAGAATTAAGGCCAAAAAGTTCTATCTTGGTCTCATCAGACCAAAGAATTTTATTTCTCACCATCTTGGAGTCCTTCAGGTGTTTTTTAGCAAACTCCATGCAGGCTTTCATGTGTCTTGCACTGAGGAGAGGCTTCCGTTGGGCCACTCTGCCATAAGGCCCCAACTGGTGGAGGGCTGCAGTGATGGTTGACTTTCTACAACTTTCTCCCATCTCCCGACTGCATCTCTGGAGCTCAGCCACAGTGATCTTTGGGTTCTTCTTTACCTCTCTCACCAAGGCTCTTCTCCCCCGATAGCTCAGTTTGGCCGGATGGCCAGCTCTAGGAAGGGTTCTGGTCATCCCAAATGTCTTCCATTTAAGGATTATGGAGGCCACTGTACTCTTAAGAACCTTAAGTGCAGCAGAAATTTTTTTGTAACCTTGGCCAGATCTGTGTCTTGCCACAATTCTGTCTCTGAGCTCTTCAGGCAGTTCCTTTGACCTCATGATTCTCATTTGCTCTGACATGCTCTGTGAGCTGTAAGGTCTTATATAGACAGGTGTGTGGCTTTCCTAATCAAGTCCAATCAGTATAATCAAACACAGCTGGACTCAAATGAAGGTGTAGAACCATTTCAAGGATGATCAGAAGAAATGGACAGCACCTGAGTTAAATATATGAGTGTCACAGCAAAGGGTCTGAATACTTAGGAGCATGTGATATTTCAGTTTTTCTTTTTTAATAAATCTGCAAAAATGTCAACAATTCTGTGTTTTTCTGTCAATATGGGGTGCTGTGTGTACATTAATGAGGAAAAAATGAACATAAATGATTTGAGCAAATGGCTGCAATATAACAAAGAGTGAAAAATTTAAGGGTGTCTGAATACTTTCCGTCCACACTGTATGTTACAATTGGCCCTGGCTGACCTCTGATGGCCTCTGACCTTTCACATGGGCTGTGCTCCTTCTGATTGGAGTACAACGGTACAGATGTCACTTTTGTCACATTCATGTCCTTTTCAGTTTTACATCTCCGAAGCCTAAAAAGCTCATGTTAGATCTATGGGCAGCCAGATGTGAAAAATACATGCACCCATTTACATCTGATTACCTCCAATCTGTCATTTACATAGCTCCCAACTGTCCCTGATTTCGAGGGACTGTCCCTGATTTGGAACAAAGTCCCTCTGTCCCTCTTTCCTCCTCATTTGTCCCTCATTTTGGTCTGATGTATATAGTTGTATATAAAATGCACTATTTATCTTTCAAAAAGTGTTTCCCAGTGCTAAATCTTTCATCCAATTTCTAATTTGTTGCATTTGTAAATTTCAAAAGCCAATATAAAGAAATAGTAGTGGTAAAAAAAGCACTTGTGGGTTAAACCTATATTTTTTTTGTACAATTCTCCTTTAAGGGGTGTGGCAAGGGGTGTGTCCTATGCCCACATACTTTTGCTAATAGGTGTCCCTCATTCCCATCTCAGAACGTTGGGAGGTATGAATTCATGTCCAAATATATGGACCTAGATGGACACATATGCAGAGGCGGCTCTCTAATTAGGCAAACTAGGCGGCTGCCTAAGGCCTCGCACTCACGGGGGCCTCGCGGCCGCCTAATTTGCCTGTGATCAATACTAATGTCGGCTCCGGCGGCTCCGCCCCCCCCCACAACCCGGGGAAGGAGCTTCAATGGATCCGATCTTCTGATGCTACCTGGCCATCCGGAGAGAAAGTGAATGCCTGGCCATGCAGCCCTCCTGTGCTCCCAGATAGGAGGAGCAGCGGGGCCGCTGCATATAGAAGAATTGATCTTTCCATATTCCTCCTGCAGCCGCTAAATGTTTGCACGAGGCGGAGGAGAAACTAGCATTCGCCGGCTGCAGGAGGAATATGGAAAGATCAATTCTTCTATATGCAGCGGCCCCGCTGCTCCTCCTATCCAGCTTTTTTTGCTGCCCCCCCTGATCTCCTCCGGCCCGACCCCTGTGCTCTGCACTCCACCCCACCCCATGCTCTCGGTTCCCCCATGTGCTCCCTTGTTCCACCCCCCATGATCTTCTCTAGCCCCCCTGTGCTCTCCACCCCACCCCATGCTCTCGGTCCCCCCATCTGCTCTCCGTCCCCCCAGTGCTCTCCACCCCACCCCATGCTCTTAGCCCCCCCATCTGATCTCCGCCCCCACGCTCTCCACCTCACCATGCTTTCCAGCTCCCCACACAGTGCTCTTCTTCAGCTCCCCCAGTGCTCTCTGCCCCCCCATGTGCTCCCTGGCTCCCCTCCCTAGTGCTCTCCACCCCACCGTGCTCTCCAGTTCCCCCCATGTGCTCCCTGTCTTGGCCCCCCCTGTGCTCTCCACTCCACAATGCTCTCGGTCCCTCCATGTGCTCCCTGGCTCCGCCCCCATGATCTCTTTCACCCCCCTGTGCTCTCCACCCCACCATGCTCTCGGTCCCCCATGTGCTCCCTTGCTCCACCCCCTATGATCTCCTCCAGCCCTCGTGCTCTCCAGCTCCCTCCCCAGTGCTCTCCACCCCACCATGCTCTCGGTCCCCCATCTGCTCTTCGCCCCCCAGTGCTCTCCACCCCACCATGCTCTCAACCCCCATCTGCTCTCCGCCCCCCCATGCTCTCCACCTCACCTTGCTTTACAGCTCTCCCAGTGCTTTCTGCCCCCCCCATGTGCTCCCTGACTCCCCTCCCCAGTGCTCTCCACCCCACCGTGCTCTCCAGTTCCCCCACAGTGCTCTCTGCCAACCCCCATGTGCTCTCTAGCTCCCCACTATGCTCTCCACCCCACCGCGCTCTCCAGTCCCCCCCCACTGCTCTCCGCCCCTCCATGCTCTCCACCCCACTATGCTTTCCAGCTCCCCCTCACAGTGCTATTCAGCTCCCCCAGTGCTCTCTGCCCCCCATGTGCTCCCTGGCTCCTCCCAGTGCTCTCCACCCCCATTCTTTTTTGCTCCCCCAGTGCTCTCTGCCCCCCCACACCAGTGCTCTCTCGCTCCCCCAGTGCTCTCCCGCTCCCCCCTACTCTCTGCCCCCCTGTGCTCTTCACCCCCCCAGTGCTCTCAGCCTGGCTGCTCTCTACCCCCCCCCCCGTGCTCTCCGCCTCACTCCCATGCTATCCGCCACCCCTGTGCTCTTTCTTGGCCCCCCTCACCCCCTGCAGCTCTGCAAGGTTCCAGTCTCCTTTCTCCCGCTGGCTGCTGCAGGGGATCTGTCAGGATGGAGAGCGGGGAGGGGACTCATGGACTGCTCAGTCTAAAATGCCTGGGCCCCTTTTTTTTGTCCCAGTCCGGGGCTGATGGGGAAGGTGAGCAGCGTCGGCAGCAAGGACCGATAGCCTTGGAGTGAGAAGAGTTCTGAAGACCTCCAAGGACTGGAGGACAGGCTGACTGGGACCCAGAAAACACAGACGGGCAGAAGGTGCTGGCGGCCAAGTACCACTCAATCTCACAACAAACAGATCCTCTGGAAGGAGAACACTGTCCCCACCCGGAACAAGAATGGACCCTGTCTGCTGCTGGCCGTCATGAACATCCTGCTGGCATGGAAGGTACTGTACCAAGCATCACACAAACCTTCCCACAGACAGGGACTGCAGACTGGCACATGGGGCACAGGAGGGGCTGCATACAGGGACAGGGCTAGGGATCTCTCTATCACCCCTCTCTCTTTCTCACCTCACCCTCTCTCCCCCCCCCCCCCTGGCATTGGCTGCATATGTCTGATGGGTGAGGAGGGTGCCCTGGAAGTGGTGCTGATCCCATTATGGGCGTGAGTGGGGCCTCATGTCCAAGTTTTGCCTAAGGCCTCACAAAGCCTAGAGCCGCCTCTGCACATATGTGCTGATCTGTGATGTGAACGTGCACTGGATTCTGGAATGTAAAGAATTTTTTTATAACTTCTACACTCACCGGCCACTTAATTAGGTATATCTTATTAGGGCCGGGTCCAGGTTGGACACCCTTTTGCCTTAATTTTTCGTGGCATAGATTCAACAAGGTGTTGGAAACATTCCTCAGAGATTTTGGTCCATAATGACATGATAGCATCATGCAATTGCTGAAGATTTGTCGGCTGCACATCCATGATGTGAATCTCCCGTTCCACCACATCCCAAAAGGTGCTCTATTGAAATGAGATCTGGTGACTGTGGAGGCCATTGGAGTACAGTGACCTCATTGTCATGTTCAAGAAACCAGTGGTGAGATGATTTGATCTTTGTGACATGGTGCATTATCCTGCTGGAAGAAGCCATCAGAAGATGGTACACTGTAGTCATAAAGGGATGGACATGATCAGCAACAATACTCAGGTAGGCCGTGGCATTTAAGGAACCCAAAGTGTGCCAAGAAAATATCCCCCACCACATTACACCTTCACCAGCCTGAACCATTGATACAAGGCAGGATGGATCCATGATTTCATGTTGTTTACACCAAATTCTGACCCTACCATCTGAATGTCGTAGCTCAAATCAAGACTTATCAGACCAGGCAACATTTTTCCAATCTTCTATTGTCCAATTTTGGTGAGCCTGTGTGAATTGTAGACTCCGCTTGCTGTTTCTAGCTTACAGGAGTGGCACCTGGTGTGGTCTTCTGCTGCTGTAGCCCATCTGCTTCAAGGTTCGATGTGTTTCACGTTCAGAGATGGTATTCTGCATACCTTGGTTGTAACGAGTGGTTATTTGAGTTACTGTTGCCTTTCTAGCATCTTGAACCAGTCTGCACATTCTCCTCTGACTAGGCATTTTTCTCCACACAACTTCCGCTCACTGGATATTTTCTCTTTTTCCGACCATTCTCTGTAAACCCTAGAAATGGTTGCATGTGAAAATCCCAGTAGATCAGTCGTTTTTGAAACACTCAGACCAGCCTGTCCGGCACCAACAACCATGTCACATTCAAATCACTTAAATCCCCTTTCTTCCCTATGCTGATGCTCGGTTTGAACTTCAGCAAATCGTCTTCACCACATCTAGATGCCTAAATGCACTGAGTTGCTTCCATTCAATTGGCTGATTAGCAATTTATGTTTCCAAGCATTTGAGTAGGTGTACCTAATAAAGTGGCCAGTGAGTGCATGTGCTGCAGCGTGTTGCAGCTCATTGTAACGCATTGTGATAAAACCTCTCAATAGCCCTGCAAAGGCTCCGTCCCACTGTGCCCACAGCTTATTTATATGCAAATCACCACAGGATTTACACATGAATAAACCAATGTAAGAATGAGCCAACCATGTCATTTGCATATGAATGAGACTTACTAACTCATTTATATGCAAATAATGTACAGCTCATGGCAAGCTGAGGGAAGTTACTCCTTGACTTCAGCCAAGGGAAGGACTTCCTTCTGCCACTGCATCTATCCATTCCACCAGTAAGCTTGAGGGGGTTAGGGGTTTGTAGTAAAGGGGATCTTTATTGGTGGGGAGGGAGGGGATCTGTGCAAGAGGGGCGGGGTCTGTACTAGAAAGGAGGTCTGTACTGGAGGGGGGTCTGTACTGGTGGGGAAGGAGCAGGCCTGTACTGCAGGTCTGCAAATTGGTGTGGACTGAAGCCTCATAATATAAGACAAATTGCCTTGTTCTTGTTTTGGGACTGTGCTGGGCAACACTGCTGTTGTGAACATGCCCTAGGTCAGGCATGTCCACAGTCTGGCCTGTGGGCCAATCGCGGCCCGCATTCTGGTTCTAAACGGCCCGCCTGGTTATTTGGACATATATATTTTTTGTGGACCCCGACGATCTCCCAGCGCCGGGGCCACAAAAGATGTATATGCCTTGGAGGGGACAGGGAGGAGGCAGGACGAGCGCCCTGCACACACAGGAGAATTTCCTGTTTACGGGCGGCCTTTGTAATAGAAAGTGCCGTCTCCGGCGCTGCCATTGGACGACTGTTCTGTCCATCAAAAGGAGGCGGGACTTTCTATTAAAGAGGCCGCCGTGTAAACAGAAGATTCTCCTGTAGGTAATCTTCGGCACTCGTGAGTGCATTCCTGGCAATGGTGAGTGCAATTCTTGGCAATGGTGAGTGCATTCCTGGCAATGGTGAGTGCAATTCTTGGCAATGGTGAGTGCATTCCTGGCAATAGTGAGTGCATTCCTGGCAATGGTGAGTGCAATTCCTGGCAATGGTGAGTGCAATTCCTGGAAATGGTGAGTGCAATTCCTGGCAATGGTGAGTGCAATTCCTGGCAATGGTGAGTGCATTCCTGGCAATGGTGAGGCTACATTCATGGCAATGGTGGGTCTGCAGATGGGCACTCGTGAGGCTGCAGAATGGCACTGACCCTGATTTTGCTTCACAGTTCTTTATTTCAATTTTTTTTTTCCTGAAACTTCGCTCTTAAAGTGAAGGTGCGTGTTATACGCCAATAAATACGGTATATCCAAATAATACGCCCAAGCTCATCTCTTTACTCACACACAGCCACAAAGACAATAGATTTCTTTTTGGGCAGTGTATAAGCGCTCGGATGAACACACTTATGCCCTGTACACACGGTCGGACATTGATCGGACATTCCGACAACAAAATCCATGGCTCAAACTTGTCTGGCATACACACCGTCACACAAAGTTGTTGGAAAATCCCATCGTTCTGGTGATGGTGACGTAAAACACGTACGTCAGGACTATAAACGGGGCAGTAGCCAATAGCTTTCGTTTCTTTATTTATTCTGAGCATGCGTGGCACCTTGTGCGTCGGATTTGTGTACAAACGATCGGAATTTCCGACAACGGATTTTGTTGTCGGAAAATTTTATAGCCTGCTCTCAAACTTTGTGTGTCAGAAATTCAGATGGAAAATGTGTGATGAAGCCTACACACGGTCAGAATTTCCGACAACAAGGTCCTATCACACATTTTCCATCGGAAAATCCTATCGTGTGTACAGGGCATTAGGCTGAATTTTATAGGTTCAAAGAATGTCAGGCAAAATGGTCGCCCCCCCCCCCCCCCCCCCCCGCATGTTCACTACATCAAATCTGGCCCTCTTTGAAAAAAGTTTGGACACCCCTGCCCTAGGTAAAGGGAAATCTCACCAAGGGAACACAGACGGCAAAAACAAAACTGACCTGGGATATAACCATTCTCTATTCCATCCAAAAGAAAAAAAAAGTTACTAATAGCGGTGCAGTTTACTTACTCAAAAGTATGTAAACCCTAACTAAATAGCACTCAGTTTATAAAAGCACTGTGTATCATAAACAAATCCCATCTTGTATTTCAGAAAATACTGTTTATTCCTTTCGTAAAGTGTATCTAAACCCAAATCTATAGATGTAATATATTGCAGCTTATTAGTCCTTGGTGTGCAATTTACACACTTTCTGTCCATAGGTGGCTATGTCACTCCTCCACTGTGAGCCCTGTGAGCGGGCGGGAGGTGGGCAGTGCTGTCAGTCCTATATACCATATCTGTGATGCTGTGATCATCTATATACCCTATGTGTGATGCTGGCCTATACAGTGGGGCAAAAAAGTATTTAGTCATCCACCAATTGTGCTGCCGCGTACACACGGTCGTACTTTTCGTCTACAAAAGTCGGACAGCCTGTCGGACAGACTTCCGGCAGACTTTCGGTGGACTTGCCGCGGACTTGCGGCCTACTTTCTAACGACCGGACTTGCCTACACACGACCACACAAAAGTCGGTCGGATTCGTACGTGATGACGTACACCGGACTAAAATAAGGAAGTTCATAGCCAGTAGCCAATAGGTGCCCTAGCGTGGCTTTTTGTCCGTCGGACTAGCACACAGACGAGCGGATTTCGGGGTCCGTCGTAGGTACGAAGTAAAAGTTTTGAAGCATGTTTCAAATCTAAAGTACGTCGTATTTGAGGCTAAAAAAGTCGGTTGAAAGTCCGGAGAAGCCCACACACGATCGGATTACCAGCCAGCTTTAGTCCATCAGCGTCTGTTGGACTTTTGTAGACGAAAAGTACGACCGTGTGTACGCGGCATGCAAGTTCTCCCACTTAAAAAGATGAGAGAGGCCTGTAATTGTCATCATGGGTATACCTCAACTATGAGAGACAAAATGTGGAAACAAATCCAGACAATCACATTGTCTGATTTTTGAAAGAATTTATTTGCAAATTATGGTGGAAAATAAGTATTTTGTCACTATCAAAAGTTCATCTCAATACTTTGTTATATATCCTTTGTTGGCAATGACAGAGGTCAAACGTTTTCTGTAAGTCTTCACAAGATTGTCACACACTGTTGCTGGTATGTTGGCCCATTCCTCCATGCAGATCTCCTCTAGAGCAGTGATGTTTTGGGGCTGTCGCTGGGCAACACGGACTTTCAACTCCCTTCAAAGGTTTTCTATGGGGTTGAGATCTGAAGACTGGCTAGGCCACTCCAGGACCTTGAAATGCTTCTTCGTTGCCTGGGCGGTGTGTTTGGGATCATTGTCATGCTGAAAGACCCAGCCACGTTTCATCTTAAATGCCCTTGCTGATGAGAGGAGATTTGCACTCAAAATCTCACGATACATGGCCCCATTCATTCTTTCAAGTACACGGCTCAGTCGTCCTGTTCCCTTTGCAGAGAAACAGCCCCAAAGCATGATATTGCCACCCCCATGCTTCACAGTAGGTATGGTGTTCTTTGGTTGCAACTCAGCACTCCTCCAAACGCGATGAGTTGTTTCTACCAAACAGTTCTACTTTGTTTTATATGACCATATGACATTCTCCCAATCCTCTTCTGGATCATCCAAATGCTCTCTAGCAAACCTCAGACGGGCCCGGACATGTACTGGCTTAAGCAGGGGGACACGTCCGGCACTGCAGGATCTGCGTCCCTGGTGGCGTAGTGTGTTACTGATGTTAGCCTTGTTACGTTGGTCCCAGCTCTCTGCAGGTCATTCACTAGGTCCCCCCCGTGTGCTTCTGGGATTTCTGCTCACTGTTCTTGTGATCATTTTGACCCCAGATCGAGGGAGATTATCATTGGTCTTGTATGTCTTCCATTTTCTAATTATTGCTCCCAGTTGATTTCTTCACACCAAGCTGCTTGCCTATTGCAGATTCAGTTTTCCCAGCCTGGTGCAGGTCTACAATTTTGTTTCTGGTGTCCTTCGACAGCTCTTTGGTCTTCACCATAGTGGGTTTTGGAGTGTGACTGTTTGAGGTTGTGGACAGGTGTCTTTTATACTGATAACAAGTTCAAATAGGTGCCATTAATACAGGTAATGAGTGGAGGACAGAGGAGCCTCTTAAAGAAGAAGATACAGGTCTGTGAGAGCCAGAAATCTTGCTTGTTTGTAGGTGACCAAATACTTATTTTCCACCATAATTTGCAAATAAATTTGTTCAAAAATCAGACAATGTGATTGTCTGGATTTGTTTCCACATTTTGTCTCTCATAGTTGAGGTATACCTAAGACGTGACAAACAAACATAGGTTTCAAAATAAATAAAAAGTGGGGTAAGGGATAGTGAAGAGGAGAGTGAAAGAAGTGGCCATTGTGCAAAACAATGGCCAGGCCCTCCGGCCAGGAATAAAAAATTCCTCTGGTCCTAGCCAAAAGGCCCGGCCCAAGAGGCAGGTGCAAAAAAAGCATGTTATGGTGCAGTGACCGTGGTGCCTCAAATCAAAGTGACTGCCACTCACAGTGATTTTATGGCACCCCTGGACTGCCGCTCCAGGGGCACTACTCCATAGGCTTTCAAGACCAACCCTGGCCCACAGCCCACACCACAGCAGCCCCCACCACAGGCAGAAAGGCATGAAGATCAGGCAGCTTGGTGAGAGCCCTTTACCATCAGGCTCCACCGTCGCTCCCATCACTCCTTCCTAATTACATTCGGGAAGTACTAACCACTCCCCCCCCCCGCATAAGGGGAAGTAAGCATTCTCTCCCGAATAACTGTCCGTAGCTAGAGCTACCCCAATCTAGGCCAGAAGGCCAGGGACCCGACCCTCCGGCCAGACCCATGTGCAGCACCCATCCTCACCAAGAGGTCCTTTCTAGACAGGTTGGGTAGGCCCACTGAAGCCCCCATGGGCAACAGGTGATGACTGTCCCTCAACCGTCTGTCCAGGTCCAATTACACCATCGGATTTGCATGTGCCCTTCCCTCTATGGTCGGTACAACATCGCCTCCTCTGGCAACTGATAAGAACAGATACTACACTTGATCTTAGCCAAAAAGGCCGAGAAGCGATTGAAACTGATTGCCGCCATTACCAGTATAAAAAAAAAATAATAATAATTCCAGTATATGCTGTATATCATTTGTAAACACTTTCACACAAACCAATTAATGTACAGTTATTGTGATTTTTTTTTTCTTTTTTTTTACCAAAGACATGTAGCAGAGTAGATTTTGAAATAAATTTAAGAAATTCGATTTTTTAAATTTTTTTATTGGATATGTTTTATAACAAAGTTTTTTCAAAATGTTCTGTCTTTTTCGTTTATAGCACAAACAAATCTCAATGTTGATCAAATACCATCAAAAGAAAGCTCTATTTGCGTGAAAACAATGATATAAATTTCATTTGGGTACAGTGTTGCATGACCGCGCAATTACCAGTTAAAGTAGCTCAGTTCTAAATAGCAAAAAATGGCCTGGTAAAAATTTCTGGAGCTAAAGTGGTTAATGAAAGCTGCAGAATTAAAAATATTGAAAGGCTTTTGAAATTACATTAAGGGCTCATTTACACTTGCTTCGGCTTCAACAAGGCTTCAGACACGCTTTTTTAACCACTTGCTTACTGGGCACCTAAACCCCCCTCCTGACCAAACCAATTTTCAGCTTTTAGCGCTGTCACTCTTTGAATAATTTGAACAATTGCACGTCATACAACACTGTACCCAAATTAAATTTTTATGTTTTTTTTCCCCACAAATAGATATTTCTTTTGGTGGTATCTGATCACTTCTGGGTTTTTTATTTTTTGTTAAAAAAATTTAAAAATACCAACATTTTTAAAGAAAAAAACACAAAGCCGTTTTGTATTTTGTTAATACATTTTGCAAACAGGTAATTTTTCTCCTTCATTGATGTACGCTGATGAGGCTGCACTGATGGGCACCGATAGGCTGCATTGATGGGCACTGATAAGGTGGCACTGATGGGCACGAATAGGCGGCACTAGTGAGCACTGATGAGGTGGCACTGGTGGGCACTGATAGGTGGCATTGGTGGGCACTGAGAGGTGGCACTTATGGGTGGCACTGAAGGGCACTAATAGGTGGCACTGATAGGTGGCAGTGAAGGGCACTGATCGGCACTGGTAGATTACACTGATAGGCAGCACTGCTAGCTGGCACCGATTGGCACCTCTGGTAGGCATTGATAGGTGGCCCTGATTGTTGGCACTTATGCACTCATTTGTGGCACTGTGTGGGCACTGGCAGGTGGCACTGGAAGGCGGTATTGGTGGGCACAGATGAGGCGGCTTCGCTTCTTCCTCTTTGGGACAGATTTCCCTTGCACTGAAGCCAGTGGTCAGTTTTTTTTTTTTTTCCTCACTGAGAAAAAAAATGATTACCGATCTTCTGTTTACATCACGTGATTAGCTGTCATTGGCTGACAGCTGATCACATAGTAAGGGGCATAGTAAGGGGCCCGATCTGTGATCACTCGAGTCTCGTTGACTCGGTGATCACAGCGTGGGGCACGCGGGGAGCGTGCAAATGGGAAGGATGTCTATTGACGGCCTCCCGGCAAAGTAGATCCGCGCTGTAGCCGTCATTCGGCTATAGCACGGATCTGAAGGAGTTAAAGCTTTCTGAACGCTAGCCAAAGACCACCCAGAAAGTAGGCAAGATCTGTGCAAAGCTGCTAAAACTGTTTGGTCCTTTTCACACGGGCTGTTTTTGGCGAACAGGATCAGATCGGATGGCAGCGGACATATGTCTGCTGACATCCCCCGCTCCATAGAAGAGACTGGAGGGTCCGATCGGGTCTGCCTGAAAAACTGACAGCGAACCTGATCGGACAGCCCATGAGAAAGGGGCCTTTGAGATAACAATGTTCAGTGCATAGGACACAGGGCATCACTGGATTTCTGGTAGGATCAAGTGGTATTTTCTTCCCTTGTCATATGCACAGATAATTTACCAGATCAAAATTGAGCAAAAAAGAGAAGTTCATTGTTAGGGATCACATACATTGTGGAAACCCTTTAGATTTGTCCACTGTATTGTTTGCATTACCGTACTCATGGTAATGTGGGTTACTACGTAACGGGCAGTCCGTTGATTTTGAATAGGCTATCCAAACATCAAGACAGTAAAAATGAATACATAAACCTTTTATTTTAAAGCAAGCCTTAGGGAGCCTGCAATGAAGGTCCTCTTTATTGAATGGAAGTTAAGAGTGTAAAATCTCTTTTTTAAAGGGTAAAATAAAATCTCTTTTATTGTACACAAAACGTTGCAGTGCTGGAACACCGTGTTCTGGGGCGGACGTGTCATCCTGGATAACTGGTACATCTGGCACAAGATAGAATGTGAAAATACCTGAGAATCTGCCAGAGATGGCAACATTCTGTACTGATTTCCTATTATCTAACATTCCAGGAGATAAAACCCAGGCATGATGTCCATTCCTCATATGGTGTGCTGGGTACTGCACAGGGCTGGATGCTGTTCACTGTGATCTTCAATTACTCATATTAAAGTGACTCTGTCATTGAGTTAAAAAATTTGTCAGAGCACGACCTACAAAAAGAGAGTCTGCACTCAACTCCCCCTACTAATTCCTCTGAACTTTGATTTTGGTCTCCAAAATGATATGGCACCCAGTAGAACATTACATCTAATCCTTTTGAGCATCTTTATTCAGAAGCAAACACACAATTGTCTATGAAGGGCCCTTGGGTAAACTAGAGGTTTGGCCCCCAGTGTCTTAAAGAGTTTGTAACCCTAAAAAAAAAAAAAAAAAAAGATCCCGTTCCTTTGCTGTTTCACCTGTCCCTTTCTATGCTGTAAAAAAACCTGGTTGATCCTGCCTGCACTAATGAGAGGTACTCAATGAGGGAGTGTCCACCTGTGTCATGGGTGGAGACCTCAAGTTCTCCCATATAGAGGAGTGTATTTCTGCCATGGTTCAGAGAAGCGGGATCTCCCAATCTATGGATAGTGTAGGACCCCCTAATCATGGGGTACTTTGTCGCAGTAAGTAGGCTTAAGCACAATATAGAAATATATTTCGACCAAATCCCCATATTTTTTGATAATGTCTAGGTGTTTTAAATTAGCCTTGCTGGAGGTAAATGTCTTTTTTGCATGTGTGCGCTGTAATATTTTGTTCTGTTTTATGGTCTTATGGCTGCACCATCTTTAATGCATCTTTTAGGGTGTGCCCCCTAAATATCTTGTTTGTATACCTTATTAGAACGGAGGGGCTGGCAGTAATCCTACTGTCTGACTTTACAACCACTTTAACCACAGAGAAATGTGACTTTTAACTCTGTGCACACCAATGCCATTAAATATTACACATAACTCTGCTGGGCTTGTATTGCTTACCTTACCACTCACTAATGTGGACTTGAACTCAAAGTTTTTAAATAATTAGGAAGCCAGGTTGGTGGGTTGGGAGATTAAAACCAGTGTAACCTACCTGTATTCTTCATCAGACAAACCGATCTGCTCCAAGGACTGGTAGAGAGTTCCTTTGCACCTCTTACCATCCATGATCCACATGTGCACAACTTATGAGAATGCTCAATAGGGCAACACCCAATAAGAAAGTACAGTATTTCCTTACCAAATATGTTACATCATAGAGGCCAGGACAAGACAGAGGCAGAAGAGGCACCAACCTTGGGTATCATGCTGTGGAGGGGCATAACTGACATTGGAGCCTCTCCTGCCTCTGCATCACCCAGCTGTGTCCTGCACTGTGAAGGACCGAGGTGTTAAACGGAAAACTCAGAAATTGCAGCTTTCCCTGTGTAACCAGCGGCACTTCACTGTCAGTGTGACATCCACCCACTCATGAGCTCTGTAAATTCCTGATGTAGTACTGCCCCCCTTGGCCGTTGCTTATAATTGCATGTATATCTGTGCACCTTGACCAGGGCTGTCTTTAAGGCAGGGCAAAAGGGGCAGCTGCCCTGGGCCCTGTCATTGCTGTGGGGCCCAAAGCAGCTGCCTCATACTTGCCAACTATCCCAGTTTAAATTCCCTTGTCCCTTGAAGTTTTAGTCCCGTGCTGTCTCCCGATATCTCAGTGTGAAGTGCTGGTACTAATGCTGCCCTGCTCTGCCCTATTGTTGTGTACAGATGACTCACCTGCAGACCCTGTGTTTACATGTAAATAACCAGCATTCATATGTAAATAGCGGCGGCATTCATAAGTAAACAGCTGCGGCCGGCGGCATTGATATGTAAATAAAGGTGGCATTCATATGTATATCATGCCCCCCTGCAGTGAGGAGATGATGTGCTGTAACCTCTAGCAACCAATCAATGAGCAGTATTACTGTGCAGTAATCCCTAGCAACCAATTAACAAGCAGAAATAATTTGCTGTAACCTCTAGTAACTAATCAGTGAGCTATAATGTGTGCTGTAACCTCTAGCAACCAGTCAGTAAGCAGTAATGATATGCTGTAACAGCTGGCAACCAATCGCAATTGCGGCCTGATCTCATACAGTAAACTGATTTTAAGTCTAGCTGCTATTTATCGTATGTCTCAGAGCAGATGGAGAGTGAAATTGCATGGGGGGGGGGGGGAGAAAATTTTTGCCCAGGGTCCAATCAATATTAAAGACGGCCCTGACCTTGACCCTGTGAACTTTCCAGCCCTCCTGACACTCTAGGTTCAGACATGTTGTGTACACCTTTAAATAACACACTGTATATTGATTAGCTCTCTCTGGTTTTACTTACTCAAGAGGAGAGTTATGTAACAGGGTATTAGTCAGCCAAATCCTGGATAAACAGCCAAGACTCAGTTGAAAAAGTCCCCCAAAGCAATTAAATGACAATTGGCATTAACAGAAATATAATATCAAGGCATACAGAAAGCAGACAATAAATGAATGGATTTAGAAAGGGCTATTGGTTGCTGAATATAATACCACTGCTTAAAGGGGAACCCCAGGCCGGCCTATTATACCTTTAATCCTAATGAGAGATGAAGTAATATAGTGACTAGTGGTTTGTCCCTTTAAATGAAGATGGAATTAGCAGAGATCAAAGATGCAAGGCCTTGCAATTATCTTCACCGGCAAGTTGGAGCTCAAATAAACAAGACTTCTAAATGTGGCACAGTGATATGCAGTCAAGGCAAAGCAGCTGAGACTGACGAGTGGCAATCCTTAATGTAATTTAGGGATAAGATGTCTGTATACAGTGTCCTGTGGAGTATGATGGTGACTGGTACTGGATTTGTGGGCAGCAATCTGGAGACAGTGTAGGAACTTCCTGAAGAGTGATCCAAGTCACTTCTTCCTTCTGCAGAATGGGCCGAGATGATAGACTGGCTGCTGGAACAGTGAATCTTCTGGTCCTGCTGGTTTCAGTGATGTTGCAGTGGTGCCCCGTGTGTAGCTTGTGGCGTCAGACCCGCCTGGGTCAGAGCTGGGAGCGCCTTGTTGTCGTGTGGTAGGCCGCAGTTCTCACACACAGCAGTGAAGGGGATGTTTACTTGATGAGATCTGGGAAGCAAGAGAGCTAGGGCCTGGTCTGCTGACCCTTTTATAGCCTCTCCCAGAGTTCTTTCTTTGGTAGTAATATTTAATGCTAGGTCTCATTTTTGCGATAACATCACAGAGCTCATAGCCTGGTACACTTTCCTGTTCTATGGAGGAAAACAGACAGATATTTCCTGGCACTGTGTATTCATATTGTTTGGCAGTGAAATAAAAACTTTTCATCGTGTTGCCTTTGCCAGATCTTTTTGTGCCTAGGCGTCCCCTGCATCCTCCGGGGGATCTCAGTAAAGTTTTATTGTTCTATTTAGTGCATTTGCAGGTCACTTGCAATATATTCCTACGCAATCGCATGTTTTTGTGTAATGGCTGCTTTTGTTTGCTTGTGTAAAGATGCATCCAATGTTATTCATTGTACTTTTTTTCACAGTTAAAGTGCATGGAAACCTTAACCACTTGAGCCCCGGACCTTTATGCTGCCTAAGGACCAGAGGTCTTTTTCCAATTTGGCACTGCGTCGCTTTAACTGCTAATTGCGCGGTCATGCAATGCTGTACCCAAACGAAATTTGCGTCCTTTTCTTCCCACAAATAGAGCTTTCTTTTGATGGTATTTGATCACCTCTGCGGTTTTTATTTTTTGCGCTATAAACGGAAAAAGACCGAAAATTTTGAAAAAAAATGATATTTTCTACTTTTTGTTCTAAAAAAAATCCAATAAACTAAATTTTAGTCATACATTTAGGCCAAAATGTATTCGGCCACATGTCTTTGGTAAAAAAAATGTCAATAAGCGTATATTTATTGGTTTGCGCAAAAGTTATAGCGTCTACAAACTAGGGTACATTTTCTGGAATTTACACAGCTTTTAGTTTATGACTGCCTATGTCATTTCTTGAGGTGCTAAAATGGCAGGGCAGTACAAAACCCCCCCAAATGACCCCATTTTGGAAAGTAGACACCCCAAGGAAATTGCTGAGAGGCATGTTGAACCCATTGAATATTTATTTTTTTTGTCCCAAGTGATTGAAAAATGACAAAAAAAAAAAAAAAAAAAAATATTTACAAAAAGTGGTCACTAAATGATATATTGCTCACACAGGCCATGGGCCTATGTGGAATTGCACCCCAAAATACATTTAGCTGCTTCTCCTGAGTATGGGGATACCACATGTGTGGGACTTTTTGGGAGCCTAGCCGCGTACGGGGCCCCGAAAACCAATCACCGCCTTCAGGATTTCTAAGGGTGTAAATTTTTGCTTTCACTCTTCACTGCCTATCACAGTTTCGGAGGCCATGGAATGCCAAGATGGCACAAAACCCCCAAAATGACCCCATTTTGGAAAGTAGACACCCCAAGCTATTTGCTGAGAGGCATATTGAGTCCATGGAATATTTTATATTTTGACACAAGTTGCGGGAAAGTGACACTTTTTTTTTTTTTTTTTTTTTTTTTCATAAAGTTGTCACTAAATGATATATTGCTCACACAGGCCATGGGCATATGTGGAATTGCACCCCAAAATACATTTAGCTGCTTCTCCTGAGTATGGGGATACCACATGTGTGGGACTTTTTGGGAGCCTAGCCGCGTACTGGACCCCGAAAACCAATCACTGCCTTCAGAATTTCTAAGGGTGAAAATTTTTGATTTCACTCTTTACTGCCTATCACAGTTTCGGAGGCCATGGAATGCCCAGGTGGCACAAAACCCCCCCAAATGACCCCATTTTGGAAAGTAGACACCCCAAGCTATTTGCTGAAAGGCATGGTGAGTATTTTGCAGCTCTCATTTGTTTTTGAAAATGAAGAAAGACAAGAAAAAACATTTTTTTTTTTCTTTTTTCAATTTTCAAAACTTTGTGACAAAAAGTGAGGTCTGCAAAATACTCACTATACCTCTCAGCAAATAGCTTGGGGTGTCTACTTTCCAAAATGGGGTCATTTGGGGGGGTTTTGTGCCACCTGGGCATTCCATGGCCTCCGAAACTGTGATAGGCAGTGAAGAGTGAAATCAAAAATTCACGCCCTTAGAAAGCCTGAAGGCGGTGCTTGGTTTTCGGGGTCCCGTACGCGGCTAGGCTCCCAAAAAGTCTCACGCATGTGGTATCCCCGTACTCAGGAGAAGCAGCAGAATGTATTTTGGGGTGTAATTTCACATATTTCCATGGCATGTTTGAGCAATATATCATTTAGTGACAACTTTGTGCAAAAAAAAAAAAAAAAAAAAAAAAAATTTGTCTTTCCCGCAACTTGTGTCGCAATATAAAATATTCCATGGACTCGACATGCCTCTCAGCAAATAGCTTGGGGTGTCTACTTTCCAAAATGGGGTCATTTGGGGGGGTTTTGAACTGTCCTGGCATTTTATGCACAACATTTAGAAGCTTATGTCACACATCACCCACTCTTCTAACCACTTGAAGACAAAGCCCTTTCTGACACTTATTGTTTACATGAAAAAGTTTTTTTTTTTTGCAAAAAAATTACTTTGAACCCCCAAACATTATATATTTTTTTAAAGCAAATGCCCTACAGATTAAAATGGTGGGTGTTTCATTTTTTTTTTTCACACAGTAATTGCGCAGCGATTTTTCAAACGCATTTTTTGGGGAAAAAACACACTTTTTTTAATTTTAATGCACTAAAACACGCTATATTGCCCAAATGTTTGATGAAATAAAAAAGATGATCTTAGGCCGAGTACATGGATACCAAACATGACATGCTTTAAAATTGCACACAAACGTGCAGTGGCAACAAAATAAATACATGTTTAAAAGCCTTCAAAAGCCTTTACAGGTTACCACTTTAGATTTACAGAGGAGGTCTACTGGAAAAATTACTGCACTCGATCTGGCCTTCGCGGTGATACCTCACATGCATGGTGCAATTGCTGTTTACATTTGACGACAGACCGCCGCTTGCGTTCGCCTTAGCGCGAGAGCAGGGGGCGACAGGGGTGTTTTTTTTTTTTTTTTTTTTTTTTCTTTATTATTTTTTTGCTTTTTTAATCTTACTTTTAAACTGTTCCTTTCATATTTTTTTTTTTAATCATTTTTATTGTTATCTCGGGGAATGTAAATATCCCCTATGATAGCAATAGGTAGTGACAGGTACTCTTTTTTGAAAAAATTGTGGTCTATTAGACCCTAGATCTCTCCTCTGCCCTCAAAGCATCTGACCACACCAAGATCGGTGTGATAAAATGCTTCCCCAATTTCCCAATGGCGCTATTTACATCCGGCGAAATCTAAGTCATGAAATACTCGTAGCTTCCGGTTTCTTAGGCCATAGAGATGTTTGGAGCCACTCTGGTCTCTGATCAGCTCTATGGTCAGCTGGCTGAATCACCGGCTGCATTCTCAGGTTCCCTGTTGAGACAGGAGAGCCAGAGAAAAACACGGAAGACGGTGGGGGGGGGGGGCATTCCCTCCCACGGCTTGTAAAAGCAGTCTAGAGGCTAATTAGCCGCTAGGATTGCTTTTACATGAAAGCCGACCGCTGGCTGAAAAGAATGATACCAAGATGATACCTAAACCTGCAGGCATCATTCTGGTATAACCACTCAAAGTCGTGAATGGCGTACCTGAAGACAAAAAAATGGTTAACAATGGTTAACAATAAAGCACAGTAAAGTGTAAATAATTACACACCTGAAAAACAAACATGATAAAACATAATAACAATAACAATAACAATAAAACATTGCAGAATAGAATACAGTAAAAAAGAGCAGAACAATAGAGAGAGAGAATAGAGAGAGAGAGAACAATAAAACAACTATTTTTTTTATTTCATATTTTTTTTTTTTTTACACTTTTTTTGTAACTAACTTTTATAACTGTAACCGGTTCCAGGTTCGGGTCTCTCAAAATGCGATGGCATCTTGGGAGACCCTGTGAAAGTGTGTCCTAGTCTGTGCAATGCTGTACCCTACGCTAATACTCAACTAGTGAATGGTAGCGTTCAAAACATTCACCAATGCAAAGACCAGGATTGTCAGGACAGGAGGGACAATAATAGCGGGCGTCACGCCTATATCCGCGCTTGCTGCAGACACGACATCTTTTTTGGGGGGTTCGTTGGGTAGGGGTACTCGGGAGGACATAAAAATGCCTCTCATGCAGCCGACTGCATTTGGTTGGGGATGTGAATGGGGGAAGTACGGGCACTGCAGAAGCGGTGGGTTCCCAATTAGGATTGGCGAATGCAGCAGGAAGGGCATTATGGGCACGACGGGCCTGTGTTTGTCTTTTTGGTGGCAGCGGGACACTACTTGTGCTTGCCACCTCACCAGCTTGAACTGCACTTATGGGACTCGCCACGTCACCACGTGTTACTGCAGTGCTGGTTTGACTACGACCGGGGTGTACTAGGCCGCTGGCGCTTGCCAGTTCACCAAAACGCTACCAAAAAACTGTTAGCGATCGCAGGGATCAGGCCTGACTCTGCGAACGCTGCAGTTATGCTTTTAGTGTTTTGTAAGTGACAGTGATCGATCGATACTGCACTTGGGTGGGCTGGGCCGGGCGGAGGGGCAAAACGCAGGTGCTAGCAGGTATCTGGGCTGATCCCGCTAACACTGCGTTTTTGGGAACCCTAAACTGCTGGTGACGCTAGTATAGATCTGATCGGATCAGATATTGATGCGATCAGATACTATACCACTAAGGGAGGTGTACGGTGCGTGCGTGGGTGTTAGCGGTACTGGCGCTAATCTGACGCTGCCTGGGGCTGGTGCTTGCCAGTTCACCAAAATACTACCAAAAAAACTGTTAGCGATCGCAGGGATCAGGCATGACTCTGTGAACGCTGCAGTTATGCGTTTAGTGTTTTGTAAGTGTCAGTGATCGATCGATACTGCACTTGGGTGGGCTGGGCCGGGCGGAGGCGCAAAACGCAGGTGCTAGCAGGTATCTGGGCTGATCCCGCTAACACTGCGTTTTTGGGAACCCTAAACTGCTGGGGACGCTAGTATAGATCTGATCGGATCAGATATTGATCCGTTCAGATACTATACCACTAAGGGAGGCGTATGCTGCGTGCGTGGGTGTTAGCGGTACTGGCGCTAACCTGACGCCTGGGGCTGGTGCTTGCCAGTTCACCAAAATGCTACCAAAAAAACTGTTAGCGATCGCAGGGATCAGGCCTGACTCTGCGAACGCTGCAGTTATGCGTTTAGTGTTTTGTAAGTGACAGTGATCGATCGATACTGCACTTGGGTGGGCTGGGCGGAGGGGCAAAACGCAGGTGCTAGCAGGTATCTGGGCTGATCCCGCTAACACTGCGTTTTTGGGAACCCTAAACTGCTGGGGACGCTAGTATAGATCTGATCGGATGAGATATTGATCCAATCAGATACTATACCACTAAGGGAGGCGCATGCTGCGTGCGTGGGTGTTAGCGGTACTGGCGCTAATCTGACGCTGCCTGGGGCGACGCATATCACCGCCGGGCGATCGGGGGGCTAAACCTTTATTCGGTAATAAACGGCGGGTGCCCTGACACTATAAAAAATAAACAAACTAACCAGCGTCAACCGTAACGGTTATACGGTGATCAGTGGTGAAAGGGTTAACTAGGGGGCAATCAAGGGGTTAAAACATTTATCAGATAGTATAGGGGGGTCCCTGACGCTATAAAACGCTGACGGCGAACCTAAATATTTACCTCACTAACTAGCGTCACCAGCGACACTAATACAGCAATCAGAAAAATGATCGCTTAGCGACACTGGTGACAGGGGGTGATCAAGGGGTTAAAACTTTATTAGGGGGGGTTATGGGGGTACCCTAGACCTACAGGGGGGTAACAGTATCTGTCCCAACACTGTAACTGTCACAAACTGACACTATGCAGTAATCAGAAAAAAAAAAAAAAAAAAAAAAAAAAAAACTGCTGGTGTCAGTTTGTGACAGGGGGGGGGGAGGTGATTGGGGGGGGGATCGGGGGGGGGATCGGGGTGTTTTGTGTGCCTGGCATGTTCTACTGTGTGTGTGTGTGTTGGTGCACTCACATTGATGTCTTCTCTCCTCGGGCCGGAACGGAAAATACCGACCCGAGGGGAGATGACATCATTTCCTTTGCTGCTGTTTAGCATACAGCAGCAAAGGAAGATTCTCATTGGCCGGCGGCGATCGCGAGGGGGGGGCCACGAACGGATGGTCTCCCCCTCATCACCGATCGCCGCTGGACAAAAGACAACCGCCTCGGGCACCGGGGGGGGGTCCGATCGGACCCCCCACCCGCGGAAGGCAAATCACGTACCCTGTACGTGATTTTGCCTGTCCGTGCCACTTTGCCGACGTACATCGGCGTGAGGCGGTCGTCAAGTGGTTAAAGCTGGCCATACACTTGCAAAATTGTGTTTTCATTTTATAAACATTAATTTTAATAGTTAATGGGTCAAATTGACATTCGTTTTTTACCACAGTGATGAGAAAATTTAAAGAAGGAGGATGGAAAATTTTTCTCTAACAAATTTCTAACAGTGAATTCAGTTTTCCTTCAGGAAAGTCCATTCACTCCAAAATTGAATGTTAAAAGCAAACTTGTTTTGAAGTACTATCAAATGACATTTCGTTTGAATATTTGTTTGAAAATCTTCTAGTATATGGCCAGCTTAACCACTTGCCTACTGGGCACTTTTGCCCTCTTCTTGCCCAGGCCAATTTTCAGTTTTCAGCGCTGTCACACTTTGATTGAGAATTGCGCGGTCATGCAACACTGTACCCATATGACATTTTTATAATTTTTTTCACGCAAATAGAGCTTTTTTTTGGTGGTATTTATTCACCACTGGGGTTTATATTTTTTGCTAAACAAACGAAAAAAGACCAAAGATTTTGAAAAAAAAAAAAAATTTTCAGAGTTTGTTATAAAATTTTGCAAACAGGTATTTTTTCTCCTTCTCTGGTGGGCACTGATGAGGCTGCACTGATAGGTGGCGCTGATGGGCTCTGATAGACACTGGTAGGCAGCACTGATAGGTGACACTGATGAGGAGGCACTGATGGGCACAGATAGGTGGCACTGACTGGCAGAACGGGTGGGCACTTTTGGGACTGCACTAATAATCAGGACACTGATATTCAGTGCCCTGATTATTAGTGCTGATGTCCCTAACACAAGCCAGTTATCGGCTCTCTTCTTCTCTCCTCACACTGTCAGCGTGAGGGAAAAAAAGCTGATAACCTGCTATGTTTACATCCTGTGATTAGCTGTCATTGGCTGACAGCTGATCATGTGGTAAAGGGCTGCTTTGATTGGCCCCTTACCCCAATCTGTGATTAGCTGAGTCTAAGAACTCAACGATCACAGATCGCAGCCTGTGGGCCGCACGATCACGGTTGCACGTGGTAGCCATCTTTTTGAACTCCAAGCAGATATAAGAGGCAAATTAAAATAGAACTTCAATGCATCTGAGCACCACAAACCAAAAAATGCAATTTACGGTAATAAAAAAATATATGTATTAAAAGCAAACTCATCCATCTCTTCATGCTTTATTTTGCTGAGAAGTTACTTTGAAAAACACCCCACTAGCATTTCTAGTTGCGGCCATCTTGATTAAGGGCGGGTGATTCATGTAACATTTACTTCCTGGAATTCATATGCTCTTAGCTCAGGCATGCAGGCAGAAGGGTGGCCTTAGCTGAGAAAACCCCTCCTCCCCTCCTGAAGGCTCCTGGGATGTATGACACCATTTGCCTAGGCCTGGGAACCAGGAAGAAGCTGAAGAAAAGTAAAAAAAAAAAAAAGTGTAAAATGTTATACTTTTCTATCTATTTACTAAAACTGGCAGCATAAGGATTACAAATAGGTAATGCTGATTGAAGTTCCTCAAAAACTGCCAGGAGTTAGAGCTTTTTGGCAGAAGACCTATGCAAAGAATCTTTTGCCAAAAACATGTTTTATCCATGCTCCTAGCGATTTTTGATTCTCTTCATTCACTGCATGCCAAGAATAGAACCGGTTGCCAGGTACAATGTAGCTCCCATGCACATGCATTAGTGGCTGTTCAATGGATGAAGAGGAATATTGCTGGACCTGGAAGAAGTAGCAGAGAAGATGGCAAATGGGGCAACAACTGGAGCCTGGACATGACATCACTGAAAGAGGGAACAAAGGGGAAGTAGACGAGCTATAACGAGCAAATCTGCTTTACATACTTGCACATTATGGCAGGAGCCTCTCTTTTCCCGAGCTCAGTCTGCGAGAGGGAGAAACAGCACAAGGAGCCAATCAATTGTGCTGCAGTGCTAATGTGTCTTCCTTTCACTATCCAGTCACAGGCTGGCAATACACTGTAATGCCCCGTACACACGGTCGGACTTTGTTCAGACATTCCGACAACAAAATCCTAGGATTTTTTCCGACGGATGTTGGCTCAAACTTGTCTTGTCTACACACGGTCGCACAAAGTTGTCGGAAAATCCGATCATTCTGAACGCGGTGACGTAAAACACGTACGTCGGGACTATAAACGGGGCAGTGGCCAATAGCTTTCATCTCTTTATTTATTCTGAGCATGCGTGGCACTTTGTCCGTCGGATTTGTGTACACACGATCGGAATTTCCGACAACGGATTTTGTTGTCGGAAAATTTTATCTCCTGCTCTCAAACTTTGTGTGTCGGAAAATCCGATGGAAAATGTCCGATGGAGCCTACACACGGTCGGAATTTCCGACAACACGATCTGATCGGACATTTTCCATCGGAAAATCCGACCGTGTGTACGGGGCATTAAGCTGGGTATACACTTGTAGAATTTCAAGTGAAAATTGGCACGAAAATTTTCAGAATGTTCAAAAGCAGTTAAAGATTTAAAAAAAAAAACATATCATACTTACCTGCTCTGTGTAGTGGTTTTGCAGCCCCGATCCTCCTCTTCTTGGGTCCCATGCTGGCGCATGGACTGGCTCCCACAGAGCAAGCAATGGGGGCATCCAAGCAGGGGTGCTCCTGAGCTGCTGCTCTTTGTGTCCATTCAGACACGGAGACGTGGCTTGGCCCTACCCCTTCTCTCTCCTCATTGGCTCACTGGCTTTGATTGACAGTAGCGGGAGCCAATGAGGAGGGAGAGTCCCCGGAGAGCCAAGGTTTGTGCACATCGCTGGATCGACAAGGAGCTCAGGTAAGTATTGGGGGGGGGGGGGTACCTTCATGCAGCCTTTAGAACCACTTTAACATTCAATTTTGAAATGAATGGACTTTACCGAATGAAAACCACATACACTGTTAGAAATCCATTCGTTCAAGAAAAATTTTTCAACCTGCTCTTTCTAATTTTTTTCATCACTGTGGTTGAAGTAGAACATCGATTTGACCCCAGTAATGATTAAATGAAGGAATGTTCTTACAATGAAAAATGTCAAACAAAACTCTACTAGGTTATATCTAGCTTTTAGACTTCTCCATCCAGCCACGCAAATGGAGAAATCCCCTTGCCAGTGGCAGCTGTCTGAATAACCGAACTGCAACTGCATCTGATTGGATGCAGCCACTATCTGGCTGAAATTCTTCCAGCAGGTTCCTTCAACAAAAGTTGATCATTCCATGGTGCCAGGACATCTACTAAGTAAATTTCAGCTGGCTCATCAGGAACTGGCTGCATGGCCAGCATAAAGCTGACCAGTGACCACATAGTAAAGGGCGACTGTGATTGGCCCTTTACCCCGATCACAGAGCACGCTGAAAGCAAGCCACAGCGCGTGCAGTTCCAGGAGGACCTTAATAGATGCCCTCCCAGAACTGGATGACCGCGCTGTAGCCGTCATTTGGCTATAGTACAGTCGGCAAGTGGTTAAAGGGTTATTTGACCTTTAGCAAAAAAACTGCCTATGCAGGTATTATTATTGTTATTACAGGTACTTATATAACGCTGTCAATTTACACAGCACTTTACATATATAGTATCTCACAAAAGTGAGTACACCCCTCACATTTTTGTAAATATTTTATTATATATTTCATGTGACAAAACTGAAGAAATTACACTTTGCTACAATGTAAAGTATGGTAGTGAGTGTACAGTTTGTATAACAGTGTAAATTTTCTGTTTTCAGTACCGGTTTGCGGGCTTTCTTGTGCATCATCTTCAGAAGAGGCTTCCTTCTGGGATGACAGCCATGCAGACCAATTTGATGCAGTGTGCGGCGTATGGTCTGAGCACTGACAGGCTAACCCCCCCACCCCTTCAACCTCTGCAGCAATGCTGGCAGCACTCTATTTACGTCGATTTCCCAAAGACAACCTCTGGATATGACGATGAGAACGTGCACTCACCTTCTTTGGTCGACCATGGGGAGGCCTGTTTTGAGTGGAACCTGCCTGTTAAACCGCTGTATGGTCTTGGCCACCGTGCTGCAGCTCAGTTTCAGGCTCTTGGCAATCTTCTTATAGCTTGGCCTTTTTTTCTCTGAAAATAGGTGCAGGAACTCAACCATGACCCCGAAAGCCCCTTCTCCCCCAGACACACCCTGCACAGGGGTGAGCTACACAGAGTTCAGAGCTCAGCCTTCTTCCACAGCTGCTTACCTATGCATCCCTCCTCCACATCTCACTTTCACCCCTCTTCATCACTAAACCTCTGCATGCAATCCCCCCCCCTCCTCCTTAAAAGCTCCACCATCTTCCACATGTCCAACTTTTGATGCTGTGTTAAGCTCAATCACCCAGCCTGGCTCTAGTACCTTCCCTCACACTGTAGTTTGCCCCTTCTTTCTCACTTGCAGGGAGATCATCCAGTGGGGGTGTCGGCATCCACACTGCACCCTGAACATCTGCATCTCCCTTTTCCCCATCCTGCACTCAGTAGGAGCTGCTCAGGAGATCAGATCTGTGGGAGCCTTTGGGAGACAAGCGGTCACTTGTAAACACAGAAGCATGTGTTTACAAGTGATGGTGGTTAGCAGAGAGCAGAGGGCCTGAGCCAGAGGTGGTGGAACTAAGTTCCACCAAGTTCCAGCTGAAAAAAAGCCCTGCATAGCGTAGGCCATCTTTATGTAGAGCAATAATTCTTTTTTTTCAGATCCTCAGAGTTCTTTGCCATGAGGTGCCATGTTGAAGGTCCAGTGACCAGTATGAGAGAGTGAGAGCGATAACACCAAATTTAACATACCTGCTCCCACACCGGAGACCTTGTAGCACTAACGAGTCTCATGACACCGGGGAGGGAAAATGGCTAATTGGGCCAAATTTGGACATTTTCACTTGGGGGTGTACTGACTTTTGTTGCCAGCGGGTTAGACATTAATGGCTGTGTGTTGAGTTATTTTAAGGGGACAGCTAATTTACAGTTATACAAGCTGTACACTTACTACTTTGCATTCTAGCAAAGTGTAATTTGTTCAGTGTTGTCACATGAAAAGGTATAATAAAATAATTTACAACAATGTAAGGGGTGTACTCACTTTTGTGAGATACTGTACTGTACAGTATATTGTACATTGACATTCATATCAATCCCTACCCTCAAGGAGCTTACAATCTAAGGCCCCTAACTCACATGCATACATTAACATACTATTTCAATTTAGACCGGAACCAATTAACATACCAGCATGTCTTTGGAGTATAGGAGGAAACTGGAGTACCCGGAGAAAACCCATGCAGGCACAGGGGGAACATGCAAACTTTAGGCAGGTTGTGCCAGGTGAGGGGCTTGTGCAGATAAGAAAAAAAAAACAAAAGAAAAAAAACAAAAGAAAAAACAAAAAAACAAAACAGTGCACCTTTGACAAGTTAAATAATGCCCCCTGCCATAGGATTAAAGTCATCTATGTACCTCATGAAACCGGACTGAAAAACTCCCAGAAATGGCATCATCCTGTCCTGCCCCGTTATTAGGACGTTGTTAAGACACTGCCAGCTGTTACTGCTCATCCCCACCATCACAGAAGCAAGTGCACAAACACCTCGGGATGCGTGTTTCATAGGGATTAGCCGAACACCACCAGTTCGCACCAGAACTTGCGAACAGGCAGAAATTTTGTACGAACATGCTAACACTGTTAAAGTCTATGGGACACGAACATGAAAAATCAAAAGTGCTCATTTTAAAGGCTTATATGCAAGTTATTGCCATAAAAATTGTTTGGGGACCCGGGTCCTGCCCCAGGGGACATGTATCAATGCACAAAATTTTTTTTAAAAACGGCCATTTTTTCAGGAGTAGGGATTTTAATAATGTTTAAAGTGAAACAATAAGAATAAATATTCCTTTAAATATTGTGCCCGGGGGGGGGGGGGGGGGGGGTGTGTCCTTAGTATGCCCGTAAAGTAGCGCATTTTGCCCATGTTTATAAGAGTGCCACAGCAAAATTACATTTGTAAAGGAAAAAAGGTCTTTTAAAACTGCTCGTGGCTGTAATGTATCGTCAGGTCCTGGCAATATGGCTAAAAATCATTGAAAAAAACAGCATGGATATTAAGGGGAACCCCACACCCAAATTTAAAAAAAATTGCGTGGGGGTCCCCCCAAAATCCATACCAGGCCCTTCAGGTCTGGTATGGATATTAAGGGGTACCCTGCGCCAAAATGTAAAAAAAAAAATGGCGTAGGGGTCACCCCCAAAATCCATACCAGACCCTTATCCGAGCACGCAACCTGGCAGGCCGCAGGAAAAGAGGGGGTTATGAGAGAGCACCCCCCCTCCTGAACCATACCAGGCCACATGCCCTCAACATGGTAAGGATGCTTTGGAGTCGTCCCCAAAGCACCTTGTCCCCATGTTGATGCCTACACCCATAGCATGGGCAATATTTAACTTTGGGTCAGTGCTGCACAGTTGTTTTTTTTTTTTATCTACAGGCGACCCTCATCTGCAAAAGCAGTTTTTTTTGTAAAGGTGAACTAATGCCGCGTACACACGGTCGGACTTTACGGCAGACTTTGCCCGGCGGACTTTTTGACGTACTTTACGACGAACTTTCTGAATGAACGGACTTGCCTACACACAATCCACCAAAGTCCGTCGAATTCGTACGTGATGACGTACGACCGGACTAAAACAAGGAAGTTCATAGCCAGTAGCCAATAGCTGCCCTAGCGTGGCTTTTTGTCCGTCGAACTAGCATACAGACGGCGGACTTTTCGACCGGACTCGATTTCGACGGATTAATTTAAAACATGTTTCAAATCTAAGTCTGTCCAACTTTTGAGAAAACAAAGTCCGCTGGAGCCCACACACATCGAATTGTCCGACGAAATCCCGTCCACCAGGCAAAGTCTGCCGTAAAGTCCGCTCGTGTGTACGCGCCATTACACTTTAAGATTGTATTAACACAGTGGTTCTCAACTCCAGTCCTCAGGACCCACCAACAGGCCAGGTTTGCAAGATAGCTGAAATACATCACAGGTGATATCACTTGCTGCTCAGTGATTGCAGTATTCTAGTCTGCAACTCCCCAAGGTAATTCTTAAAATCTGGCCTGTTGGGTCCCGAGGACTGGAGTTGAGAACCACTGTATTAACAGTATACATCAGGTGGCATAAAAATGTGTATATTAGCAAACGCACCCTGTTCGTTTAAAGAAATCCTTAATCGGCCGTAAGTAATATAGCATAACAATAGGAATGAGGCCAATAACAGAGCAATGGCTTACACTCAGCTAAAATTGCACATATGCATTGCAAAATAAATGGCAGGCAGGTAATTATTGTGGGATCTGTGCACAGCTAAGTCTTGCAGCTTTTGTCCTGGGTGAGGACGCTCTGTGGGAACGACTTTGCAGATACCGATTGCCTCCTATGACATACTGGCAGATGGCCCAGAGACTCAACCTGCAATCCGTATTCTCTTACACCTGTTCATTGGAGTGCTGAGAGCCGGCTGAGGGGCTGGTTTTTCTGGCCAAGGCCATCATTGTTCAGCCAGATTTTTGTACACACCAGAGCAGATTAGAACAGTCAGCAGAAACTAAAACCGGTCTCATGAGATGTGGCGGCTCCTCCGCTTACTGCAAAGCCACTTTCACTGTTGGATCCCCATTGTTCTGTGGAAGAGTCGGAATGTAAGCCGAGACCTGCAGATTGTAGGGGGAGTATTGCCAGGCAGACAGTGAAAAGTGCAAGTGAAATCAATCACTGACTACTATGGGAAGAGAGGCCTGTTCAAGTAGGAATTATTTGAAAGAGAACAGGCTAAGATTAAAGACTAATTCCACCACTTTTTTCAGTTTTAACTTGAGTGAAGGAGGATTAACATTGCAGACATGTTTTTATTTCATACAGGTCTTGTGATGGGACAGTGAAAAGAGAAGCAGCCCACTGAGGAGCTCATCACTCTGTTCTGTCCTCTCTGCATGTCTCTTGTAATTGCATGACAGCTGAAAAGTTTAAAGCTGAACTTCAGTCTTCCCTTCAGTCTTGCACAGCTGTACTGAAACCGCTTACTCTGATTTCACTGCACACTGTGAGCATCTCATCTCATCTTCATTAGAAACTAGAGGAAGCCAGACAGAGCCCAGCTCATTTCTTGGCAGGGGGGCAAGCAGAATTATCTAGCCTTTTACTTCCCAGCTTCAGTTCCTAGCCACTCCTTTCATTCAATGAATTTTAGTTCTTTCAGTCATGGAAGCTCAGCATCATACTGCATGTGGGTGTTTCCTAGGGTGGTCTGCATACAAAATGTACCCCAGAACAATATATTTAACCACTGGCTGACCTCCCTATAGTAATTTTACTGCTACAGGGAGGCAGCTCTGTGTATACAGTGCCTTGAAAAAGTATTCAAAAAAGTATTCAAGTATACCGTAAATGTATTTTATGTGATAGACCAACACAAAGTGCCACATAATTGTGAAGTGGAAGGAAAATGATAAATGGTCAATACTTTGTAGAACCTCCTTTCGCTGCAATTACAGCTGCAAGTCTTTTTGGGGATGTCTCTACCAGCTTTGCACATAGAGAGAGTGACATTTTTGCCCATTCTGCTTTGCAAAATAGCTCAAGCTCTCTCAAATTGGATGTATGAACAGCAATTTTCAAGTCTTGACACAGATTCTCATTTGGATTTAGGTCTGGACTATGATTGGGCCAATTTAATACATGAACAGTGGTGCCTGGTGTTTTTTTTTTTTTTTGGGGGGGAGGTAAACAATGCACCCACAGCCATCCCCCCCATCGGTCACTTGCCCCATCTGTCGGGCATCGCTTCCTCCGGGCGACGGATTCCCCTGCATCTTCTCCCCCCTCCTAAGCGGCCAATAGGAGCGCTTCTCCTTTCCGCCAATCGGGCGACGGGTCTCATGACCCACTTCCTGATTGGCCAGGAGGAGAATCAGGAAGACAATAGTAATTGTCACACAACTGTTTAATCCAGCCCAGGTGCTCCAAATACCTGACCGTGCTGGACACACTGCAGTCTAGCCGCATGACCCACTGATCTATAAGCAGCAAGTCCTCTAGGTATGCCTTTACTGATATACCCTGGAGACTTAATCTTGCTAATACCAGGGCCAAAATCTTTGTGAACACCAGGGGAGCAATGGCTAACCCGAAGGGCAAGGCCATAAACTGAAAATTATGCTTTTCCACCTCGAATCTCAGAAATTTCTGGTAAGTGGGGTAGATTGGCACATGCAGATATGCATCTTTGATGTCTATTGATGCTAGAAATTCTCCTCCTCTCAGAGAGGACGCGACTGACCGGATTGACTCCATGGAAAAAGAGCGGATGGTTAGGAATTGATTTAGATCTTTGAGATCTAGAATGGGTCTGACATCTCCATTCGGTTTTGGCACCGTGAAGAGATTTGAATAAAACCCCATACCCTGCTCCTCTGTTGGAATTTCTGTAATCAAACCTTGCGATGGCAACCGGTCCAGTGCCTGGAACAAAGACCTTCTTTTTAACGGGTCTCTGAGAACATTCGATCTTAGAAACCAAAATGGTGGAAACTTCGCAAACTCTAGCTTGTAGCCTAGAGATACTGTGGAGATGACCCATCTGTCCTGGATCTCTTCCTGCCAAGCTTCTGAAAACTGAAGAAACCCCCCCCCCACTCGAGTGAGTGGGGGCACCCCTTCATGAGGAGGCCTTAGGACTGCAGCACCTGGTGCTGGGGAGAAGAATATTTAAATGAAGGACGCTTACTCATTCTTTTAACTGGTAAAAGGGCACTCTTACCACCTGAATTTTTTTGGATATACTCATTCAAGTCATCTCCGAACAACCGTTCCCCATGAAAAGGAAAACTCTCCAATAGCTTTTTGCACGGCAACTCAGCTGACCAATGCTTCAACCAGAGAATTCTGTGCATATGCACAGATAAGAGGGCAAAGCGTGACACCTGTTGAATAGAAGCTTTAAGGGCGTCCACCGCAAAACATAAGGCCCTTGGCAGCTCTGCTTCCCCTTGAGTAGGGACACTTTTAATGACTTGCTTGAGCTGGTCTTTTAAGGATGGACAAACCCCTATCGCTGCTACTGCAGGCTGTACTGCTGACCCAGCTTATAGAAAGAGGCTTTAAGTAAAGATTCCAGCTTCTTGTCGGCTGGATCTTTGAAAACCTGGACATTGTCTACTGGACAAGTTAGACTCCTATTTACAGAGCTAATAGCAGCATCCACTGGTGGCAAACTCCACTTTTTAGTGAATTTTTCCTCTATTGGATAAAGAAGAGAAAATCTCCCAGGAGGGAGAAAATGCCTATCTGGGTGAGCCCAGTCTGCATATAGTAGTGGGTGTAAAGCAGTGGTTCTCAACCTGGGGGTCGGGACCCCCTCGGGGGTCGAATGACGATTTGCCAGGGGTCACCAAATCCTGGGCTGTTCCTGAAGCCTGCACCGCTCTGCCAGCATTTTCATGGCCACCCAGCAGGCTGGCCATGGAGCCTGTGGAAGCCCAGCTGGGCTGTTTCTGGAGCCCACAGCCGCCCACTTAGCCTCTTCCCAGCCCCTCATTCAGTTCACGGCAGAGACTAGAGGTCAGCTGATTGGTGAGGAATGTGAAGTGGGAGGGGCTGAAGGAGACCCTATCTCCTGATTTCAGCATAGGTGTCACTGCTGCGAGACACCACAGAGTTACTCTACCTGTGATTAGAGTTGCCATTAAAAGTCCCCACAACAGTTCTCAGATCAGCAGATGACCTTGATCTAAGTTGGCTGATCAGAACTCCCCCCAGCACTGCCACTCATCCCAACTCCCCGCCAGCACTGCCACTCATCCCATTCCCCCACCACCCAAGGCGTAAGAGAAGGAATAAAAATAGAGAATACATGGAAGGGAGAGGAAAATAGGGGGCGGGAACAAAGAAAAAGGGAGAGTAAGAAAAAGAAGGCTAGAGAGAGGATGGAGGGAAAAAAACAAGAAATTAGGATAGAAAGAGATAAAAGGGAAAGAAAGGAGAACAAAGAGAGTGGTACATCCTAAAATGTACCATAAGGGGTTTTAATACTGTACAAGGGGAAGGGACTCGGGGAACGCTAAATGTCTGTGGGTTAGGGGCGCAAATTACTTGTCTTGCCTTGGGTACTGACAACCCACGCTACGAAAATAATTTTACTGTTAGGGGTCTCCACAACTTGGGAAATGTTATCAAGGGGTCACGGCACTAGAATGTTGAGAACCACTGGTGTAAAGGGAAAGCATGTGGGCCCTGTGAAGGCCTCAAAGAATGCAAAGAAAAAAAGGGGGTAATTTATATGCCGAACGGACCATTTCCGTAAGGGATTGGACCAGCAGTTTTTGGGATTGCAAGGTTGAGAAGGGCTCCTCTGAGATTGAGCCCTCAGAAGAGGAGTCATCTGCCTGTCCCGCTTCCCGGTCACCCAATGGCACCTCAATGTCATCTGCCCATTCTTGTTCCAAAACTGGAAGACCGGGAGGAGGAGAAGGGGAGCTTTCACGTTTTTTCCCAGACTGGGAGACGGACGCAATCATGTTGGCTATTTTTCTCTCCAACCCAGCTAATGCTGAAGCCAAATCGTCCTTGGTTACGTATGCAGAGGCTGAAATGTTGGATGTAGCCACTATACCGGATAGCTTCAATGGCTCAGACTGGCCAGTTGCACCTGACCTTTCAGGGGAGGATAGTACTGTGGAAGCATGACTAGGATCCCCAGACCCTGACAGTGGCGCTCTTGCGCTCCTCCCTGCTGTATTCCCCCCACTTTTCTTTCAGACATAGACAAGACATAGTCCTAAGCACAAAATGCAGAGGTACTCACAATATGCATCCACTGCTGAGCTGTAGTCCAGCAAAAAAACGTCATTACGGCTCAGCCTAATGGCCCGTAGCAGGGCTGGACTGGGACAAAAATTTGGCCCTGGACTTCATCCAGACCGGCCCACTTTACTCCAAACACCTGGTGTTGGCGCTTCAATCTTCTCTGCACCATGGTTGGTGTCAGGATGATTGAAGCGCATTATTTCTATTATTACATTGTAATATAACATGAAATAGTTCAACTCACCATAATGCAGAATCAGTGGGAGCTCTGAGTGTGTCACCTGCCACGTCACTTGCCACATCGCCTGCCACCAGATGCAGTGTGTCACTTGCCACAGCACTTGTCAGCAGAGGCAGCTTGTCACTTGCCACATCGCCTGCCACCAGATGCCGCATGTCACTTGCCAGGTTACCTGCCACCAGATGCAGAACGTCACTTGCCATGTCACTTGTCAGCAGAAGCAGCTTGTCACTTGCCACCAGATGCTGCATGTCACTTGCCACGTTGCCTGCCACCAGGTGCCGCATGCTACTTGCCACCATCGCCTGCCACCAGATGCAGCATGTCACTTTCCACGTCGCCTGCCACCAGATGCAAAACATCACTTGCCACATCACTTGTCAGCAGAGGCAGCTTGTCACGTCACCTGCCACCAGGTGCCGCATGTCAATTGCCACCATCGCCTGCCACCAGATGCAGCGTGTCACTTGCCACGTCACCTGCCACCAGATGCCGAATGTCACTTGCCACGTTACCTGCCACCAGATGCAAAATATCACTTGCCACGTCACTTGTCAGCAGAGGCAGCTTGTCACTTGCCACGTCGCCTGCCCCCAGATGCTGCATGTCACTTGCCACGTTGCCTTCCACCAGGTGCCGCATGTCACTTGTCACCATCGCCTGCCACGTTACCTGCCACCAGATGCAAAACGTCACTTGCCACGTCACTTGTCAGCAGAGGCAGCTTGTCACTTGCCACGTCACCTGCCACAAGGTGCCGCATGTCAATTGCCACCATCGCCTGCCACCAGATGCCGCATATCACTTGCCCCGTCGCCTGTCACCTGCCAAGTCACTTGTCACCAGATGCAGTGCTACTACAGGACTTGATGGGCACCTCCAACACAGCTCTGTACCCCCCCAACATATAACGTGACAGGGGAGGAGAGAGAGATACACAGCGCCAAATGTAGCATTAAAACAACTTGTATTCCACTGCAAGAGTCCAGGCTTGTCATCGATCTGAATTAGGAGCCGCCACCAGGAACCGATCGGGCCAGTAGATGCAGAGCATCGGTGTGTACTACTACTTCCTGGTAGCAGTGGAACGCATGATGGGGCGGACGTGATGTCATCATCCGGAAATGATGCAAGATGTGGGAGGTGATGCATCCTTCAGGACATCATTCCTCCGCCACCAGGAAGTAGTAATACACACCGATGCGCTCTGCATCTACTGGCCCGATCGGTTCCCGGTGGCGGCTCCTAATTCAAATTGATGACAAGCCTGGACTCTTGCAGTGTTTCAATGCCTTTCACCCAACACCCTACTAACTTTGTCAGTAACGTTCTTTAAGTGGAATAAAAGTTGTTTTAATGCTACATTTGGCGCTGTGTATCTCTCTCTCCTCCCCTGTCTCTGAAACTGGCCCACTGAGCCATCGGCCCACCGGGAATCTCCCGGTAGTCACGATGGCCAGTCCATCCCTGGCCCGTAGACGTGCCTTTACATGCCTGTATCCACACCTATACAGCGTTTACATACCCCAGTATACTCTGTGTCCCTCCGTCAGCGACCAGACTCATCACAGAGTCACAAACTTTATGGCCTGCGCCGTGCTGCGTGCACGCTTGCTCCCCACGTGCACACTGGCCGCACCTAAGCCACGCCCCCTGCAGCGACCTTTTCCAGCTGACCTTTGGGCACGCGTGGACGAGGCGGCCCCATCTTATCAGGATAGCTCGGGGGGCTGTGTATTGTGGGGAGATGTCGGCTGCCCCGCTCCCCTCGTTAACCAATGTCTGGAGGGAGGGCTGCATGCCGTGGGTGGGAGGCAGGTGGTCCCAGGGAACTGGCAAACCAGGATGAGGGGTAATGCTGTCTCCAAAGGAGCGCTGCACACAGAAAACAAGCATGACAAGCAGGTATGTTACAATACACCCTCTGGTGGTGAAAAACAGGCAAGGCATTCGCCACTCAGAAGAAATCCTACGAAGTGAACCAAATGTGTTCCATTCCCAGTTTTTTTTTTTTCTTCTTTTTTTTTTTTCTTTAAAAACGTACCATTCCCACCGCAGGGTTTGCTGGAAAAAAACACAGCCAGACCCAATCTTCACCCATCATGGCGGGCCAGGTCTTTGAACGGACCTTCAAGGACCGGGTCCCCCTAAATATTGGGGTCCACACCCTTGGACCTGTACAGCACCCTGCCAAGACAACGCTTTGGATTAGTCATGTATCCAAAGGCCTGTATTCCAGGGTCCAGCCCTCAAAGAGGAGCATTACAGGCAAAAAAAACTTGTTTCTCCTTCCACAAGACTCGGGTACCATCCATTTTGGCCTTTCTTGCCATTTTGAATGGAACCAACTGCATAGCCCTTTGATGATGGCAAGGATTTCTCCAATGGGGCCGTTTTCTTCAAGAACTTCCATCCACCGTAACCATCACCTTGAGACACTGGCGGAAAAAACTGAGGTACTTCCTGTATGGGAGGGGTTATATAGTGGGGGACTTCCTGTCTTTGGGTGTGCCAGTGTCCATTCACCTATAGGTGCTATGTGTTCCGTGATGTACAATAAAGCCTTTTTTTTTTAAACTGCCCCCTACTTTTTTTTTTTAGTTTTCCTTATCTTTGCATTGAGTTAGGATAGTCCATTCAATTCAAAAGGGCTGCCAAAAAAACAAAAAGTCAGACATAACCCTTGTTTTATAAACACACACTACTGTGCATTGCAGAGTTTTGCCATAATGAATTGGGGGTGACATTCAAAACGAATGGCACTGTAAACGCATTTAACATGACCTGCCACACATTACTGCAATGCAGGGGTGTAAGTAGACCCTTAAAGCAATTGTAAACCCCGCTTGGTCATTTTTATCTACAGGTAAGCCTATAAGGCTTACCTGTAGGTAAAATGAATATCTCCTAAAACATGCACCGTTTAGGAGATATTCACCCTGCATGCAGCCAGTGTACTGGGGCATGCGCTCTGAAATTCCAGTATACCTTGCTGGAACTTCAGAGCTTCATGTCGGAACTGAGAGCTCCCGCGTGCATGCGCAGGAGTGACATAATTACGGCTCTGGCCAATCACATAGCAGGAGCACGCAAACAAGTCAACCCCCTCAGCAGTGACATTACAGCGCTGGAGGGCTTCATTCCAAGGTATTTTAAATTGTGCTAGCATATGAGCCATACTATCACATTATGCCATTGCCTTGCAGGGGTTTTTTTTTTTTTTTTTTTCTTTGCAAAATCTGCAGTTTACAACCACTTTAAACTCAATTTGTCATCTGGACATAAAAAGGTAAAATCTTCATTTTTTTTTTTACAGTGTCACCAGAATAATAGGGACACGTGGTTTCGTGACAACTGACAGAGATGATACTTCCTCCCAGTTCCTGCTGTGTTTCTTTGACAGGAAAATTAGGTCGCTATTTACCTATACCTCTACCTTGGCTGCAGAACTCCTGTTACGTGACTTTACATACAGGCTTGGTATACGTGTTTGCTTACCGTTAAGAGAATATATACACTATATGGCCAAAAGTTTGTATACATCAGACCATCACATCTACCTCTATATGGCCAAAAATATGTGGACACCCCTCTAAATGATTGAGTTCAGGTGCTTCCACTGAAGGGTACTGTGAAGGCATTATTAATATCAACTTATACAAGTCTTCATCTAAAAAAGGGAAATATAGACTATTGCATAATTCCAATCATGGTTCAGTTTATGTTAAAATTTCTTTAAAACCCAAGAACAAAAATGTAATATATTGCAGCTTACCAGTCCATAGATGTGGTGGCTGCGTTAATTTTCTTTTTTCAGGCTAGGTACATTTTCAGTAAGTACAGAAAATACCTGCTGAACTTGTCAGACATGCTGTGTCCTTGTCCCTTCCTGTGAGCTAAACTGAAAATACAAACATCCTTGTCCTTCTTGTGCAAACGAAACCCATCAATCCAGCATGTAATGGAAATTAAAAAAAAAAGTCCAGCTTGGGTAACAACCTTGGTTCTCTCTTCAGATACAATGGAGAAATGAGTGTAGACACTAAAAAAGTGACAGGAAGTGTGTTATTTTCAGAATTATCAGGTGAAAATAAAACAGAAAAAGAAAATTAATGCAGCCATCCCATGTACGGACCAATAACCACTTGAGCTCCAGAAGATTTTACCCCCTTCATGACCAGGCCATTTATTGCTATTCGGCACTGCAATACTTTAACTGGCAATTGCGCGGTCATGCAACGATGTACCCAAACAAAACGTATATAATTTTTTTTCACACAAATAGAGCTTTCTTTTGGTGGTATTTAATCACCACTGGATTTTTTTATTGTTGTGATATAAATAAAAAAAAAAAAAAAACAACATTTTTTTACCTTCTGCTATAAAACATCCAAGTAAAAAAAATCTAATTAAAAAAAAAAGTGTCCAAAATGTAGATATAAATTTTTTATTTATTATACATACACACACACTAGAATTTATTTTATACACTACTAGTGGTGGCGATCAACAACTTAAGGGACTGCAATATTGAGATGGAAAATCTGATGCTGGGGGGGAACCGACTGCCACTGAGATCATCAGTGCCATTATTACAGTGATCAGTACTGAAAATATACACGGACACTGTACTAATGACACTGGCTGGAAAAGGGTTAACGTCTAGGGCGATCAAGGGATTAAAGCGGAGTTCCGGCGAAAATGTATTTATTTATTTTTTGCATCCTAGCATTATTGCTAATGAAATTTGAAAAAAAGACTATACAATGATCAATATGAAGAGGGTTGGCAATCAGTGCAGAAACATTTGGTCAGTCCAATCCATTGAATATAAAAAAGAAAACCTAGTGCACAAGGCACGGTAAGACCCCTCAGGACTTTAATTGACAGACCAAATGTGATAGAAAAAGTCAAAGTTTATTAGGCACAAATGGGAAAAGGTAGGTACAATAACATGAATACATCAAAATGTATAAGGTTGAACAAGATTAAAATACAAGAAAAGCATAAGACTTAGCTGCCCTAGATACATGTGGTGGGCTAGCATAGACGAATGCCATATATGACGCCTGACATATTTCGGACAGAATTGTCCTTCTTCAAAGGCTTTATGTCACATACAAAGATATGTAGTTTTTCTATAATATAGAAAAATCATATATTAATATGTGATTTGTTTATATTATAGAAAAACTATACTTTCTGGTAAGTTTAAAAAAAAAATTTCCTCCAAATGATTTTTTCTAGGTTAAAAGGAGTCTTTTAATGTAAAAATTTTTTTTAGGGTGCAACTCCTCTTTAAATATGTGCCCAACTATGTGTAATGTGTTTAAAGTGTTCTGCTTTTTACGAATGACCTCAATTTCTCATCCCTGCTTTGCAGGGATGAGAAACTGACCGATTGCTCCCTGTGTACAGAGCTGTGTTGAACGTCAACACAAAGCTCTCGGCTGTGAATTGGCCGGGACTTGTTGACAGGGGGGCACGCATGCGCCCTAAACACGGAAGTAGGCAGCAACGTACCAGTATGTCGCTTTGCCTACAGCGGTCGCTCGTCCACAGTACAATGCGGGTGGGCAGTCATTAAGTTGTTATGCTGCAATGTATTTGTTGTTATGCTGTTATGTATTTAAATGCATTTAAATACATATTAGACAATTGTGTGCTTCCAACCTTGTGTTCACAGTGTGGGGGATGTCCCTTTTCTCTTCCAGCATTACTATGCCGCTGTATACAAAGTCAGCTCCATAAAGACATGATTTGAGGAGTTTGGTGTGGGGGAACTTGAGTGACTTATACAGAGTCCTGACCTGCATTCTACTGAACACCTTTGGAAGGAGTTGGAAAGCCAATTGTGAGCCAGGTCTTCTCATGTAAAATCAGTACCTGACCTCACAAATGCTTTTGGCTGAGTGGGCACAAATTTCCAGACACTCCAAAATCTTGTAGAAATTCTTCCGAAAAGAGCGGAGGCTGTTATATAGCCACAAGGAATGGGAGGACACTGCATATGAACACCCATGGTTTTAGAAAGGGGTGTTCAACCAGGTCATATACAGGTAGATGTGATGGTCAGGTGTCCACAAACGTTTGGCTATATAGTGCAGGACAAAAAAAATGCACAAACATAACTTAAAGTAGAACTTTAGTCAGAAAATTAAGTCCTGCTAGATCCCTTCAGGCTAGCCCTTTAAAAATAAGCATCTATACCGTTTAAAGAGGGCCCATCAAAAAAAAAAAAAAAATTAAAAGTCAGCAGCTACAAATACTGCAGCTGCTGACTTTTAATTGGACACTTACCTGTCCCAGGGTCCAGCGATGTGGGGGATCGAAGCCCCGCTCGTCTCCCCCTCCGTCCAGCGGCGCCGGCATTGCAACTGTGGGCACCGGGCTGTGGCTTCACAGCCTGGCACCCACTGCGCATGCACGAGCGGCACCGCACGCCGTGATTGGCCGCTCAGTCACCTGGGACTTGTAATGGGTCCCAGATGATTGACAGGAGGGAGGGAGCAGAGCCCTTCCTGTGCCGAGGGGGAAGTGATGTCACCAGCCCAGGCACTGGAAGAGGCACACTACGAGGGACCCCCTAGCAACAGGCATTTAGAGGCAAGTAAAAAAAAAAATCCAATTTTTTTTTTTTGGCACAATCATTACTTTTTTTTTTAGGGTGGAACACCACTTTAAAATTCAGTAATATACTGTCGCACCCTGCTCTGCACACGCTCAGTTGTCTTCTATTTTTACAGAGAGAGAGGAGCGGCGCCACGCTGAGTGCAGTACGTCAGTTAAACTTCAATGTTTAATAGAAGAAAGATCAACTCACATTTTGTCGAGATATAATGTGCATGGCATAAGTAGCTTGGGCTCCTGTAGTCCAGCTGCGCAGCGGTGGTGGGCAGTCATGGTGGTCAGCAGTTCCGGGCGGCTCTGGTGGTTCCCGAGACTGAAGACTGTCACACAAGCACGTCAGCGTCCATCACCGCTGACGTGCTTGTTGTGTGCCCAGCTGGACTACAGGAGCCCAAGCTACTTATGCCATACACATTATATCTCGCCAAAATGTGAGTGGATCTTACTTTTATTAACCACTTCCTTCCCGCCCATAGTCAAATGACATCCGCAAGAGGGATCTCCCATCCTGGGTGGGCATCATATGACGTCCTGGGCTTCCCGGCCGTCTAGGGGACGTGTGCGCGCCCGCCGCGTCACTTGGGAGCCGATGCGCATGCCCCCAACAGAGCCGGGAAGTGTAAACACACAGATCCACGTCCTGTCAGGGGAGAGAAGGCTGATTGGTGTTCCTCTGTACTGGGAACACACGATTGGTCTCCTCCCCTTGTGAGTCCCCTCCCCCTACAGTTAGAATCATTCCCTAGGTAACACATTTAACCCCTTGATCACCCCCTAGTGTTAACCCCTTCCCTGCCAGTGACATTTATACAGTAATCGGTGCATTTTTATAGCACAGATCGCTTTATAAACGTGAATGGTCCCAAAATAGTGTCAAAAGTGTCCGATATGTGTAGTGTAATATATATATATACACATACATATATATCTTTTTTTCGTTTTATTTTTTAACTAATTAAAAATTCCATAAATCTATCCCCTATTTTGTAGACGCAAACCAATCAATATACACTTAATGATTGTTTTAACCAAAAATATGTAGAAGAATACATATCGGCCTAAACTGAGAAAAAAAATTGGGATATTTATTATAGCAAAAAGTAAAAAATAGTGTTTTTTTCAAACTTGTCACTCTTGTTTATAGTGCAAGAAATAAAAACCGCAGAGGTGATCAAATACCACCAAATGAAAGCTATATTTGTGGGGAAAAATTTCATTTGGGTACAGTGTTGCATGACCGTGCAATTGTCATTCAAAGTGCGACAGTGCTGAAAACTGACTATTGGCCTGGGCAGGAAGGGGGTGAAAATGCCCTGTATTGAAATGGTTAAAAAATTAATTTTAACCACGTGCCCAAGAGGCCACCAAAGATCTTGTTGAATGGGCTTTAAGGTTAACTGGTACTGGGGAACATGCCTGTTCATAGGCCAATCCTATTGTCTGTCTAATCCACCTAGCCACAGTAGATTTAGATGCCTGCCCTCCCTTTCTAGGGCCGCTAAATAGAACTAAAAGGTGATTCAACTTCCTGAAGTCCTTCACTCTATCCAAGTATGTCAGCAAACACTTCCTGACATCTAATAAAATAAATTTTTTCTCCTTCTCATTCTTTGGATCATCACAGGAGGAGGGCAAAATGATCTCCTGAGATCTATGAAACTGAGATGCGACCATGGGAAGATATAATGGGTCTCGTTTTAGAACCACTCTATCTTACAGTATCAACAGAAAAGTCTCCCTAATTGACAGGGCCTGCAGGTCGCTTAACCTTCTGGCTGTAGTGATGGCCAGTAAAAAAGCTAAACTTAAGCGTCAAAAATTTAACTGAAATCTCCTGAGCTGGTTCGAAAGGCACTTTCGTCAGCGCCTCCAAAACCAGTGTTAGATTCCATGGTGGGAATCTATTAATCCTGACAGGGGTTAACCTCTCCCTCACCAGTAGAAATCTTAATCAGGGGCTCTAGCACGAGCCTCTGGTCCAAAAATACAGATAAAGCTGCTATCTGTACCCTCGGGGTGTTCAGGGCAATCCCCTGATCCATCCCTGCTTGTAAAAATTCAAGCACCACTGGTACCGAAGTATTAGACACCACTCTATCCTGGCACCTATGTGAAAAACGATTCCAAACCTTAGAGTAGATCCTCCTGGTGACCGGCTTCCGGCTGCCTAAGAGGGTCTCAATTACCCTATCAGAGCATCCCTTGTCTCTGAAGATCTCCTTCTCACGAGCCATGCCATCCGTTTAAAGAACCCCGGATCAGGGTGGAGGACTGGCCCTTGTAGAAGGAGATCCTGCCTGGACGGAAGACGGAATGGAGGGGAAGCCGACCATTTTTTGAGAGTAGCAAACCATGTCCTCTTCCGCCACCATGGGGCTATCAGGATCAGCTTGCATTCTGAGTGGGCCAACTTTTGTAGGACCCGGGGTATTAAGGCTAGTGGAGGGAAAGCATACACTAGGTGGCAGTCCCAGTCCTGAGACAGAGCATCCACTCCTTGTGATCCCCCCTCTCTGTTGAGAGAGAAAAATCGCTCTACCTTTTTGTTCCCTCTGTGGGCATAAAGATCTAGGTCCGGAATCCCAAATCTCTGACCTATCTGGAGAAAAAACCTCCTGGTTTAATTCCCATTCCCCCTGGTGGATGGGCTGTTGGTTTAAGAAATTGCCACCACATTGGCAGTCCCTTTTATGTGAACCGCCGATATGGACTGAAGGTTTCCTTCGGCCCAATTTAGAATATCCTAGGCTAGATTCAGTAACTTCCTGGACCTGGTGCCCCCCTGACGGTTCAGGGAAGAGAGTTATGTTGTCCGACAGGACTTGGACCTCTAGTCCCTGAATTCTGTCTCCGAAAGCTTTTAACGCCTGGAGCTCCCTGTGGTTGGAGGAGGCCCTCGCCTGGGTTGGAGTCTAGGCTCCCTGTGCCTGGAGATCCCTCAAGTGAGCAACCCAACCCCAAGCGCTTGCATCAGTAGTAATCCTTATGGGATGCCACTGCTCCTAAGGATGACCCAACGTGAGCCTGTCCTTTAGGGAGGCCCTTACACTTGTTGGAATGGACACCTTTTCGTCCAATGACTCCTTTTTGTCCCAGGAGGATAGAAGGAAAACTGCAGCTCCCTGGAATGGAGCTGAGCCCAGGGAACCGCTGGAATACATGAGGTCATCAAACCGAATACCCTCGTAATCTGCCTGCGAGAGCAATCCCTGGGTTCCATTAAAGAAGAGACTGCTGTAACCACTTTTAACCGTTTTTCCTCTGGGAGAAAAAGTTTGAGCCTCTGTATCCACCAGCTATCCCAGGAAAACTTTTATTTGGGATGGTACCAGAGAAGATTTCTCTCTGTTCACTATCCAGCCCAAGGATTCCAGAGTGAAGATCACTCTGCCTATGTCTAATCCCACCTGTTCTAGAGACTGCCCATATACCAGAAGATCGTCTAGATAGGGACACCCCCTGTAGATGTAGGTAAGCTACAACCTCCGCCAGGACCTTTGTGAAAAACCTTGGGCTTGCAGTTGATCCAAAGGGAAGAGCTCGGAATTTCAAGTGTGGAATCCCCTTGCTCGTAAGGACTGCGAATCTCAACAGGGATTGGTGTTCCCGGGCAATCGGGATATGAAGATAAGCATCCCTCTGATCTATTGTGGCTAAAAACGCATCTTTTAATAGATGCCTGCGCACAGTGTAAATACTCTCCATCCAGAAGACCTTTTGTCGCAAAAACCTGTTCAGCTTCCTGAGGTTTAATATCAGGCGAAATTTCCCTGACGGTTTTTGGACGACAAAAACACGGAAGTAAAATCCCTGGTAAAGCTCTTCCAGTGGAACGGGGACGATAACCTCCTGGTACGCCAATCCCTGCAAGTTGTCCAACAGCCGCCCTTGAGGTATCCTTGGGGAGATGGGTCAGAATAAAGTTTTGAGGGGGAGGGGAGAGAAGTTCCAGTCAAAATCCCTCTGTCAAGATCTGCAAGACATAGGGGCTTTTGGAGATCTTGTTCCACTGAGAGGTAAAGCTAGACAGTCTCCCCCCTACCCCGACGCTGGCGTCACTTTGACTGCTTGGTGGTATCTTTAGGTCCAGAAAAGAGCAGGCTACCTTTTTGTGTGCTTCCCCTTCCCCCACCTTCTATTCACGTCCTTCTTGGCCTTGAATTGACCCTGGTTAGGAGGGGGGGAATGAACGAAAAAAAACTTCCCGCCCTTTTCTCTCTCTTGGCTTTTACCGGGAACTTTTTCCCTTTTTCTGCTGACCGCGACAGGACCTGATCCCCTTCCCATGACTTGACCCAGACGGCCCTTCTTGGGGAGTTAAGGAGGGCCACTGATTTAGCCATGTTCCTGACAGTTTCCACTGCCGCATCTGCTAAATAAGCCACAGCCTTGCCTATTATCTCTAGAGAGTCTGTGATTTCTTTAGAATCACTCCCTCTAGAAACATGGTCGGAGAGCCTGTCTAACCATGCATCCACATTTCTTGCCACAAAGGCTGACGCCAAGGCAGGAGCCATGGCTGCCGCATTGACATCCCACGCTCCTCGCAGTAGCGTCTCAGTCCTGCTGCCCATTTGGTCTTTTAAGTTACCCGAGTCCTCAAATAACAAATCAGATTTCTTAGAGACCTGTGACAGGGCTGCGTCCAACTTTAGGGTCTTGAAAAACTTCTCTTCTTCCCCAAAGGGAAACCTTCTCTTCCAAGTTTTGAGTTTAAGGACCTTTCTTTCCGGGTCCTTCCACAAAAAAAAAAATTACCTCCTTCAGAGTCTGATGGACTGAGAATACCCTGGACTGAGGTTTACCCAACCCCCTGTACATCTTATCCCGGGTTGTCGCCTGAACTGGAGGTTCTGGGATATCCTCAGAAAAATAGATTGCTCTGAGCAACTGCCCCATGTCCTCCACCGGAAAGAGGTGTCTATTAGCTCTAGGACTGTCACTATCCTGGCTCTCAGAATCTGAGTTTTCCCCCTCCTCTGGGTCCTCAAACTCCTCTACTCCTGAAGTGGCAGAGGATGGGGTTCTCTGCAAGGTTTTCTGACCTCTGTCTGAAATACCTTCCTGAGAAGAAGTGCCTTATCTAGAGGGCAGAATCTCTCCACCACTTGTACTAGGCACCTCCTTAGGTGCTATAACTGTCTTGAGAGATTGGAGGGTAGAAAGCATCTCAGACTGTACCACAAGGAAGTCCTTCATAACCTGTGAGGTTTCCTTACCTGACAGTTTATGTATGCAGCTGTAACAAAAAGGCTTTACATGATCTTGTGGGAGCTTTTCGTTACAATTCCCACACTTTTGTTCTGGGGGGAGGGGGGGTTTTACCCCTAGCCTTGTGGGCCCCTTGAGCAGAGCCACTAGGTTCTAAGGAGACAAAAAGACAGAACCCAAACTTAAATAGTTTTTAAGCCCTTCTCCTGTGCCCCCCCCAATGGTGTGGGTAAGACCCCTCTTACCCCACCACCTTCCAAACAGAAGAGGACTCACCACCTGTGGCCTCTTTCTGGGCTAAAAGGTACCTCTGTGTCCACCTCTCTTTCCATATCTGTTCCCTGCTGGTTCGGTACCAGGAGGCGATCCAGAAGGTAAGGCGCCATTTTGTTGGAATCCCGCCGTCAGAAGGGAGATTTGGCATCTTGCGTTTCCGGATGCGCCATTTTGGCATAGATGGGAAACAGGAAGTGACGGCGCCCAGAAACAACGCCATCTTGCTCCACCCGGCCAGAACGCTTACGCCCAACACAGGAGTGTTACAGCATTCCATATGGGATTGACGTCCCCTACCCCTTCAGCGGCCTAGACTCAAGTACGAGCTCCGGTTCCTTCGGCACCCCTGTACCAGACTGGGTGGAAGGTGCAGGCAGGAGGTGCATGCCCACAGGAGCTCCGGTGTACCCGGGAGGCTCCTTGCTGGGGAAGAACCTCTCCCCCAGCCATTGGGACCCCCTGAGAAGGGACTAAGCCCTGGCTGGACCCGCAGCCCTCCCCGGCTTTGGTGTCCAGCTCCCAGGGGGGGACCATCCGCTATCAGCTTCAGGTCTGCAAAAAAGAAAAAAAAAAAAAAAATCAACAAATGTTTCGCTGCCGGGAAACGCAATCAAGAACGGAGGTGCAGGGGGAAGGGAGGGGCCTTTTACCTTGTATGTTGATTGTGTTTCCTGTCAGGTGGACCAGTCATCTCTCAGGTTGTGCCGTCCTGGAAGATGACTAGAGAAAATAGTGTTTTTTTCAAAATTGTTGGTCTTTTTTCGTTTATAGCACGAAAAAAAAAAAAAACACAGGGGTGATCAAATACCACCAAAAGAAAGCTCTATTTGTGGGGGAAAAAAAAAAAAAAAAAATCGCCCAGTCGGGAAGTGGGTACATCCTTCTGGGGCAGAAGTGGATAACTGACATACAGCACTCAGAGTGGCGCCGCTCCTCTCCCTCTCACCCATATCCACAGAGTCGCTTCTGCTCTCTACAGCTGGCTGTCCACACTGATACAGACCAGAACCCCTAAAGCCTGGTCTGGTCTCAGCAGTGAATGAACTTTGCCTACTGGCACACATGGACCTTGGAACCATTTCTATATCGCACTAGCTGCGTTTCTAGTGCTCCATTTTTTTCATTTTAATCTCTGCACCTCTTTTTTTAGGCACTGCTGAGTTTGTAGAGGCCAAATCTGCTGACAACCTTAGGGCTCATTTACACTTGCTTCGGCTTCAACACACATTAACGGCTAGTTTGCACTTGCTTCAAAACAAGGCTTCAGACAGGCTTTGTTAAAGCTCCTGTCACTATATAAAAGGTTTAGCTTACAGTCCTGTTTACACCTTGCTTTTGCTTTGCTTAAAAAATGATACCCCATGTAGCTTTAGTGGTGCTTCAAAGCCTCCATAGACGTCTATGACAAAGCTCGCTTGAAGCTCCACCGAAGCCCCAAGCAAAAGCAAGGTGTAAACAGGACTGTAAGACAACCATTTTATTTAGTGACAGGAGCTTTGACTGGTGTTCAGAGAGCTTTAATAAAGCATGTCTGAAGCAATGTTTTGAAGCAAATGTAAACTAGCCCTTAAAGTGGAATTAAACCCTCCTATCATTTACAGCCAAGCTTCTGTTTGATCTGCAACTGCTATGATGCTGCAGGTAATCAGTTATGACAGCCATTTGATGATTTGACAGTTTGGTTGAGGACACAAGCAAATGCGACAGTTAGCAATGCCACCATTCCAGGAATATAACTTTTTTAAACCGTTAAATCGATGGGTTTAGTTCCGCTTTATGATTTACTGCTGTTCGGGGGCTCTGGGCTTCAGCAAAATGGCAGCCTCCAGAAAGAAGAAAGAGGAGCAATGCTGGAGGCAATTTACAGCACGCACTCATTCTGGTAGCATAATTATTAATGTGGAATTCATGCTCCTTGCTAAATACCTATATTTATCAAGTTGTTATGGGTAAAGTTCTGCTTAAAACGAAGGCTTGCATACATGATGCAATAACAAGTTAAAGAAAAATCAGGAGCAAAAGAAAATCAAAAGAGATTAAATATCCTTTAATAGTTTTGTCAAATAAAATGAGGTGAAACACTGTAAGGCAGATGACTTTCAATGTATCTTATAGATCATTTCTTAATAGCCCTAAAAATTGAAAAAAAAAAAACCTTTATAATATTTACATGCTGCCTAAGTATTAATCATTTTGGAGAGTGAGATGTCCACAGGGGAATTCAAATATGTTCTTCCATTTTCATTAATAAATAGAAGCTTTCACGTGAAAGCATAGCACTTCCAAAAAAAACCCCCAAAAATAATAATGAAAAAATAAAATAAAAAAACCACTGCTGAGCAACGTTTGGCAAGTTTAAAAGCCGGCTCCTTTTTTGATTATCCACCTCTGTATTAAAGTCATTTCTCCGTCTTGGACATAAAAAAAAAAAAATCTGTATGTTCAGGTTGGTCCTATCTGGAGACTCTCAGTCTGTTTCCATGGCGGCACTGCGGGATTCCCTGGCAACCATGAGCCGCATCAGCTGACTGTGGAATTTCTCAATCCTCTTTACGTCTTGAGCCTGGTCTGTGCTGTACAGCAAACACTGGAAGAGAAAGAGAAAAGCAGCACGTCACAGATCCATACAGAAGGAGGAAAGCGGGTACTTCATTTATTAAAGGGAACCTCTCACTGGAAAGTCTTGTGCAAATTAGTGTTACTAGGGGATGGCAAGCAGTAGGACGTGTGGGTAGATACTACCACATTGTGAAAACCACAGGACACAGAACATAGCACTTAACTTGGACACTTTCACAATACAACAGGGGCAGCTGAAATGACCTACTAAAAGGTAAGCCAATTGCATTCTGGGAGACCCAGTGTGGCTTCTGGTCATGTTTCCTGGAGCAGGAGGGCTGCAGGACCTGATATTCACAGTCGACAGGCAATAAAACGAGTATAAAATTACCTATCAACTGTAACCACCAGGTTCACAGTACTGCGGTGCCATGTCATGTGACCCACAACAGCACTGAGCAGCTAACATGAGTCCAACTTTCATTATTTTAAGATACTGGCACAGAGGTGTAACTAGAACCTTCAGGGACCAGATGCAAGAAACCATAAAGGACCCACCTGACCCCCAGGCGGGGCCCACTACAATGGTGGAACACCAGGGCCCAGTCACAAGTGGGACCTTTGCTACCCTGATAATTCAGCCACTAGTGTCTGTAGTTTTTTTTTTGTCATTTTTTATTTTTACATAACTTTTTTTAGGAGCCCCGCTGAGGGGCTTTGGTGAAATATCAGGGGTCTAAACAGACCTCTGATGTTTCACTTTTGAGACAGAAGCCTCAGCTGCACAGAATGGACAGATATAGCTTTGTACAGAGATTTCCGTTTATTCACAAACTGAAGCATAGTTAATGCAGTTTACTATGCCTCAGTTATAAATCAGTAGTCAGCGATTGGTACAAATTCCTGACTCTATTCATTAAGACAAGGAAAGGGGCCGGTAAATTACACATTTGTAATTGTGTAATTTACTGTCCCCTTCCCCACATTCCATCCTGAAATCATCCCCTGCAGCACTCGTGGGAAAAGGGAGGGGGGAACCTGGCAGTGCTGCGGGGGATGAGTGGGGGCAAGGAGAGAGCACACAAGCCCAATCACAGCAGGAGGTGGATAGGAGGGGTGGCAGGGCAGCAAGTAGAGCAGTGATATGCAATTAGCGGACCTCCAGCTGTTGCAAAACGACAAGTCCCATCATGTCTCTGCCTCTGGGTGTCATGCTTGTGGCTGTCAGTCTCGCTATGCCTCATGGGACTTATAGTTTTGCAACAGCTGGAGGTCCACTAATTGCATATCCCTGATGTAGAGGAACCGATCCCCTACATTTCCCTCCTGCAGCTCGGCTGCAGAAGGAAAATGGAGGGGGACCAGTTCCTCTATATGCCGACCTCTCCTATCCAGGTGTACAAGGGGCCACACAGGCCCCCAGGAGCATGGTGCAGGGTTGCAATTGTGACCCCTGTACATACTGCGCTGCACTCACTGTCCCCAACAATACAGAGTGGCCTAATATTATTATCATTATTATAATACAGGATTTATATAGCGCCAACAGTTTGCACAGCGCTTATATGCCAGCTTCCCGTCACGTGACCCAAAACCTATACACCACAGGACCAGCGTTTTATAGCTGGTAGGCAAGTTTACGCTCCTGTTATTTTTCCTAACCTCCCTAAGAAGACATAATTTTAGAGTATAATTTCATTTTAAGTACTTTGAGACTGCAAAAATAATCAAGTCACAGGTGGGATGCAGATCCAAGTTGTTTCATTGTTGTATATGAACTTCCATGTGTTCACTGAAGACTTGTGGGTGCCATGGCAGCTTTTGTGCTACAGAGATGATTAGTAGTCAATCTGTATTGTTCCTAGTTAGATCACAGACAGGCAGCCAGAATGATGTTAAAAACTTGGTTCTGAATATAGTCCTGCTCTCCCTATAGTCAGACGACTGCAGAGGAGTGCTATTATTCACAAAAACACAAGCCCACATCATACTACCCTCTCTTCTGAGCTCTCACTCAGAACTGCCATCCCCTTCATCCAGTGTTGTGGACAGCAGTAGAAGGAGGAGGGGCCAGCTATTCGGCCTTGCTGCTCAGCAACCACAGCACAGATTTAAACAGGGACAAGAGCTATGTGCAATGGGTCCCCCGGGGAATACAGCAAACAATTACATGCGGCAATATTACTTCTTTATACCTTCAACTCTTGTTTATCATTTTCCTCCGTATTCCTCCTGTTAAGACAATGAAAAAAAAAAAAAAAAAAAAAACAACAACCACATAGCATGTATGACTGCATTGAACCAAACCAATGAATAACCTATTGATCAACTGTCCATTGGTAATGGGACAGAAGAAAATCCGACACGTTTCAACAAAGTTGGTGGAGGTCTTCTTCAGGGACAATAGGTTATGCAGTATGAGATTTTTGCAAAGGCTTTTTCCCATGTGCTGATGATTCAATAGATGGAAGTCATAACTCAAGAGCAGAAAAGAAAACCGCTATAGGTGTGAAAGCAAGCGAGGGGGGACATCGCTGCCAAATGGGGCTCCAATTCCAAACCCGAAAACCCCAAACGGGGCCAGGGAAAATGAAGGACCAGTGAGTCTCAGCAATGGCTCCAGAAATCCTAATCATATAGAGTGCATAGAGTCACTAGGTGTATGGGTAATGTAAGGCACCGATGTGGCCAGGAGATAGTGTCAATTTGATTTGCCAATACTTTTGCTAGATGCAAAAGGCCCTAGGGCTGGAAAGGGGAACGGAGATGACACTAACCTCTGACCACATCGGTGCATTACAATACTTATACACCTAGTGACTCTATGCACTCAATACGATTAAGATTTCTGGAGCCCTGGCCTCTTTGGGGTTTTTGGGTGTGGAATTGGAGCCCCATTTGGCAGCGATGTCCCCCCTCACTTGCTGGCACACCTATAGCGGTTTTCTTTTCTGCTCTTTAATTAGGACTTCCATCCGTTGAATCATCAGCACATAGGAAAAAGCTTGAATAAAGTTGAAACTGCATAACCTATTGACCCTGAAGAAGACCTCCACTATCTTTGTTGAAACGCATCAGATTTTCTTCTGTCCCATTACCAATGGACAGTTGATCAATAGGTTATTCATTGGTTTGATTCAATGCAGTTATCATACATGCTATGTGTTTGCTTTTATTGATCCAACCTTTTATCTGATGTTCCATTAATAAACTTTGTACTTTTATATTACCTACCGTTTCAGGTCCGTTAATCCCACTTTTTGAGGATTGTTCCTTTGTCTGTACTAAGGATGTGGGCAAGAAACCGTACATCCAGTTTGCTGGCAAAATTTATTCTTAACCTCCTGTTAATAATAGCAGCACTTTCAATACTGCTTCCTTGTACATCCTTGCCAGGGAGCACACACTGTTATATCACAAATACAAGAGCCAGGGAAACCAGTGGTCAACCTACAGGCTAGAAGGCAATGCTACAGTTAAACAAGGCTGTGTCTGTGCTGGCTCTTTGCCTACACAGAATAATCCCAAGAGCATACACATAAGAGGTGGCTCAGCAGAGGCCCTGGAAGGCAAGAAGTCAACCAATCGGCATAACTGTACACAAGACTTTCTAGTTCTCATTCTGTATGGAATTGAGGCTATACTGAACAGCAGTTCTAGAAGTACAGCCAAAGCTTGTTTGGCTGTGAAACCCGGGAGTGCTGTTAGTCCACACTCCAGTAACCCATTTTCAGCAGACAGCTGCTGTCGGCTGAGGTCACAGAGCCGGTCCATGCTGGGGCAAGATTGTGACAATATGGTCGGGATCCACCCACAACCCTGGACCAGCACCTGGCTAAGCGAGCCACTGAGAGCCCGAGCCAGCTGCTCCCACCCCTCCACAGCTCAGCACTCCAGTGAGCATGGGAGGGCAGGGCAGAGCAGAGAGCAGGTGACTGACAGTCACCAGCTCTCGGCTCACACAGCTCAGAGAACCAAGCAATCAGCAGTCTTTGGTCACACGGTTCTCAGTCTTTGAGCTGGTAGGGGATAGATGCAGCTTCGGACCGATTCTGCATCCACATAGGTAAATGAGATTCTTAAAAAAAAACCCCAAAAAAACCACACACACTCTTCTTTTAAGCAAGTACGGAAATTATATTTCTACATTTTACTTAAAAGTCCATGGATTCAAGTACACTTTTAACATGTCGGCCATGTCTGCCTTTGCTCATCTCCATTACATGTTAGACTTATTGGACTAGTAGTTTGAAAAAGAGATAACAAAGTTTATGCTGTCTTTCGTTCACAGGAAGTGACAAAGACGTTGCATTTCTGGCAAAATCAGCGTGTTTTCTGTACTTGCCTAAAAACAAATGCAGCCACCATATCTATGGACTGACTGGTAACTGCAATAGATTTTGGTTTTGAGCACCACTGTTTGCATTGCTCCTGATTAGGCCTATATTTCTGCTGTGTGATACAGTCATGCAAATTCAGGAGTAGGACAGCAACTGTCGGACCTCAGGTAACCATTCACCTTTGGCTTTAAATTTCAAGAATAAAGTAAATGGTAAATAGGAGGACAAACAAATATTTTATAAGTACGCTAGCACAGTTATATTGATTTAACACTAAACATTCAAATTCTTACGGATTGGTTGGATTTTCAATAACTGTGGCTGTAACGGACATCCCAATTTCCGAATTACAAGTGCATACATATGCACGCTGCTAATGAATAAATAAGGAACAGTTTGCGGAAACTTTAATCTACAGATAGTAGAAGTCAAGAGGTTAAAGTGAACCTAACCTTGCCAAAAATGTTTCCAAGGTAACAAAGCTGCATTGCCTGTGACAGTCTTCAAAAAGATTCTGTATCCCCATGAAGCCCCCTGGATCCTAGGCCTAGGTATAGATGGGGCCAAAACCTGTGCACAAACCATTCCCAGTGCTTAGCCCTAACCCTTACTTACTCATAACTGTCAAGAACTGCCAGAACCTGTACTTGCCACTGAAGTTTGGGCATTTAGCAGATGGAGGCCAGGCAGTGGGGCAGAATTAAAGGTAGAAGGCCAGCCTGCTGACAGGATCCAACGGCTTAAAAAGTAATCCATCTGGCCCTTGCAAAACCCTACTGCATCACAACCAAGATAGCACCACAGTGTTGAAATGATCTCCCCACTCCGAGCTTGGTACTGCGGGGTCCCGTACAATGGCATTACCTCATACTAGTGCCTCAGCTACCCCTGAAAATACATACCACTTACCCTCTCCATCCCATTTCAAAATTGGCTCCAAAGTGTTTTTAGCTCAGCAAGGTACATTCCTTCCCTGGAGGTATTACTCTAATGAGGTTTTTGAGTGTTATGTGACAATAGAAGAGTAAACGTGTGAATAGGTGTGGAGAGTGCGATGTTTGGGACATCAGGGAGCCCATGCCAGTCCAAACTGTTTTAGGGTTTGTTGGCCTACTTTTATTGAACAAAATTAAAGCTCAAAAGTTGCCCATGTCCATCAAACACAAGTAGCAAAAATACTACCAAGCCATTAGGTTCTCTATTTAGCTCAGACCCCAACTCTTGGCCCAAAGGACAATTATTGCGCATACGTCGCAATAGTGACACACTGGAGGATTTTAGTAACCAGGCAGATATCTTGATTAGAAGATTCCAAGAAAAAGGCTATGATAAAGACAGACTCCTTAAGCTGAAAATGGATATTATAAAGATGGACAGATCCTCCCTCTTCTGTAATAAAAACAAAAATGACAATAAGGGAGCCGATATCGCCTTCATCACTGGATATAACAGCCAATACAGAGATCTAGAAAAAATAATAAGGAAGTATTGGCCGATCCTTAAGGAGGACCTTGTTTTATCGAAAATCCTACCTGCAAAACCCAAGTTCGTATACAGGAAAGCACCCAACCTAAGGAATCATTTAGTGAGAAATGTCATAGACCCCTCGCGAACCATCAAAATATGCCCGGACCTGAAAGGATTTTTCAGATATCAGAGGTGTTTACCATGCAAAGTGGCCAAGTGGCAACCCAGGAAGAAGACTATGTTTAGATCGTGCACCGATCACAAGGAATACCGCATCAATCAACTAATTACATGTCGGAGCACGCATGTTACATATATCATAGAATGCCCTTGCCACCTCCAGTATGTGGGGAGAACCACCCGCCCCCTCTTTGTTCGGATCAGAGAACACATCAAAAATATTAGAAAAGGGTTCCCTAACCATAGCCTGTCTAGGCACTTTGATGAGGTCCACCATAGAGATCCTAGTGGTCTTGTTTTCAATGGAATTGACACAGTGGAAGCAAACTCGCGGGGGGGCAGTAGAGAGATCTTAATCTCTAGAAATGAAACCAGCTGGATTTACCGGCTGGGATCTCTTGCCCCCAGAAGGTTGAACCTGGATATAGACCTAAATTGCTTTATTGCCAATCCCTAAATCCTTTTATAACATTGACATACAGAGATAAGGGATTAAGCTTCTATTAAACAATTTCTTTCAGAATATAGATTTCTGTAGCATATAATAGAATCTACACGTTGTAATGCACTATTTGTACAATCAATGGAAGATGGCATATACTGCATTCTGTTTTTAGAAGGTTGGGTTCAGGGCCCCATTCTGACATGCCTGCCTCTAATTGATTGTAAGTGTGGCTCAGCCTGTAGCCGAATAGCATGCCATTTATGTAGGGACTCAGGCCGTGTGGCAGGCTAATACATGGGTAGGAGGGTACAAAGTACCCTCCTAATACCATATATAAACTCAATGGCTAAATTCATACATCTGTGACCAATGAAAGGCCAATCTCTGATCCTGCACATAAAAAATATATATCATAGTACTGGGTATCCCATGTGGTAGGGATCTTTTTTATTTCCCTTCTTTACCCCCCTTTTTTATCCTTTTTTACCCCCCTTTTTCTACAGCACAATCCTTTTCTGGGTATTTCTAGTTCTTATTCCATTCTGCATATAATGTAAAGTGGGTCTTATAAATCATATACACCAATTATTGATGATCTAGTCCCAGTTTTAATTAATTAATTTTTTCATGTATATTTTTTTATATATATTTTTTATATATATTTTTATATATATTTTTAAAAGACTTATTTGATTAAAGTTCTAGTAGTAATTAAGTATTTTTTAGATACCTAAGAGCATTATTTTTACATATATATTTTTTATACATTTTTTATACGTTTATTGCATCCAGGCTCATAGTACCAAGGTTTACTACATAATTATCTTCTGACACCCCTTTCGATTTGGCTCATTTCCGTTTTTCTTCTTTGTATGCTTTGACCAAATATTTTAGTCTATTGTGGATGACCATTTAATATAAAGACAAACAGCTAATATATTTGGACATTATTGTCTCCCAATTACAACAAAAGATTTTATAGACAGATATCTGGTTTATTGCAGTAGTATGTAATGTGTAATTAACTATGACGAATAGGTGGTATGCTGTTATATAGACCTGCGGCTCTGCTAACTCACATACACCCCCCGAGCGGTATTTACATAATTAGGGGAGGTTCGATTGGAGCCGGGAGGACTATATCTGTGTGTGAAGCGCCGACAGTCTTTGACAACGTCTGATGACGAAACGCGTAAGGTGGAGTCACGCTCACACGTCATACCCGGAAGAGCCGGCTGGAACGCAAGGTGGGACGCACGCTCGGATTCGTTTCCTGATCCCATCCTTCGCACCCAGCCGTGGTTGTAATGCTTTGAGTTTTTAACTTTTAAACTTTGAATAAACTGGACGTACTTCACTATGCAAGCCCCCTGTCTATTTCTTTGCGGGAGGAGGATCTAGCAGCACGGAGGTGGATATTAGTGGAGGTACCCGGACCTGGATCAGTAGAAGGGGACCCTCACCGCCAGTGTACCAGAAGGAACCCACGGAGCAGTAAAGCCTAAGAGGGACATCTATCACAGGCAGTCATCCAGAGACACCCACCCCTCTGCCCAATACCCCCTAGGGGGCGACAGATTCTGGTGAGTGGGGGAGCACGGGGGGGAGCACTTGGAGTCACCAGCTTCTACTTGCACGGAAGTCACCTTTTACCACCCCTTGGGCATTTTTAAATGCATGTCAACCGATCCTGACGTTCTTAATAGTTTTGTCTCTAAAAATAAGACATTCTAACCCTGCCTGGGTCCATCACAGGGACTTTTTTCACAGATGTGTATCCATATTCGTTACTTTTTATTTGAGTGTTAATGGTTTGGATTCCTATTTTTATGAATTTTTTATATATGGATTTTTTATATATGAATTTATTATATATGAATTTTGAGACTGTATTATAGAGGTTTAATGCACTTTGGTTTCATTTTATGCACAGTGCACTTTAGTCACCATATATAATAGGGTATGTGGTAACCTCACACGGATACTGATAGCCCCCAAATAGTGTGTTTTGTTACGGACCCCAACAATTTTATAGGAGGCAACTTAATAGTTTTCAAAAGTTTTGGTCAGTTTGATATGATTTGATATGTTGTAAATGTGAAGTTTTGCAATGGAGGTGGGGCAAATTTAAACCAAACCCATATATTGTAATATTCACTTACGCAATACAGAGGAGTTGCACGTTCACTTTAAAGGATCATAACTATATAAAACAATTTTTTTCACTAATTTTATTATTTTTGGCACAAATGTAGGGGCACATTCACCTAAGGGATACACATTTAGCCCTTTTCTTTATATATATTTATTCATATTTTTCTGTGATCTTTAATTAACATCTAATGTTAATAGGGCAGCGCCAATTCCCCAGATTTCTCCTTTAAATGTCGATACATTGTTGATCCTCTTCTGAATACAGTAAAAAAAAAGCTGAAGCAAGCTCGGTAATTAATTGTGTGACGTAATTTTAAGGTGTATGTGTGAACACTAAGTAGGGCGGGTGTACAACTCTACATACATTGGGCCTGAATCCCCAACATAAACAAATCAACTGTGCATACAATCATGAATTGATGCCATTTGAATGAGAAAAATCTATGCGCATGAAATTTATCCTTCACCAGTTAAGTGCACAAAATGTTCGCACACAGACTATAGCGAATATGGGCAGAATTTATTGACAAGTGTAGTTTACTATAGAATGTACGTTCTAGCTTTCAAATAGCTAGGTTGTGCATCAACTAAAATAAATAGGCGATTTCCAACTGCTTTGGGCCTGTCTAAACAATATTAGCATTTTTACATGTGCATATGATATAGGAATAAATTCTCAAGTCTGCATGGCTATTGCACAAAAAAAAAAAAAAAAAAGCGTACTATATGTCTAGCTGAAACCTTTTTTTTCCGGTTTTGGGATAGAATGTGGAAGGATAAGAACACTTAACAGGTTGTACGGCTTTTCAAGGCTCCGAAAGCACTTGTTAATGGGTATCTGCCTGTATTTGATGCAAATTTGAAATGCACCTCAGAACACAAGTCAGCAAAATCCCATTGCCCCATTGTTGGCATCAGAAGATGAAATATTGCCCCAAGGGCTGGATAAAAGCAAGCAAACGGTCACATTTGGCCCTCCTGCCGCAGTTGAGACAACTGTTCTAGAGCAATACAATTGCTAAAATGAACAGCAGTCTGACACATAAGACAACTTACCACAACGTCATCTGTGACTTTTATACGTAAGCTGCCATCGCAATGTCTGTACTTCAGCACCACACGAACCTGCAGATAACAGCAACAGATATTATATACCACATATCCATGCAAAGGGTTCAAACAAAGGTTCTTGTAGGACGGTTTGAGCAAAACCTTCCAGTCAGGGACAGACCATTCTGACAGGCAAAGTTTTGCCAATTCCCAAAAGTGCTAAAATGAAGAGCCATTAGCTATGTGTGGGGGCAGGGCTTAGTGCAACTTCCAACACTACCCCATAGTTTGAGCTTTGTTTGTCAGAAAGGCCCCGGCATTCAATATATTCAATAATGTTTGGGAGGCTGCTGCAGGTATGCACACCTTGAAGAGCCTGTACGCATACCAGGAACAGTTTGGGGCTGTTTCTTCATGATGGGGTTTCTAAAGTTTTTAAAACATATTTACACATAAATTGTTTACAGAAATATACACGGAAACGGCAATGTTTTCTCCCCACATATGCAGCCTCTGCTTCCTAGTGCTGCACATGAGGAATAAGCATGTAAAAAATTCAAAAGTCACATCTAAAATTAAGATTAAAGTGCATGTAAACCTAATCACAAAAACCCATAAGCTTAAAGTGGTTAAGTCTCTATATTATGATCATGCCATCCCCTCTGTTGGCTAACATTATGTATCCCAGTGTCTTTGCTGTATAAAAAAAGATGCTGACTTTTACCTTATATTGCAGCATCTCCCGGCGCTCACGCGACTCCTTGGCTCTCTCCTCTCCCCGGCTATAGCGGGAGGGGTTGAGAACTCCCACTCACGTCAGCCGGGGAAGAGAGAGGGGGAGAGGGAGAGACCAGTGATCACGTGAGCGCCGGGAGAAGCTCTGATATAAAGGTAAAAGTCAGCAGATAACAGAGGTAATGGCATGATCATAATATAGTTATGATTGCAGCAAGAGGAGAGAGCTGAGGAGTGGATGGAGCTGACAGGTGGGGAAGTGGGAGAGCAGACAGGAGAGCTATGGATGACGGAGGCACGTAAACTGACCACGGTGTCAGGGCTCAGCAGCCATGATAAACCGTGGTCAATTTACAGGGGGAAGGCAGAACCAGGCAGGTATTTCAGGTGATACGGGGGGCCAATTTACACAGCACAAGCACTGTTGGTTCACTGTATACAGTGAACCATGATACCAAAAAAACAGAAATAGATTTGGGGTTTACACACAGGTTAACACATTATGGGTATTTCAAATCATCTGTCATCTGCAGCTTTCAATAAAGTTTATCTATAGCCCAAACTTTTATTCCTAGTTTTGGATAGAATGGAGAGAGTTTAGAACCTCTGTCAGGATATACCTCTATTAGGGGCTCCGTTAAAGAGATTTTCCATCACGTGAAGTTTTGGAAACCAGAAAGGAAGTGAAGAAAAATCTGCTACAGTAAACAAAACTGCAATAAAAACTGGCAAAAGTTCTAATGTTCTGCTACCTAATTGAAAAAAACAAAACGCATTTTAACTTCTGTCTGTGAGGAGAGTTTCTTTCATTTCTTGTCTGGCAAAAAAGTTGCTCTGGGGAGGACAGGAAGTGTCCTTTATAGAAGCACTTTCTGTTATGGGATGACAACAATTTACCAGTTGTGCTCCTGTGTTATCACCCCGTCATATACACCCACATATGTTGTGCAGGGATTCTCCACTGTTGTCACCATCTGGAAGCCAATACAGGGCCAATGATGTGGATGTAGACAAGAAAGAGGCTAAAAGGATATCAGCATCACTGATGGAAAAAAGGACGAAAACTATTTTATGAAAAAAAAGAAATACAATGGATTATGATACATGGTGCTTTAGTAAACTAAATATCATTCACTTCCAGGGTGGATTTGATTTTAAATCACTAGTAAAAAGGCTTGATTTAAATCATACATTTTAAAGAGCAACTGTCATCTCTGTCCCGCTGTTGACTCACCAACAGTCCCAATAACTTTAACGGGACAACTGGTGATGCGGCAGTGACACAACAAGGTGAGTGGATGCTCGCTAACAGGCGCTGCCATGATGGATCTGAAGTGACAGGTGCTCTTTAAATGTAAGGAATTATTATTGTTGGTAGTTAGAATCTTTAATATTTGCAAACAAAATGAAGGTTTCCTATTTAGAATAATAAGCCGTCAGGTTAGTAAAACAGCGATATCAGAACCAATTCAATCATACAGTTTGTAGTTTAGATTTGCAAAACAAGGGGATAAAGTAATATTCCTGAACTTTGTTTTATCTCATGGTTACTGTGAAATTGTGTGAATGCAACAATGCAGTGCATGTTATCTCAGCTCGCAGAGCTTGGAATCATTGAATGATTTTACCAAAAATGCTGGTTGTAATACCAATGGCCACCACAAGATGGCGCCAGATTCCAGAAGTACTCCAGAAGGACCGAAGAAGGCCGCAAAGCCCCGGCCTCAATTACCGGCCGGCGCGGCCCCCAGGCGCCAGGTCGCTAATTCTAGTCGCAAATGCGACCTGGCGCCCGGGGTTTGTCGAAGCCCTGTTGTAGAATATACAGCCTCATGCTACATAACTAAGCCCCATTTCATGCTAATGAAACTAAATTATTAATGTATCTTAAATAGATGTCACTCTCGCGCATGTGCGCAGGGAGTCACAGCCGTGGCATGGCGGCCTCAATGGACAGCACGCTGTCCATTAAGAGTACAGTGCGTATGTGCCGGTGAGGTCACGGGTTGATACTATAGTAAATATCTCCTAAACAAATGGTGCACGTTTACGAGATATTTACTGTACTTACAGGTAAGCCTTATTCTAGGCCTACCTGTAGGTACAAGTAAGCCATAGGGGATGTACTACCACTTTAAAAAAGGTAAACACTGCAATTACTAAAAATAAATTTCTCTAAAACAAATCAACCAAGATCCTTGTTAGACATCACTCATGGTGCTGTACAAGATTATGCACTTGCGTGAACCATCCGCCCGCGGTCACCAGCCTTGCACAACACTTGGGACGTGTAAATGTCAAATCAGCAGAGCATGAAGATAAAACGACTCGGGTCAGACATGGCTGCACGCACAGGGAGCTCAGCTGGTGTGCCAAGAACACTCCCAGCGCACCGACCATCGCCTGTCCTCATGAAAATCGCTTGTTGTAGAGTTTACACTTTATCCAATTAACAGCCCAGGGCCCATCAGCCAACAGAATGAGAAGGTCTTCACAAGGCGGCTTGATTGAAACGACAAGCCATTAACACCTCTAACATTCATGAGAGGGAGGGAGTGCATTGAAGAGCTGGGAGAGAGCCTCAAAGCCAAAATATTCCCCCGCGCACACAGGACTGCCGATGAATATTTTATTACCTGGCTCTTACGAAGAAATTATCATTCGGTATGGGTAGCAGGCGTCTAACACGACATGCTGCTCCCAAACATGGGCACAGCATGCCTCTAGGAAAGGAGATATTTTTAGACTTTATGGAAATCCTGGAACAGCCCCGAATTAGAGGAGACTGAACACATTTACAGTTTATAAGGAATCAAACCATACCTAAAAAGGAACATGGCAGCTGCCATATCTGCATAGATACCTGGCCGTCCTGCTGACCATCTTCCTTCGATATACAAAAGTAAGCATATTGACTACTGACTTTTCCCATTGTTCTTGATGTGCCCTTCCAAGGCAAAGTAATAGGTTCTCCCAATATACCACCATCCCCAATCATTATTCCCCACGCTCCACAGCCACCGTGTTCACCTACTGGAGTCCTGTATTGGGCTTCGGAACCCCCACCCATGAGTGCTGTGATGGGGCCTGGGGATAGGCCCATATACTACATTATGGGGATAAGGGCAGAAGGGGAGCAGAGTACATGCTCTACTACAGCAGGAAGAGCAAGGTATTCTTAGGGGCTCTGGCAGGCCAATAGAGTACAGGAACATTGAGTAGTGGATGTGTATGGATTGTTCTGAGTACAAGCATATCGTTTAGTGTCACTTTAAACTGTAACCCCAGCAGCTGTTCAGCAGGGATGCTGACTGCACGTCTGATTTAGACTACATTCACACTGGCAATTCAGGCTGGTGCATACAGTAGCAGCAGGAAATCAGAGATTGCTGCTGCGGCTTGGTGCAGCCACCAGCCCCCTTCAGCAATGTCAAAGGAAAAGATCCATAAGCCACACAACATGAAGCAAACCCATGTGCATGAAGCGAGACAAATGGCAGCCTCAGCCCAGACTCCAACCAGGCCACACCACCAACGTGTTTATCTCCACCCCTTGGTGATTAAATCATGGGGAACCCCCTTCAATATAATGACAGGTCACCAGCGGCCACAGCTATTTGCGGCTCTTTGCACAGCCAGCGATTAACTGCAGTGTTTGCTGGACGTCCTTGTGACTTTGGACGTATGCAGACGGCTGCAAATAGCTGCAGCAGCTGGCAATCTAATTATAGTGAATGGGGCCAGCGGCTGCACCTAGTCACTGAGATCCACATCAGGAACTGCCACTACAAATCACCCCAGCCCTAATCGCCAGGGTGAATGTAGCCGTAGGGAGAAATGGACAAATCTGGATACAGGAACCCCTAAATAAAAAAATAAATAAATAAAAAACTACTACTTCGAAGGATTTTGTTCATCTGATTTGGGGATGCCCAGTTATATCAAGATTTTGGAAAAAGATTATAGACTTGCCAATTTCCTTGATATCTATCCCCATTTCACATACTCCAGAAGTCTGTCTCTGCAGTATACTTGATGAGGAACTTTGGCCCAGACAAACCAAAACCTTTTTGAAGGAAACATTTTTTTGGCACATGAATGGATGCAAACCTCTGCCCTCTACTATTCCCCAATGGAAAAATGCAGTCAAACAAATCATTCCTTATGTAAAGATCTATTTATGATAACAAAAACTGTCCCTGTAAATATCAAAGTATGGGATGTTTGGTGCAATTCGGTCATTCAATTAAATAGTTGACTAGATCATAATATGGTGGAACTACTCATGTACAGCACATGTCCGATTTGCAGCTTAATATACTGTATACTTTATATATCACTGCAAAACAAGGGACAGCGGTTTCATTTTTTTTAAATAAATTCTAAACAAAGTATATTTTATTGAGTTTTGCAACATTAAAGACACAAGGAACCAATACAGTTCACAAGACACAGACATCAACAATAGACAGCCAGACTAACAAACTAACTGTGTTCCCCTCCCTCCTCATACTTTAATGCATTATTAGTATTATGATTTATCGGTCACGGCATGCTAAAACAGAAAAGTTGTGTATCATACACATATGACAGTGCTGTCTGGATCACCACAGGCGCACCATTAGCTGCCTATAGGTCGTCTTTTCCTCCTGCCGCTGCTGTCATCTTCACAGCAGGGCAGAGAGCAGGACATGCAATAGATCTGGATGGAGGGCGGGAGCTGCTCCACTTTTCAGGTTAACAAGTGGCCGATTGGGTGCTATGGCACAAGGTGGTCCTGGCAACCAAATACCCACTGGCTAACAGGAGAAATTGGGAAGCTCCTGCTCATCATCCAGACCCATCACACCTCCTGTGCTCTGCTATGAATGATAGGACTAGAAGGGTAGGGAAGAGGAGCACACCAATGTAAAGGAAGGTGGGGGCTGTGCGGTTAAGGCAGACTGCTGTGCAAAGAGTGGACTGCTATGTAAGGGGGGGGGGGGGGCACGGAGATATAACAGGGTGCCACGATGAAAAGTGGGGTGCTTTATGGTTAAAAGAGGGGACTTTGATGTGAAGGAGGTCTGTACTGTAAAGGGGAGGACTTATGAAACTTATGAATAATAGCAAAAACAGGTTTGCTCTACTGGAAGAAAATTTTACGGACTGGACCTCCATGAATTTTATTTCGATACCCCTGTCATAACACAGTGTGACTATAAAAAGTCTGCACACCCCTGTTCAAATGTCAGATTTCTGTGGTGTAAAAATGAAAAACTAAAATAATGTGGTTGGATAAGTGTGCACACCCTCTTATAACTAGGGATGTAGCTGTGTTCAGAATTAACTGCTTGCTGACCGCCGGCTGTCAATTGAATCCAGAGGACTGGCAGGTCACAACTATCGCTCTGTCCAAATGCTCCAAAAATGTTCTCATTTTGGAGAATGCATATAAAATATCATACAGATGGTATTATACCCCGGCTAGATTGGCTCGTTTCATTCCAACTTATTCTCCTCTGCTTCCAGGGATGCTCTCGTGAAGGTACCATCAGACATCTGGTGGACATGTCCAAGAGCATGTAGATCAGGGCTTGACAAATTTGCTTGGAATCTAGGAGCCAGCTAAAAAAGTTAGGAGCCAGTTTTTTTTTTAGATTTTTTTTTTTTTTTTAAACGACCGACAAAGCTTTATTTTCAATATAAAAATGAACCAATCTTAAATTTACACAGAGACGACTAGAACGAATGTGACTGCTTTTATTTCCTGCCATGCAGGGACACAAGACCACCATATTCCCACTAAGGATCCAATCAGGTCCGCCTGAAAAACTGACAGGCGAACCTGATCAGACAGCCCGTGTGAAAGGGGACAAGCAGGGAGATGACAAATAATAAATTCATTTTAATGAACCACTTCCTTCCCGCAGGACGACTATATACGTCCTGTCTTTGAAGAGAAATACCGTTGTTATGGTAGCAGCTAGCTACCATAACCCCGGTATCTTCTTCAAGAGCCGGCGGTTCTCTTTCGGATAAAAGTGGTCTCTGCAGCAGATTAGCAGCGAGATCACTTTTATCGGCGGCAGGAGAGGGCCCCCCCTACCGCCGCTCTCCGGTGCCCTTCACCGCTTACCGTGGCCGTCGGTAACGGCGGAGGCGATCCAGATCTGTCCCTGGCCTGACATGGAGACAAGTGAGAGGAAGATGGCCCCCCCGCCCATCTCCAAGTCATTGCAGGGCGGAAGCGACGTCAAATCGTCACTTCCACCCATAGCTCTTGAAGGGACATTTTATTTATTTTTTTTTCAAATGACAATTTTTTTTTTTTTTTTAATGCATTTTAGTGTAAATATGAGATGTGAGGTCTTTTTGACCCCAGATGTCATATTTAAGAGGAGAACAGTGAAAAAATAAAAGTTAAATTAAATAAGAAAAAAAAAAACATTTAAATGTGCCCCATCCCTTGTAATAGAAATAAAAGTGACACAATTTTTATTTTTTTTTTAAAACAGTGTAAAAATAAAAAGTAAAATATATAAGAAAAAATAATAATTTTTTTAAATGCGCCCCGTCCCGCCGAGCTCGCTTGCAGAAGCGAACGCATATGTGAGTAGCACCCGCATATGAAAGCGGTGTTCAAACCACACGTGAGGTATCGCCACGATCGTTAGAGCAATAATTCTAGTCCTGGACCTCCTCTGTAACTCAAAACATGCAACATGTAGAATTTTTTAAACGTCGCCTATGGAGATTTTAAAGGGTAAAAGTTTGTCGCCATTCCACGAGCGGATGAAATTTTGAAGCGTGACATGTTGGGAATCAATTTACTCGGCGTAACATTATCTTTCACAATATAAAAAAAATTGGGCTAACTTTACTGTTTTCTTATTTTTTAATTCAAAAAAGTATTTTTTCCCAAAAAAGTGCGCTTGTAAGTCCGCTGCGCAAATACGATGCGACAGAAAGTATTGCAATGACCGCCATTTTATTCTCTAGGGTGTTAAAATAAAAAATATATATAATGTTTGGGGGTTCTAAAGGGAAGGGAAGGAGATGAGCAGGCAGTGAAAATAGGTAGGGAAAGCTCCATTAGCATTGGTGGATGTCTTGTCATACCAACGGCCACCACCAGAGGGCGCCCGATTGCAGAAGGAACCAGGAACCATAGGACTGCAGTAGGCCGCAAAGCCGGGGCCTCAATTACCGGCGCGGCCCAGCGCGATCGCGGCGGGAGGGGGGGTGTCGAACGGACACAGGATACCCCAGCTGTGCCTCCCCAGGCGCCAGGTCGCTAATTCTAGTCGCAAATGCGACCTGGCGCCCGGGGTTTGTCGAGCCCTGATGTAGATTATGGGTCAGAGTCTATGCCCCTCTCCGCACCTTATTTCATACCAATCTGAAGAGGGACCCTTATGAGGCTCTCCTATGTAAACCAATAGGACTACTTTCGTCTGGAACACCAGCTGGCGCTGCATCTGTTTACTGCAACTAAACTGACTATAGCAAGAGCCTGGAAGACGCCCATACTTAGCCTTGAGGCTGGTAAATATCGTATGAACGACATTATGGTAAACGAAAAGCTGACGACCATACTTTCAGACACTTATGATAAATTCCTTAGGATCTGGCAGCCTTGGGTCACCTACATATGACCTACCAGATTTGATTCTATGCTCCTAATCGATCTAATATCTGCTTGCCCTCCACCCCGTGGATCCTCCTTTCCTTTTTACTCCTACCCTCATTTTTTCTTCTGGTCTGTTACCCCTCTACTCCTTCCTTTTCTTCTCCCCCCCCCTCTTACTCTTTTTACATATCCTTCTATCTCATCCGGCCACCAGGCTTGAGTTTGGCTGACATGGTCACATGGTTAATTTTCAGCATTGTTATATTGTATACCCTCGATATTATATCTTTAGAATAGGTGGTTTGATAATACACTGCATGCAAAAACCAATGAGGGCGTTTTTTATCTACACTCTAAGCAGCCTGTTCCAGGATACTGTAGCTCTAGGAGGGGATACTTATCCCCCAATCATTCTACCTTATGGACCTGAACATATTAATGCACTCCTTTTTTTATTTGTCTTCCTTTTGCTCATGGTATTTTATGTTTATCTCCTATGTGACCATAGATGTGATGACCTGTTCTGTTGAACGGATTACTAATGAAACCCTTTGTACAAGAAAAATATTAATCTACATAAAAAACACAATTGACAGTTTTAATGAAAAATAAATGACTTTCTACAGTGATCCCATGTCTCTAACAATCAAACCCATGTGTAAGAATTCAGAGTCCGGGGACCTGTGCAGACGCTCCCCATCAGCATGTCATGAGCAGATCTGACCAGGGTGGACAGAGCCACAAATATTTCTCAGGGTGTAAAGGTGACAGATTCCACACCAGAAGCTCTTCTACTGGAAGATTTTGGGTTATTTTTAACAACTGTTTTAAAATATGTTGATTTTTTTTCCCAGGCATTAAAAACGTGATATTTACCCAGCTTGAGGCAAAGTTTACAGAAGGTTGGGACCTAGAAGCCATTTAACCCTCTGACTACTGAGCACTATGAATTTACTGTAAGCCTTGTAGGGTTCATAGTCATATATGCTTGGGTCTCCATAGCAACCGGATCATTTTAATCAGTCTAAAAATAATGTACAGTAAGATTAGCCTTGTGTTCTGCTGCCTCCTTTTCTGTGGCCTTTCCAATCCCATTACAGCTCAGCAATAAGGATGAGCCGAACATCCCCCGGTTTGGCTCGCACCAGAACTTGTGAACAGGCAAAAAATTGGGACGGACACCGTTAAAATTCTATGGGATACAAACATGAAAAGTCAAAAGTGCTCATTTTAAAGGCTTATATGCAAGCTATTGTCATAAAAAGTGTTTGGGGACCCGTGTCCTGCCCCAGGGGACATGTATCAATGCAAAAAAAAGTTTTAAAAAATGGCCATTTTTTCGGGAGCAATGATTTTAACCGGTTCAATACAGGGCATTTTCACCCCCTTCCTTCCCAGACCAATTTTTAGTTTTCAGCGCTGTCGCACTTTAACCAACTCCCGACCGCCCACTGTATATTGACGTCCTTTTTTTAAAGATGGATATCTCGGTAACGGCAGCAGCTGCTGCCACAACCGAGGTATCCATCTTTACAGCGGGCGGTTCTGTACACGATAACGGTGGTCTCTGCGGCGGGTTCGCCGCAAGATCACCGTTATCAGCGGCGGGAGAGGTGCCACCCCCCTCCCGCCGCTCTCCCGCACCCTCCGCCGCTTACCGGAGCCGTCGGTAGCGGCGGAGGAGATCGGGTCCTGTCAGTGCTTCGGTATAGAGATGAGTGAGGCCAAGATGGCCCCCACCCGTCTCTATACCATGTGACGGCTGGAGCGACGTCATTACGACGGCTCCGCCCACTTCTCTTAAAAGGCACAATTTTTTTTGTGTCATTTTTTTAAACGATTTTTTTTTTTTTTTTTTGCATTTTAGACCTAAATATGAGATCTGAGGACTTTTTGACCTCAGATCTCATATTTAAGAGGACCTGTCATGCTTTTTTCTATTACAAGGGATGTTTACATTCCTTGTAATAGGAAAAAGTGATCCAAATTTTTTTTTTTTAAAAAACAGTGAAAAAATAAATAATAAAGTAAAATAAATAATAATAAAAAAAATATATATATAAATTTTTAAAGCGCCCTGTCCCGACGAGCTCGCGCGCAGAAGCGAACGCATACGTGAGTAGCGCCCGCATATGAAAACGGTGGTCAAACCACACGTGAGGTATCGCCGCGTCCGGTAGAGTGAGAGCAATAATTTTAGCTCTAGACCTCCTCTGTAACGCAAAACATGCAATCTGTAGAATTTTTTTAAACGTCGCCTATGGAGATTTTTAAGGGTAAAAGTTTGACGCCATTCCACGAGCGGGCGCAATTTTAAAGCGTGACATGATGGGTATCAATTTACTTGGCGTAACATTATATTTCACAATATAAAAAAAAAATTGGGATAACTTTACTGTTGTCTTATTTTTTTTTTCAAAAAAGTGAATTTTTTCCAAAAAAAGTGCGCTTAGAAGACCGCTGCGCAAATACAGTGCAAAAAAAAGTTTTGTAATGAAGGCTATTTTATTCTCTAGGGTGTTAGAAAAAAAAACAATATATAATGTTTGGAGGTTCTAAGTAATTTTCTAGCAAAAAAACCTGTTTTAAACTTGTAAACACCTAAAATCCAAAACGAGGCTGGTTTTGAAGTGGTTAAACGACAATTGCGCGGTCGTGCGACGTTGTGCCCAAACAAAATTGACGTCCTTTTTTTCCCACAAATAGAGCTTTCTTTTGGTGGTATTTGATCACCTCTACGGTTTTTTTTTTTTGCGCTATAAACAAGAGCGACAATTTTGAAAAAAAAAAACACAATATTTTTTACTTTTTGCTATAATAAATATCCCAATTTAAAAAAAAAAAAAAAAAAAATTTTCCTCAGTTTTGGCCGATACGTATTCTTCTACATATTTTTGGTAAAAAAAAAATAAATATAAAAAAAAAAAAAAAAAAAAAAAAAAAAAAAAAAATCGCAATAAGCGTATATTGATTGGTTTGCACAAAAGTTATAGCGTCTACAAAATACGGGATTTTTTTTTTTTTTTTACTAGTAATAGCGGCGATCGCGATTTTTTTTCATGACTGCGACATTATGGCGGACACATCGGACACTTTTGACACATTTTTGGGACCATTCACATTTATACAGCGATCAATGCTATAAAATTGCATTGATTACTGTGTAAATGTGACAGGCAGGGAAGGGGTTAACCACTAGGGGGAGACGAGGGGTTAAATGTGTTTCCTAGGGAATGCTTCTAACTGTAGGGGGTGGGGACGTAAAAGGGGAGGAGACCGATCAGTGTTCCGCTGTACTGGGAACACAGATCGCTCTCCTCTCAACTGACAGGACGTGGATCTGTGTGTTTACACACACAGATCCACGGTCCGGCCCGGTTAACATGCAATCGCGGGTGCCCGGCGGACATCGCAGCCGCCGGGCACACGCACCGGGTCCCGAGCAACGCGGCGGGCGCGCGCGCCCCCCCTAGGCGGCCGGGAACCCGAGGCCGTCATATGACGTCCACCCAGGATGGGAGATCCCATCTGTGGACGTCATATTACAATACGCCGGTATTGAAGTGGTTAATAATGCTTAAAGTGAAACAATAAAAAATGAAATATTCCTTTAAAGATCGTGACTGGGGGGTGTCTATAGTATGCCTGTAAAGTGGCGCAGTTTTCCCATGTTTAGAACAGTACCACAGCAAAATGACATTTCTAAAAGGAAAAGAAAAGACATTTAACCACTTAAGCCCCGCTCACTGTATATATACGTCATTTTTTTGAAGATGGATATCTCGGTAACGGCAGCAGCTGTTGCCACAACCGAGATATCCATCTTTACAGTGAGCGATTCTGTACACGATAACGGTGGTCTCTGCGGCGGGTTCGCCGCGAGATCACCGTTATCGGCGGCGGGAGAGGTGCCACCCCCCCTCCCGCCACTCTCCCGCGCCTTCCGCCGCTTACCGGAGCCGTCGGTAACGGCGGAGGCGATCGGGTCCTTTCCCTGCTGAGGTATGGAGACAAGTGAGGCCAAGATGGCCCCCACCCGTCTCCATACCATGTGACGGCCGGAGCGACGTCATTCGACGGCTCCGCCCACTCTCTTAAAGGCACAAATTTTTTTAGTGTCATTTTTTTAAACGACTTTTTTTTTTTTTTTTTTGCATTTTAGTCTAAATATGAGATCTGAGGACTTTTTGACCCCAGATCTCATATTTAAGAGGACCTGTCATGCTTTTTTCTATTACAAGGGATGTTTACATTCCTTGTAATAGGAATAAAAGTGATCCAAAATTTTTTTTTTTTTAAAAACAGTGAAAAAATAAATAAAATAAAATAAATAATAAAAAAAAAAAAAAAAATTTTTTTTAAAAGCGCCCTGTCCCGACGAGCTCGCACGCAGAAGCAAACGCATATGAAAACGGTGGTCAAACCACACATGTGAGGTATCGCCGCGACCGGTAGAGTGAGAGCAATAATTCTAGCCCTAGACCTCCTCTGTAACGCAAAACATGCAATCTGTAGAATTTTTTAAACGTCGCCTATGGAGATTTTTAAGGGTAAAAGTTTGACGCTATTCCACGAGCGGGCGAAATTTTGAAGCGTGACATGTTGGGTATCAATTTACTTGGCGTAACATTATATTTCACAATATAAAAAAAAATTGGGCTAACTTTACTGTTGTCTTATTTTTTTTTTCAAAAAAGTGAATTTTTTCCAAAAAAAGTGCGCTTAGAAGACCGCTGCGCAAATACGGTGCAAAAAAAAGTATTGCAATGACCGCTATTGTATTCTCTAGGATGTTAGAAAATAAACAATATATAATGTTTGGGGGTTCTAAGTAATTTTCTAGCAAAAAAACCTGTTTTAAACTTGCAAACACCTAAAATCCAAAACGAGGCTGGTCTTTAAGTGGTTAAAACTGACTGCGCTGTAATGAATTGTCTGGTCTCGGCAATATAGATAAATCTCATTGAAAAAATTGGCATGGGTTCCCCCCAGTCCATTACCAGGCCCTCTGGGTCTGGTATGAATATTAAGGGGAACCCCGAACCAAAAAAAAAAAAAAAAAAAAAAAAATCGCGTGGGGGTCCCCCCAAAGTCCATACCAGGCCCTTCAGGTCTGGTATGGATATTAAGGGGAACCCTGCGCCAAATTTTTTTAAAAAAATGGCGTAGGGGTCCCCCCCAAAATCCATACCAGACCCTTATCCAAGCACACAACCTGGCAGGCTGCAGGTAAAGCGGGGAGGAGAGAGCGCCCCCACCCCCCAACCAGGCCACATGCCCTCAACATAGGGAGGATGCTTTGGGGTACCCAAAGCACCTTGTTGATGGGGACAAGGGCCTCATCCCCACAACTTTGCCCAGTGGTTGTGGGGGTCTGCGGGCAGGGGGCTTATCGGAATCTGGAAGCCCCCTCTAACAAGGGCACCCCCAGATCCCCCCCCATGTGAATTGGTAACTGGTACAATGAACCCCTACCATTTCACAAGAAAAAAAAAAAAAAGTGTCAAAAATAGTAAAAAAGGACAGGAGACACATTGGGACAAGTCCTTTTTAAAATAAATAAAAAAAATGTCCCGCAATGTAGATCCATCTCAATGCCCGACGAACCGAAAAAAGAAAAAAAAAAGCCACAACAGCTCCGCCTCCAAGGGATTCTCCCGCCAAGTGACAGATGTTATATAGCTGAGGGCTGGGCCACCCGGTGACGTAAACGGGGGACCCTGTCCCCCTGATGACAAGTGACATCAGAGGAAGGCGGAGGTCGCTCGTTTATGTCAGAGCTGTTGCGGCTTTTTCTTCGTCGGGCGGCGTGAGATGGATCTACATCACAGGACATTTTTATTTTTTTTAAAAAAGGACTTAAGTGTCTCCTGTCTTTTTTACTATTTTTGACACTTTTTTTGTGAAATGGTAGAGGTACAATGCACCCGTTACCTATTCACATAGGGGGGAGGCCAGGATCTTGGAGTCCCCTTGTTAAAAGGGGGCTTCCAGATTCCGATAAGCCCCCTGTAGACCCCCACATTCACCGGCCAAGGGTTGTGGGGATACGGCTCTTGTCAACATCAACACTTTCGACATCCGATTCAGATTTGCAAGCAGAAATTTCAGAAGGGAGAAGCTAAAAATTTCTCGTATGTCAAAAGAACATACGAGAAAAATCACATACAAAAGACTGCGCATGATCAGAAACAAAAAACAAAAAAAAAAAAAAAAACAAAAAATAAAAAGCCTTTGTCGTACGAGAATTTTTGTACAATTAGTAGCATCCTCGGTTTTGATGTGATGTGAAACAATGTGGAAAACCAGTTTACCCAATTTTCTCAGTGTGTACTAGGGATGCACCAATCCTGATTCAGAGTATTTTCACGAAAATGCACCCGATACCTGAAACTGATACTTTGCAGTGCGATTTGCATCCATACAAAATGAATGGGCGCAAATCGCACTGCAAAGAATCACATGCAATTTGAACAGGAATAAGGTGTGATTCCTGTCCGAAGTGCATACCATTTCCCCCACTGTGTGAACCCAGTATAGCAAGAGAAGCACCATCTGGTGCAGCAATGGGCAGTTTATTAAAAATGTTATAACAACTCACATTAAACTACATATCTAGTCAAAACCAAATCTGCATGAATTTGTAGTACTTGTACATATACTTACCTTGTATGCTTGTTTGATAGAGCGCTTTGATCAATAGCAAAAAATATCCCCTGGAGGAAGCCCAACGGGTGAAACATGTCGTGAGTTTACCGCGAGTATACAGCATTTATGCAATGCTTAATGCATGTACCCTGATTGTAAAATTTTTTATTTTTTTTCCCTAAAATAGGAGCTCTAAAATGTTTAATTGAGCTCATGAATTTTTAGCGATGTTTAAAGCGGAGTTCCACCCATTTAGAAAGTCAGCAGCTACAAAAAAAACCCCGTTAGACTTACCGGTAACGGTATTTCCAGGAACCTTCCAGGACAGCTACTTGAGAGATGATTGGCTCCGCCCTCTACAGGAAACACAAATCAGATACAATTTAAAAGGCTCCTCCCTTTACTCAGATCCTCAGTTGTTTAGAAGATCAAGTAACCTCCACCAAAGGTGCACTCGGCAGAGGAAAAAAAATAGAAACCATAAAACACACCACCACCAGGTAAACATGGTCGACCAGTGCAAAAATAGAATAGGGTGGGAATATAGACGCTGTCCTGGAAGGTTCCTGGAAATACCGTTACCGGTAAGTCTAACGGAGGTTTTCCCCCCTCACCTTCCAGGACAGCTACTTGAGAGGATAAGCAAGATTCTATACCTTAGGGAGGGACGACAGCCTGAAGCACTTTCCTACCAAAGGATAGGTCCTGGCTGGAAAGCATCTGAACTCTATAATGCTTGACAAATGCATGAGAGGAGGACCAGACGGCAGCTTTAGAGATTTCTTCCCATGAAGCCCCCGCTCTTTTTTCCCATGATGTGGAAGGAGGGGTGCGATCTGACGCTTTATATGCCTCACAGATAGCTCCCCTAATCCACCTAGCAATAGAACCTTTAGATGCTTTGGACCCTTTCTTGGGGCCACTGAACAAAACCAACAGTTGGGAGGAACTCCTAAACCCACTGGTCTTTTCTAGATAAAGCAGACGACACCTCTTTACGTCTAAAAGACCAAACCTTTCCTCTTCTGTATTTTTGGGAGAGGTGCAGAAACTAGGAAGGACTATCTCCTGCGACCTATGAAAGTTGGAAGAAACTTTGGGTAAATAGAGAGGATCAGGTCTAATCACTACCCTCTCCTCAAGAATCCTCAGGAAGGGGTCTTTACAGGAAAGAGACTCTAGATCAGAAATCCTTCGCCCTGACGTAATAGCCAGGAAGGAATAATTTTCAGGGAAGCCTCGTGCAAAGGCACGAAAGGAGCCCTTGTTAGAGCATTTAATACTAACAGATCCCAGGGAGGAATATGTTTGATGACCCTGGGAGTATGTCTAGATCTGGCTAAAAGAAACCTCCTGACTAAGGGATCTTCCGCTAGTCTTCTCTCTGTAAATAAAGATAGGGCAGCAATCTGAACCCTAATGCCGCGTACACACGGTCGGACTTTTCGTCTACAAAAGTCAGACAGCCTGTCCGACAGACTTCCGACAGACTTTCGGCGGACTTTCGACGGACTTGCGGCGGACTTTCTAACGAACAGACTTGCCTACACACGATCACACAAAAGTCCGTCGAATTCTTACGTGATGACGTACACCGGACTAAAATAAGGAAGTTCATAGCCAGTAGCCAATAGGTGCCCTAGCGTGGATTTTTGTCCGTCGGACTAGCACACAGACGAGCGGATTTCGGGGTCCGTCGTAGTTACGAAGTAAAGATTTGACGCATGTTTCAAATCTAAAGTACGTCGGATTTGAGGCTAAAAAAGTATGTTGAAAGTCCGGAGAAGCCCACACACGATCGGATTACCAGCCAGCTTTAGTCCGTCAGCGTCCGTTGGACTTTTGTAGACGAAAAGTCCGACCGTGTGTACGCGGCATAAGGGTGCTGACAGAGAGCCCCTTTTCCACTCCCCCCTGCAAAAAATCCAATATACAGGGAGTGGAAAAAGAATCTAAACCAGTTTTCCTTTGCCAGGAAATAGAAGTTTTCCAAACTTTCCCATAGATTCTTTTTGTGACCAACTTACGGCTGTCCAGGATAGTTGAAATAACCCTCTCTGAACACCCCTTTAACTGTAGGATGCGCCGCTCAGCCTCCAGGCTGTCAAATAGAAGGTCTGAGGGTTTGGATGTAACACCAGTCCCTGATGGAGCAGATCCTTCCGAACTGGTAGGGGCCAGGGAGGATACACAGATAGGGTCTTCAGAGAGGAGAACCAACTCCTCCTGGACCACCAGGGGGCAATCAGAACAATTTCTGCCCAGTCCTGAAAAATTTTCCGAACCACTAGGGGCAAGAGGGGAAAAGGAGGGAAGGCATAGGCCCGAGTAAAGTCCCACGGGAAGGACAGAGCATCCGTCCCCAAGGACTCCGTTTCTCTCTCCAGAGATAACGCAGGCAGTTTCCTGTTGAGACTGGAGGCAAAAAGATCCACTGTGGGGAGACCCCATCTTAGCACCACCTCCTGGAACGTGCCTTGATGTAGTTCCCAACCGCTGGAACTGATGCTCACCCTGCTCAAATAGTCCGCCAGCACATTTTCTGATCCCTTGATGTGGACTGCCCTTACTGAAGTGACGCAGATCTCCGCCCAGGACAGAATCTGCTGTGTTAAAGACAGAAGCGATTCTGAGCGAGTGCCCCCTTGCTTGTTCAGGTAGGCCACTGTTGTGGCATTGTCTGAAAATATCAATAGGTCTTTTGAATAGACCCCCTCTTCCAGAGATATAAGTGCTTTCCTCACAGCCAGAAGTTCTCTGAATTTTGAGGAGCGACCTGCTTCCTCTGGCAACCAGGCTCCCTGTTCTTGCCAGTCCTGTGAGTGAGCACCCCAACCCCACGGACTGGCGTCTGTGGTAATTTTGACCGGGGAATGTTGTGACCAATCCTTCCCTCTCTGCAGATGTTCTCGCTGCTCCCACCAGGCGAGATCGAGAAAATTCCCTTTTGGTAATTTTACCAGCCGATCCAGAGAATCCTTCCTGCGATCCCAATGGAGTAAAAGAAAAGCCTGAAGGGGTCTGGAGTGCAATTGGGCCCAAGGCACCCCTGGAATGGCCGCAGTCATCAAACCCAGCTATTGCATGATCCGCCGAAGGGGGGTCTGAGGGAGCAGCTTGAAGGCCTGCACAGAGAGAAGAATTTTCAAAATCTTCTCTTCGGGAAGAAAAACTTTTAGGGCAACAGAGTCTATTAGATAACCCAGGAAAAGTATGCTCTGTGAGGGTACAGGGCAAGATTTCTGCTGGTTGACCTTCCACCCTAATTTTTGAAAAGTCCGTAAAACCAACTGTAAGTCTTGAACAAGAGACTCCTTGTCTCGAGCAAAAATCAAAAAATAGTCTAGATATGGGACGATCGATACACTTTGAATCCGAAAAAAGGCCATGACTTCGGCCATGATTTTTGTAAAAATCCTCAGTGCTGCAGAGAGACCAAAAGGAAGGGCATTGAATTGCCAGTGAGATGGCTCGTTTCCCACGAGAACTGCAAACCTGAGGAACCTTCGGTGGCTCTGGCAGATTGGTACATGAAGATAAGCGTCCTGAAGGTCCAGGGTCACCATGAAGACCTTTGGCAACAACAGATTCCTTACCGAATAAATGTTCTCCATTCGTAAAAGTCTGTAAACTATGTATTTGTTCAGGACGCTTAAATTTATGACCATACGAAACCTGCCGGAAGCTTTCTTGGCCAGAAAGACGTGAGAATAAAATCCCCGGAACTTCTGAATTTCTGGGACAGGAGAAATAACTCCCTCTGTTTCCCACACAGAAATCAAATTTAACATGGCTTGCCGTCTCTCTTGGTCTCTCGTCAGGTGGGTAAGAAAAAACTTCTAGGGAGGAAGACTTTTGAATTCCAGCCTGTAACCCTTTTCCGAAGTTTGAAGGATAAAGGAATTGGTGGAAATTTCTGCCCATTCCTTGACGAAATGGCACAATCTTCCCCCTACCCCAAACCTGGCGTCACTGGGTATTTTTGGAAGAGGTCGAAGGAGCAAAGGGAGCCCCCCCTTTTTGCTTGTCTTTGTTAAAGGACCATTTCTTTTTAGTCTGTTGCCTGTTTCTCAGAGGAACGAGCTAAGACCTCTTCCAAGGAAGAACTGAACAAGAGTTTGCCTTCGAAGAGAATGCCACAGAGCTTATTCTTGGAAGGTCACCTTCCCAAGATTTAAGCCAGATAGCTCGCCTAGCTGAATTAATGAGAGCAGAAGCTCTGGCTGCGGATTTCACTGAATCTGCTGCTGCATCAGCTAAGAAGGCGACTGACTTGGCAATGAGTGGGAGGGATTTCCCTAATCTCTTCTTTGGGGGTGTCAGATGCAAGAAGATCATCCAGACGCTGAACCCATACGTCTAAATTTCTAGCCACACAGGTGGATGCTACTGCCGGGCCTAAGGAAATCTGGCCTTTCTATCCATTTGATCTTTAAGGACCCCAGAATCTTCAAAAGAAAGATCTGATCTTTTGGATACCTGCGACATAGGGGCATCTAATCTAGGACATTTAAAGAAAACCTCCTCAAATTCAGACAAAAAAATGGAAAAAACAAAAAGGAAATCTTTTGTGTCCCCTGGATTGGAACAACCTTTTTTCAGGTTCTTTCCATTCAGACAGAATCATGTCCCTAAGACTGGTGTACCGGAAAAGTTTTCGATTTTCCGTCCCTGTAGGCCCCTATACATTTAATCCTGTACAGATTGGGCTTGTTGTGGCATCTCAATCTGCTCTGCGGTATATATCGCTTTTAGTAGTTCATCAATATCCTCGACTAAAAAAAAGATACTTAGATGAGCTACCCGTGTCCTCCTCTGATGCAGACTTCATCAGATGAAGAAACTGGATTCTCACCTTCTTCCAGATCAGAGGTATCGCGTGAACTAATAGTCTCAGATACTAACAAGGGAAGGAACCTGGCAGAGTTAGAAGGGTCTTGGGCTATGGGTCTAGATGAGGAAGAGCCTAGACTAGTAACCCTGTCATTAAGTGACCGAAAGGAGTCCACTACCTCCTTCATAGAAGTCATTAACTCCTTAAAAGAGGAAGACTCTGAACTAGCTCTGGGTGGAATACAATCATCACAAAATAGCTTTTTATAACTATCAGAAAGCCTGGCCCTACAGTTCCCACATTTCTTCTTCACCGGTTTGGCCTAGAAAAATGCAGAAACAAGGACCATAAATAAAAAGGTTCCATACAAAGAAGTCCCTTGCTGTAGACTATCCACAGACAAGGGCTTACCTTGGGGGCAGTATGGGACCCGAATGCTACCGCTGGTTCAATACGAGCGGATGCTCCATCCTCGGACCTGTCCTCAAGCTCCATGAAGCAAGCGGAGAACGGTTGTAGAGAAGACTGCTGCTGTACTGAAAAACTGCACTTAGAATGGCGTTTTAAGCACACTATACCCCTGCAGCATGTCCTCAGTGTCTCCACGCCATGCTCCTTTAAAAAACTCGGCGTCCGGAAGTGTGTCATGTGACTTCCGGTTCCGGCGCCATCTTGCCGCGTCACCGGAAGTTCTCCTGACGCCATCTTGGTACACCGAAATGAAGCATTTAGGAGGACACAGTTCCACACAGCAGCGCTGGGGAAAAAAGGAAGGGAGTTGCCACCTCTCAAAAAAGGGAAGTAACCCTTAGAAATAGGGAACCCTTCTGGTACAGACTATCATCCAGGACTTGGCCACAACTAGTCCTGGATGAAACCAGAGGAGGGGGGTTCACCAACCACAGTTACCAGACCTTAAGAAAACAAAAAACGTGTCGGTGCTCCTGGAGGGTCTGGAAACACAAAACAACTGCGGGTCAAAAGAAAGGGAGGGGCCTTTTAAATTGTATCCGATTTGTGTTTACTGTAGAGGGCGGAGCCAATCATCTCTCAAGTAGCTGTCCTGAATGATGAGGGGGGAAAGTGTAGCTGCTGACTTAATAATCAATCGCCTGTCCCATGGTCCAGTGATGCGGGTGCAGGAAGCCTTGCTCCTCTGCCCCTCCTCTCCGCGGCGCCGGAAGGAAGTTCACCTCTCCCCCTCCCTCCCTGCAATCTTCTGGGATATGTCACAGGTCCCAGAAGGTTTCCCGACCATTCACAGCCGGGTATGCACTCCGTGACGTGTTCCAGAAGATTGCAGGGAGGGAGGGGAGAGGTGAACTTCCTTCCGGCACCACGGAGCTCGGGGAGGAAGTGGGAGCTGGGTGCCCATAAAAACTGGGTATCCGCTCCCCCCAAAAAAATGACATGTCAAAATGTGGCATGTCAGGGGGTCACCATCACTTAAAGCGGAAGTTCCATTTTTGGGTGGAACTCTGCTTTAAATAAAGAAAATGTTTTTTTTTAACGTACCTAGTGTAATTTTATGTCAAGCACCTGAAAAACAACATGCTCTCTCTATCCATTTCCAAATCTGCATAGTGTCCCCGTCCTACCAATGACAGAAAACCACGGCCGTTGGAGGTGCTCACAGGGCTGGAGGAGATGTATAGACAGGGTGGATAAAAAAAAAATATCAATTATCACCAAAAAAAAAAAAAAAATCAAGAAAGAGGTTAAAAACCCCGCCCCTCCCTGCACTCCTCAGTTGTGCAAAAGTATTGAATAAAAATACAAACCGAGTGGGAAGTAGGCCTGCCGTCCTGGAAGACTTCCCAGAAACACCGTTACCGGTAAGTGTAACTGGTCATTTTCTCAAGTCGTCTTCCAGGACGGCACCCTGAGAGAAGAGCAAGTAGCTCAGGCCTACCTTAGGGCGGGACAACCGCTTGCAGGACCTTCCTGCCGAAGGCCAAGTCCTGGGGTGACAGCAGTTCCACTCTGTAATGTTTCAGGAACGTGTTCTGGCTTGACCACGTTGCTGCCTTACAAATTTGATCTACCGATGCTCCGGCTCTTTCTGCCCAAGAGGTTGCCAGAGACCTTGTAGAGTGAGCTTTAAGATTAGATGGAGCCGTCTGACCTGAATGCTCATAAGCTATGGTAATAGCCTGTCTAATCCATCTAGCAATGGTCGTTCTAGAGGCCTGTTCGCCTCTCCGAACTCCACAAAAATTGACCAACAGATGCTGAGTTTTCCTAAACTCTAACTTTTTCTAGGTAAATTAACAGACATCTCACGTATGGAAGGCCCTTTCCTTCTCGTTCTGTGGATTGAGACAGAAGGAGGGTAAAATAATCTCTTGAGACCTATGGAAGCGTGAAGCCACCTTGGGAAGGTACAAAGGGTCCTGCCTGAGAATAATTCTGTCTTCTAACAGGCGGAAAAAGGGCTCCTTCATAGAAAGAGCATGCAAATCACCTACCCTTCTGGCTGTAGTAACAGCCAGAAGGAAGGCGGTTTTAAAAGAAATCAGTCTAACTGAAGATTGAGCCAACGGCTCAAAAGGTGCCCTGGTCAGGGCTTCCAAGACTAATGATAAATCCCATGGTGGAAATTCCTTCATTTGCACCGGGGAAAGTCTCTCTCTAGCCGACAAGAACCTCTTAATTAAAGGATCTAGAGCTAGTTTAACATCAAAAAAACTAGACAAAGCCGCCACCTGAACCTTCAGAGTCTTGGTGGCTAAACCTCGGTCTATTCCCTCTTGTAGGAAGTCTAAAATAACTGGAACTTCTTTCTGGGGAACTTTCCTCGCTTCACACCAACGGGAGAAAGCCCCCCAGACTCTAGCATAAATGCGCCTTGTTACCGGCTTTCTACTCAGTAACAGGGTGTCAATCAGGCTCTCCCTTTCAACAGCCAGGCTGTCAACCTGAAGAAACCGGGGTTCGGATGATAAAGGAGGGCCTTGAAGCAGAAGATCCTGACGTTCTGGAAGCTGAACCGGAGGTAAAACCACCCAGTTCCGCAACGTGGGAAACCAGGACCTTTTGGGCCACCAGGGGGCAATCAAGATCAAATTGCCCCTGGCCCGACTCAGTCTTTGAAGGATTCTTGGAATCAGAGCTAAGGGAGGAAAAGCATAAGCCAGACTGAAATCCCACTCCTGAGCTAATGCGTCCACCCCCTCGGACCCCCGTTCCCTGCAGAGGGAAAAGTATCTCTTGACTCTCCTGTTTTCCCTGCAGGCAAAGAGATCTATCTCCGGTGTACCTAGCTGTTGACAGACCATGGAGAAAACTTCGGGGTTCAGCTCCCATTCTCCCTGTTGTACTGTCTGACGACTGAGGAAATCTGCCTTCACGTTGAAAACTCCCCTTATGTGCACTGCGGAAATGGACGGTATCCTTCGCTCCGCCCATTCTAGAATCTCCTGTGTCAAGTTCATTAGGGAGAGCGACCGTGTACCCCCCTGACGGTTCAGAAAGGCCACTGTCGTGGAATTGTCGGAGAGGATCTGAACTTCTCTCCCCTTGATCCTGCTCTCGAAGGCTATTAGAGCCTCCCTGACAGCCAACAATTCCCGGAAATTGGAAGACGCAGTTCTCTGTCATGTATCCCACACACCCTGAGCTTGCAGTTCTTCTAGATGGGCCCCCCATCCCCACGAGCTCGCATCGGTCGTTATTCTGACCGGCTGGAGCTGGGACCAAAGATGACCTGCCCCCAACCTTTGGGGGTTGAGCCACCAAAGCAAGGAATTTCTTATTTCCTGAGGGATGGCCACCAGAGTATCCAGGGATTCCTTTTTTCCATCCCATGAGGATAGAAGGAAGTTTTGCAGGGGTCTTGAGTGGAGCTGGGCCCAAGGTACTGCCGGGATACATGAAGTCATGAGACCTAGAATCCTCATGATCACTCTTCTGGACACTACCTTCTGGTGTCGGACTGAAGACACTGAAACCATCAGTGCTTCTATTTTCTCCTACGGGAGGATCAGTTTCTGCCTTACCGAGTCCACCCACAGGCCCAGGTAGAGCTTGGTCTGAGAAGGAATCAGGGAGGATTTCTCGTGACTTATCAACCATCCCAGGGACTCCAAGGTGGATATTACCTTGTCCAGATCAAGGAGAAGGGACTCCCTGGAAAGGTTGTAGACCAACAGGTCGTCTAGATACGGTATCAGAGAGATCCCCTGAAGGTGTAGGTAGGAGATGACCTCTGCAAGGATCTTTGTAAATACCCTTGGGCTGGCCCCCAGCCCGAAGGGTAGGACCTGGAACTGCCAGTGCTGGGTACCCAGATCTGTGCGAATAGCAAAGCGAAGGAATACCTGGTGTTGTGGTAGAATGGGAATATGCAGATATGCATCCTTCAGGTCTATGGTGGCCATAAAAACTTCTTTTAACAGAAGCTTTCTGACCGTGTAGACAGATTCCATGCGAAATCTTTTGTATCGCAGGAAGGTATTTAATTTCTTTAGATTCAGGATTAACCTGAATTTCCCGGATGGTTTGGGAACAACAAAGACGTGGGAATAGAAACCCTTTCTTTGCTGATCCGCCGGAACTGGGAGAATGACTCTCTGACTCGCCAACTGCTTGATATTTTCCATGAGTCCTATGGCCTTTGGTTTCTCTCTAGGTAGAAAGGTCAGTATAAATGTCTGCGGAGGCCTGGAGGCAAACTCTAGCCTGTAGCCTTCCCTTATCCATTGAAGGACCAGAGGGCTCCGGGCTATCTGCTCCCACTGAGGGATAAATTGTGCTAGCCTCCCACCCACTCTGGTGCTGGCGTCACTTAGGATCCTTGTCTGCGATTTTGGGGCCGGAGAAAAGGAGAGCTCCCTTCGGTTTGGCTTTTCCAAAACCCCATTTCTTTCCTTCCTTACGGTCCTTAAACCGGTTGTTAACCTGGGGGCCTCGAAAAAATTTCTTGGCCTTCTTAGATTTAACCGGAAATTTCTTTCCCTTCTCCGTAGATCTGGAGAGGGTCTGGCCCAGTCCTGTACCAAACAGGAGAGACCCCTCAAAAGGAAGGCCGCATAACCTAGACTTAGAGGTATAGTCCCCATCCCAGGTCTTAACCCATATGGCTCTTCTGGCAGAATTGAGAAGAGCTGCTGTCTTAGCTGAAGTCCGCACCGACTCCACTGCAGCATCTGCAAGAAAGGCTACCGCCTTACCAATTACCTCCAGGGAATCCAAAAGATCCTTGGACTTGGAAGTACTCACCACATGATCTGTCAATTTATTAAGCCACATGTTAGTATTTCTAGCTATACAAGCTGAAGCTAAAGCCGGACTTAATGTAGCCGCATTGGCCTCCCAGGCCCTGCGTAAAAGGGTTTCTGACCTACGGTCCATTTGGTCCCGAATGTTACCTGCATCTTCAAAAGACAAGTCAGATTGTTTAGACACCTGGGCCAGAGAGGCATCCAGTTTGGGAAGTTTGAAAAACTTCTCCTGCTCTTCTTCCTTAAACGGACACCTGCGTTTCCAGGTTTTAAACTTCTGAAGTTTATTTTCTGGCTCCTTCTCTCTCTCTTAGAACAATGTCTTTCAGAGACTGGTGGATAGGTAATACTTTGGACTGAGCTTTAGACAACCCCTGATACAGCCTATCCTGTACAGAAGTCTGTGCCTCTGGCTCCTGGATCTCCTCAGAAGCATAAATAGCTCCTAGGAGGCCCTCCATATCATCCGTAGAGAAGATATGTCGGCCTGGTCTGGAGCGTCCCTCCTCCTCCTGGCTATCCTCTGCGTCTTCCCCTTCTTCAAGGAGACTACGGCAGGGGTCTTCCACCTCCTCCGCCTCCTCCTCCGAATCCTGAGAAGATGGCGGTTTCTGCGGAATGGTGCTTACCTGTCTCACACTAGAAAAGGCACTATCCTGGGAGGATGAGCCTTCTCTGCTATCCTGCCAAGTATTGAGGCTAGCCTGAAAGACTAAGTGTGGACAGCATTTCAGATTGTACTGAGAGAAAATCCCTCATAACTTCTGAAGTCTCCTTCCCTGACAATTTGTGGATGCATTTATAACAGAACGGCTTGGTGTGCTCTGCAGCTAGTTTGTCATTGCAGTACCCACACCTCTTAGTTCGGGAAGGATTTTTGGGTGTCGGTCTACTGGCAACACTCTGGGTTTCTGTGTCTGCAAAAACAAGAAGCCCGTTTAGCTAGTAACAATAAAACAGAGATCCCTTATGAGGTTAAGGCTAGAGGGCCACCCTCTCCCTTATCTCCTCCAGCCTGGTAGACTCACCCCCGGTGGCCTCCACAATAGCTGCAGACTCCTCCTGCTCCATTGCAGTCAGTGAGTAATGGACGCCTGCTCCTTGCCTGTTGTGCTGCTGCCTCTGCCGCCCGGAACTACCCCCCTTTATATACAAAGGGTCCTGCCCAGCTGGTACCTGTAGTCCCTGTGCTGCTTCAGGCTCCTCATGGCGCTCCGAACGCCGCCGCCATCTTGCCGAGGTCTCGGGCATTCGTGCTCTAGTGTCCGGGCCGCCGTGACGTCATTTCCTCCGGAAAGATCCACCGCAAAATGGCGCCGGACACACACACAGCCGCCGGCGCTGAGGCGGCCAGGAAACTCAGCAAACACCTGCATCTTGCAGAAAACGGCAGATCTGGCAATTCCTCTCCAAAAACCGACAGGTAAGGAGAGGGGGGAGCAGGAAAATGGTCCCTGGAGTTCTGGAGACTCACAGGGCCCAGGGTCCTCCAGTTCTCAAGGGGAGCTCTTCATTGCCCCCCTGAGAAATAGGGGAAACTAACCCCCCAGGAAGAGCAAGCCCTACCAGACCCAAAGGTTTTCCAAAAACCTGCAGTCTGGTTCCCAGGGGGAGACTTCCAGCCCACGGCCTTAGGTCTATAGAAAAAAACAAACTGTTTCGCTGTGGGGAAACACAATCAAAAACTGAGGAGTGCAGGGAGGGGCGGGGTTTTTAACCTCTTTCTTGATTGCGTTTCCTGTCAGGAGGACCAGTCATCTCTCAGGGTGCCGTCCTGGAAGACGACTTGAGAAATATTCCTTTATCCCATTGTTTTGCAAATCTATGTACACAAACTGTATGATTGAATCTGTTCAGATATCGCTGACTAACCTGACAGCTTATTATTCTAAATAGGAAACCATAATTTTGTTTGCAAATATTAAAGATTCTAACTACCAGCAAGAATAAGTCCCTACACTTAAAGAGCACCTGTCATTTCCGATTCATCATGGCAGCACCCGTTAGCGAGCCTGCTTCCGCCACGTCCCTCACTTTGTTGCATCACTGCTGCATCAACAGCCGTCCCATTAAAGTGAATGGGACTGTCAGTGAGTCAACAGCGGGTCAGAGGAGAAGCCGCTGCGGGACAGAGACAGTTGCGCTTTAAAAGTCATCGGTTTAGACATTAATGGCTGTGTGAGTTATTTTGAGGGAACAGCAAATTTACACTGTTATACAAGCTGTACACTCACTACTTTACATTGTAGCAAAGTGTCATTTCCTCAGTGTTGTCACATGAAAAGAGATAATAAAATATTTACAAAAATGTGAGGGGTGTACTCACTTTTGTGAGATAATATATGTACTTTTTAATGAAAGTTATAACATTTTAATAAACTGCTCATTGCTGCACTAGATGGCGCTTCCCTTTCTATACTGGGTTCACACACACACACAAAAGCGGTGCGGGAAAATGCTTGTGATATGGACAGGAGTCGCACCACATAGTTGTTCACATCACATGCGATTCTTTGAGCCCATTTATTTTGTATGGACGCAAATTGCACCGCAATGGTATTAGTACTTGGTATCGGCAAGTACTTGACTGAAAGTATCAGTACTCGTACTCACCAATGAAAAAACGGTATCGTGCAACTCTAGTATGTACCCAGCTTTAGACTCAACAGAACCAGTTAAAGGAGAGCTCCAACTATACAGCTAAAATCAGAACCAAGAACAGATTTACCTAAAAGATTGGAAAATTGCACACACTCCTCAATTTCTACATGCTGCATTTTACAAGAGTACAGCACGGCAAAGGGCTGAAACAACTGATCGGCATAATCAGAAATGAGATATATATAATATATATATATATATATATATACACACACTTATTTTTTTACCGGTACTTTCTGTCAAGCACTGACCGATACAGAGTACCAATACCTTTGTGGTGTGATTTGAGCCCATACAAATAAAACGGGCTCAAATTGCACTGCAAAAAAATAAATAAATGATATATATATATATATATATATATATATATATATATATATATATATATATATATATATATATATATATATATATATATATATATATATATATATAATAAATTAAAAAAAATCGCATCCCAACCGGACCGCTATAAACCAGCCTGGAGTGCACAGGTGGGTATAGGGCGGAAGTGACGTCAGCTTGGGGGTGGACCACCTACACATCTCCTCCAGCACTGGGAGCACTGCAAGCGGGATTTGACATGCGAGATGTGTACTTTTAATATGTGAGTTAATACATTTTTTTAATAAACTGTTTGGCCAATGATGCCATTAGATGTCACTTCCCTGTCTTTCTATCTCATTCCTGTTGAAATCACATGCAATTTTTTACAATGCAATTTGACCCCATTCATTTTGTATGGCTTTAAATCGCACCGCAAAAGGTATTGATTTCAGGTATCGGAAGTAGTGATTATCTGCAGTTTTTTCTACAATAAAAAAGGGTTAATCTTTGTTTTCTAACCCCATCATGACAGGTGATACAAAGAATGCTGCTGCTACTAAATGTCTTTGTGACAGCAGACACAGGGAGCTTGTATCAAGCTACCTGCCTAACACAAAGGAGTCTGTCATGCAGGGGCGTTGCTAGGTCTGAAAAGATCTGGTGGGGCTAGAGCCCATAGCAGCGGTCACCAACCTTTTTGCATGCCCGTGGGGGGGGGGGGGGGGGGAGACCAGTGGTAAGCAATTTGTCTGGCTGGTGTTGGCGCTTCAATCATCATGGCATAATGGTTGATATGGTGTCAGGGTGATTGAAGTGCATTATTTCTATTGTTACATTCTAATATATATATATATTCTAATATATAATGAAGTGGTTCAACTCGCCATACTGCAGAATCAGTAGGAGCCCTAAGCGTATCACTTGCCACATCTCCTGCCACCAGATGCAGCATGTCACTTGCCACCGTTGCCTGTCACCAGATGCAGTGTGTTACTTGCCATCATCACCTGTCACCAGATGTGGATTGTCACTTGCCACGTCTCCTGGCAACATTTGCAGATTGCCACATCTCCTGCCACCATTTGCAGATTGTCATTTGCCACGTCACCGGCCACCAGATGTCACTTGCCAACTGATGTGGATTGTCACTTGCCATGCCAGCCAGTGCCACCAAATGTGGCGTGCAGTGAAAGATGATGTCATCTCTCTGCTGCTTGCGGCACCTCACTCCCAAATTGAAGAGGCCTGGCTGTGAAGAGCGCTGATGTGGAGCGGGTGGAAAGAGTTGACATCTCTGCTCTTCCGCCTGCTTGCTTCTCTTCTCCGCCTCTCTCATGCAGCCAGCCCACCTGGCGCAACAGCTGCAACCCACTGGTTAGGCAGGGACCCTGGGCAAGAGACTCTGGGCGCCAGATTGGGGGCTATAGCCCCAATAGCCACCCCCTAGCAACGTCCCTGCTGTCATGCATAACATATAGTCCTGTCTGAAAAAAAAAGTGTTTTAGGTCTTTTTTCTTTTCCTTCAATAAAAGTTTTGATCTCTGATTGCGATATGTGCCAGATTCAACCTCTTATAGATACACAGTATCTCTTCTGTCTGTTATTCTCAGAGTATAACAGAGTGGATTCAATATTTTGTTCCCTAACCATATAGCTGGTTATTTATATTTACCACTGCATATAGATATTCAAGAATAATTTGTCTTTTTTTAACTTTACATATTAACTACATTATACACCGTACTTTTGAGGTTTTTATCCGATTAATCGAACCAATAAAATTGGCCAACTAATCGCTTATGAAAGGAATGTTAGTTAGGGGTGAGTGGCGCTACCTTACCAGGGTACCTTAATTAATATAATGAACCCCAAAAATAAATGTAAATAGAATAAAATTTATATGTTTAGTGCAAGCCCTTAATCACTCAAATTCATTGGACAGTGAAAGTGAGTGTCCAACACTAGAGGAGTGGACTGTACTAACGTGTCAGTCTCATAACCTGCATAAAAGTGTACACCATGTGGCTGACCTTCACAAATTAATAAGTGACAACTTGTAGACAATAATAAATGACAGTAAAAAATGACAGTAAATTAAAACACCACAGTCTGTGCCATGGAAGGGAATCAGTTCAAGAGGAATCCCCCTTCTGAAAATCAATGTGCGATCCACTTACCTAACTAACATTCCTTTTATCATTTAACTCACCCCTTCGGGGGTAAGTGTAAGGGGAGGCTGCAAGCCTTCAGGTCCGTGAGCGCGCAAACTCTGTCCCTCAGTTTACTTAATCGCTTATGAAATTGTTAGTTGCAGCCCTAGTTCAATTCTCACCTGGGGGACCATCAAAATTACTGGAGCCCAACAAGCGGCCCACCAGCTCTGTTTGTGGTACTCCATGTCCTGGCCTGGGTTCACCGAGCTTAAAAAAAACAACAAAAAGAAACAAACAAAACACACATTACACTGCCTAACTATTTGCAAGTGTTGTACAACTGAAACCTTTTTAACACAGATATGTGGAGGCTGCACTGCAACCTCAAGGGTCTTCTGTATTGTACGATCCTAAAGCCTCATAGGCACCACTATTTTTTTTCCCGTTCAACCCAGTCCAGGGTCCCAGCGATTAGATGCCCCATTAAAAACAATGTGAGGCTCACAGCTCTTGCAGCTATTTATGGCCACTCATCCACTGGCACCAACATGGGGGCCATTATTGCATCCACCGGCACCAACATGGGGGCCATTATTGCATCCACCGGCACCAACATGGGGGCCATTATTGCATCCACCGGCACCAACATGGGGGCCATTATTGCATCCACCGGCACCAACATGGGGGCTATTAATGAATCCACCGGCACCAACGCTGGGGGGATATTAATGAATCCACCGACATCAATGCTGGGGGCTATTATTGTGTCCACCGACATCAATGCTGGGGGCTATTATTGTGTCCACCGACATCAATGCTGGGGGCTATTATTGTGTCCACTGACATCAATGCTGGGGGCTATTATTGTGTCCACTGACATCAATGCTGGGGGCTATTATTGTGTCCAATGACATCAATGCTGGGGGCTATTATTGTGTCCAATGACATCAATGCTGGGGGCTATTATTGTGTCCACTGACATCAATGCTGGGGGCTATTATTGTGTCCACTGACATCAATGCTGGGGGCTATTATTGTGTCCACTGACATCAATGCTGGGGGCTATTATTGTGTCCACTGACATCAATGCTGGGGGCTATTATTGTGTCCACTGACATCAATGCTGGGGGCTATTATTGTGTCCACTGACATCAATGCTGGGGGCTATTATTGTGTCCACTGACATCAATGCTGGGGGCTATTATTGTGTCCACTGACATCAATGCTGGGGGCTATTATTGTGTCCACTGACATCAATGCTGGGGGCTATTATTGTGTCCACTGACATCAATGCTGGGGGCTATTATTGTGTCCACTGACATCAATGCTGGGGGCTATTATTGTGTCCACTGACATCAATGCTGGGGGCTATTATTGTGTCCACTGACATCAATGCTGGGGGCTATTATTGTGTCCACTGACATCAATGCTGGGGGCTATTATTGTGTCCACTGACATCAATGCTGGGGGCTATTATTGTGTCCACTGACATCAATGCTGGGGGCTATTATTGTGTCCACTGACATCAATGCTGGGGGCTATTATTGTGTCCACTGACATCAATGCTGGGGGCTATTATTGTGTCCACTGACATCAATGCTGGGGGCTATTATTGTGTCCACTGACATCAATGCTGGGGGCTATTATTGTGTCCACTGACATCAATGCTGGGGGCTATTATTGTGTCCACTGACATCAATGCTGGGGGCTATTATTGTGTCCACTGACATCAATGCTGGGGGCTATTATTGTGTCCACTGACATCAATGCTGGGGGCTATTATTGTGTCCACTGACATCAATGCCGGGTTTTAATTATTTATTTATTATTACTGCCACCGACACCAAGAATAAGGGCTTCTTTTACTCCCACTTTCTGTTCAGTATGTGTTCTAGTATGGTGCCAAAAATTCAGCAGGACTGAAATTTTTGGTTGCCTTGGTGCATTCATTTTGAAACAGGCGGCCTAACTTGAAACAATGCAGCTCGATGCACAAAAACACACAGCTATTGTGCAGCCATCTGGAGGTGTCAGGAGCTGCACTTGAAGCCCTCTAATTTTTAGGCTGGGTTGTGCGATCACAGACATTTCATGTGATTCACACCGCATTGCTGTACAGATCACATGCTTTGTCCGTGCTATGAGAATTCAGCCATAAAATCTATATGGCTGAAATTGCATCGCATTCGCACCAAAATGGTGCAGGACCCTTTATTTTGGACCGCGCCACACCTATGCGATCCGATTCCTGCACCATTTCACAGTTCGCACTGCGATCTGATCTGGGGGTGTCATTAACTTTACACTCACACCCCCAGCGGTTCGCAGATGTCATTGTTAACCAGTATGCGATTCAGGTGCGATGCGGGAAATGCTACTGAATCACAGGGTTTCCCGCATCGCACCTGTGTGAACTGGGACTTAGACAGGAGAGAATGATCTGGGTATAATAAAAGTTAATTTTTCAAATCAAGTTCTCTGCGTTTAAATAAAACAAAACGCAGGATGCCGGCGCGAATGTAACCTAAAAGTGCTTTTACGGCTTTTCTACTTCTGTGCACAATTTGCACTTTAAAGTAAACCAATAACAAAGTCATGGACACAGCGCTGCTCACATGTAGTGCAACAGCATTAGGATAGGTAAATGTTCATTCAAAGGAGAAATTTACCTTTCAGAAAATAAATGCACATATTTTTGCAGGTAAACAAAATGTGCATTTATTTATTTACTGGAGCTTGCAGAGCATTGCACCCATAATCAGCAGATAGTGGGTGCAATGTCAGGCTTCTGCAGTCTTCCTCTAGCTTTGTGCCCGTATCCCTATACAGGGTTTTAGTTACAAAACTTGAGGAAGACTGAATAAACTATGAGATTGCTCTGGACTGACTCCCTGAATGACATTAGACCATGTCTGACCAATGTGTGTTGGCATAGCAGGGTGTAGTCTCCATCAGGGGTGCACATGACAAAGAAACAGCACAAATAGCGGCGTTTTACTGTCGGATTAGCGGTGCATTTCAGCCGCTAGCGGGGCGCTTTTACCCCCACTAGCGGCCGAGAAAGGGTTAAAACCGCCCGCAATAGTGGCGTTTTGCCGGCGGTATCCCAGCGCTGCCCCATTGATTTCAATGGGGAGCAGTGGTGGAGGAGCGGTAAACACACCGCTCCAAAGAAGCTGCTGGCAGGACTTTTTTTCCCGTCCTGCCAGCGCAGCGCTCCTGTGTAAAAGCCCTCGGGCTTTCACACTGGAGACAATGCTGCAGCTGTTTGAGGGCGGATTGCAGGCACTATTTTTAATGCTATAGCGCCTGCAAAACGCCCTCGGTGTGAAAGGGGTCTAACACACAGCTGCTGGGAGTTGTAGTTCCTCTGGATACACAGGTCATACTGAAGCCTGCTATGGAAGCCCAGCCTGTCTGTGTAGTTATAGAAGCCCCAGCTTATCAAGAGATAGATAGAAAATTGTTGTAATCCTCCCGGATACAGAAAGCACACTGTGCCTGTCAGTGCACAACCTCACCGAGATATAACTCAGCCAGCTGGCTACCATGGAAACGCAGCGCTCGCCCCCCTCCTCACCTTCGTCGGATCAGCCTGGTAGAGCTTCTCAGCGGCCCGGGTGAACTCCTCCCAGGCTCGGTAGTACGGCATGGTGTCTCACTTCTTTCCCCTGTGGATGGATGACTGAGAGGCCGGAGGCCGGAAGCCGAGATCACACATCAGCATTCCACATCCACGCCGTCCGCGAAGCTCATTGGCTGACGCTTTGACCTCTGTCCAATCGGTATGGACCACCGAGTTCGAGCCTCGAACACTTCCGGGCCGCGCAAGACTCTGTGGTGGGAAGGAGCGTCTGCGTGAGGTAAGAGATGTGAGGTGCGCCCTCTAGCGACCAGTAATTGAATAGCATAGTGCGCTGTATTTGAACAAGGGGGCTGGAGGTGCTGAGACTGTATATAGACTATAGCCGAAGAAGATCCCTGATGGGATCGTAGTCATAACCAATAACCAATAATATTAAATAATCTTTGAATGAATAATACTTCATACAAAATACCTGTCATTGAAATTGTCCGTGGCCTTTTATTTATAGGTATAAATTATAAATCTAATCATATTCACTTTTAATAAAGCAGAAATATTTAACACACGTATCGTGAGTTAAAATAAATATATAATAAAAACATATCAATATAAACACATATAAATAGCTCAGCCATTTTACTCAAGCTATAAAATAAAAACCAAAACAATTATCCCTTTCCGAAAAAAGGACATAAAACCTCATAAATCAGGCCACGACAGGGAGGGAGGGTGGGATGTGCTCTTCTTGAAATCTTCGTTCGTCTTCTGCCCTAATGACGCATCCTCTTGCTTCTATAGGCTGCATTCTCGTGCCAGAGGACCGTTTGGGGCAACTGTCAAACTCAGCAACCAATCAAAGGTAAGTATTAATAATTATTTATTTTATTTTATTAATTTTTTTTTTTTTTTTAAATAACTTAAAATTTTAACTTTAAAATAGGTCTGACACGATCCCATAGGTGGTGTGGCAGGGACATTTCATGCCCTGCCCTTCACCTTTATTACCTGGACACTTCCTCCATATAGCTATCCTTTATACTGAGCACAGTTCAATTTCATAATATAAATAAAAATGTGATATTTCCATCACATATATATATATATATATATATATCTTATATATTTATGTGTGTGTGTTTATTTATATCTGTCACCCCATTGGGGAAATTTTACCTCACTTCCTGTTCCTTATGAGTAATAAGGGAGTGCAGCCATTTCTGGGACAGGAAGACGCAGACAGCAATAAAAACATAATGAAGGTTTAGCCCTGGCTCACACCGGCGTGGCTTTGAAGTTGCGCTACTTTCGTGTGATTTCAATGCCGCTGATCAGTGTGACTTCATGTCACACAGAAGTCAGACAGATGTCAATGCACATCAAATCGCACAAAAATAATGCACAAAACTTTTTCAAAGTTGCTGCGACTCGCATCGGACTGATTTGAACAGTTCCATAGGCTGTGACTCGTTATGCGACTTTACCTGTCAAGTCACACCTGGTGTGAGCGCGGGCTTAACCCTCTCCACTTTACTAAAAATCTGCATTTGTTTTTGCCTGCATCTCCATCACTTCATGTCCTGATAGGAGGTCTGAATGGGATATAGCCTAACTAAAGGGCCAAATCAATTTTCGGGGGCCCGACAGGCTGAGCTATTGCTGCAATCATTGGTGGGTCCGCTGACAGAGGTCTGATTGGCCCGGATCATTCTATTAGGATACATAAATAATTCTGCTAGTACACGCTGTACTCTATGCTGTATGTTCCTTTGTCCACACTCCCCGATTCCATATGCCATGCTGTACATTCCCTATTCCACATCACCTCTTTCCATGTTAGTACTGCTGGGGGATTTATTGTAACCTCTTTGGAATGTATTGTTACTTCTGGGGGATTTATTGTTACTTCTGGGGGATTTATTGTTACTCCTGGGGGATTTATTGTTACTCCTGGGGGATTTATTGTTACTTCTGTGGAATGTATTGTAACTTCAGTGGGATTTATTGTTACTTCTGTGGATTTATTGTTACTTCTGGAGGATTTTTTGTAACTTCTTGGGGATTTATTGTAACCTCTGGGGGATTTATTGTTACTTCTGTGGATTTATTGTTACTTCTGGGGGATTTATTGTTACTTCTGGGGGATTTATTGTTATTTCTGTGGAATTTATTGTTACTTCTGGGGGATTTATTGTTACTTCTGGGGGATTTATTGTTATTTCGGTGGAATTTATTGTTATTTCTGTGGAATTTATTGTTACTTCTGGGGGAGTTATTGTTACTTCTGTGGAATTTATTGTTACTTCTGGGGGGGGATTAATTGTTACTTGTGGGGAATTTATTGTTATTTATGGGGGATTTATTGTTATCTCTGTGGAATTTATTGTTACTTCTGGGAGATTTATTGTAACCTCTGGGGGATTTATTGTTACTTCTGGAGGATTTATTGTAACTTCTGTAGAATTTATTGTTACTCCTGGGGTATTTATTGTTACTTCTGGGGGACTTATTGTTATTTCTGGGGAATTTATTGTTACTTCTGGGGGATTTATTGTTACTTCTGGGGGATTTATTGTTATTTCTGTGGAATTTATTGTTACTTCTGGGGGATTTATTGTTACTTCTGGGGGATTTATTGTTATTTCGGTGGAATTTATTGTTATTTCTGTGGAATTTATTGTTACTTCTGGGGGAGTTATTGTTACTTCTGTGGAATTTATTGTTACTTCTGGGGGGGGATTAATTGTTACTTGTGGGGAATTTATTGTTATTTATGGGGGATTTATTGTTATCTCTGTGGAATTTATTGTTACTTCTGGGAGATTTATTGTAACCTCTGGGGGATTTATTGTTACTTCTGGAGGATTTATTGTAACTTCTGTAGAATTTATTGTTACTCCTGGGGTATTTATTGTTACTTCTGGGGGACTTATTGTTACGTCTGGGGGATTATTTGTGACTTCTGTGGAATTTATTGTTACTTCTGTGTGATTTATTGTCACTTCTGTGGAATTTATTGTTACTTCTGTGTGATTTATTGTCACTTCTGTGGAATTTATTGTTACTTCTGGGGGATTTATTGTTACTGCTGTATAATTTATTTTTGCTGTTGGGGGGGGTCAATTGTTGCTGCTGGGGAATTTTTTGTTGCTACCAAGGGCTTCATTCTTTAGCCACTTGACCTCCAAGAGGTTTTAACCCCTTCATGAACAGGGCATTTTTTGCAATTCAGCGGTGCTCTACGGTCACACAACACTGTACGCAAATTAAATTTATATCATTTTTTTCACATAAATTGAGCTTTTTTTTTTTGGGTGGTATTTGATCACCACTGGGTTTTTTATTTTTTATCATATAAATGAAGAAAGACAGAAAATTCAGAAAAAACCCCAATATTTTCTACTTTCTGTTATAAAATACATCCAATAAAATTTTAAAAAAAAACGAATTTTTTCATAAATTTAGGCCAAACTGTATTCTGCTACATATCTTTGGTTAAAAAAAAAAAGAAAGAAGAAAAAAAAAACACCCCAATAAGTGTATATTAATTGGTTTGCGCAAAAGTTATAGCATCTACAAACTATGGGATGCATACTGGAATTTATGCAGCTATAGATGCTATACTAGTAATGGCATTGATCAGCAGCTTATAGTGTGATTGTGATAGGGTGGCGGGAAATCTGACACTTACAGACCCTTGCTGGGAAGTACACTAACTGACGCCCACATCGCTAGTGACACTAATGCAGTGATCGGTGATGATATTATACACTGACACTGTACTAATAACACTGGCTGGGAAGGGGTTAACATCTAAGGGCAATCAAGGGGTTAACTGTGTGCCTCACAAGTGTAATGTGTGCTGCTTTTACTAACAGATATGGCTGTTTTTTTCTCCGTGCTTTTCAGGGAGAAGCAGCCAGATCACTGTTCACTGCACACAGAGGTCTGTGTATTTGTAAACACAGAACTCTGTGCTGTGATTGGACACAGCCGATCAGCAGGTTTCAGTCCAAATCATTGGCTGCAAACTGCTGCCAAGCTCATGCTGCGTCCAATCACAGCACCGGTCGGGAGAGGGCGTGTGCATGCATACCCCGAACTCAGAAGACAGGTATTGATGGTATTGATGGTATTGATGGTACAGTATATTACCAGGATAGGTCAGACAGGTAAAAAGAGCAGTATTGTCAGCTCTCAGGAGCCCTCTTGCTCTGGCATTCAATTATTCCAGAGTTATCCTCAGACAAAATACATACACACATTTTTTTGTCATTAAACCTAAAGTAAATTATAATATTTAAAAACAGAATGCTCGGTATTAAACCCAAAAACTAAAATGTAATATATTGCAGCTTACTAATTCTTAGATGTGGTGGCTGCGTTCGTTTTCTTTTTTTTTAGGCTTGTTTACCTTTATTTTCACCTGGTGATCCAGCTAGTTACACACTTCCTGTCTTAGGGTGTCTTTACTCTGGATGGAGGAGCAACGGAGACACATCTGGACGGCAGCATTGTCAGTCTGGGGAAAGGGTAGTGATGTAGATTGACTAGCAGATTTAGAGGGACTTGACTAACAAATTAAATCTCAAGCTAACACTTTACAGGCAGTTATAGCAACAGTTTTTTTTTCTTGTGGGATAAAGGTTTAATACAAATTAATAAAGCTGACTATTGTAAGCACCCCTGTCAATGGTAAATGGTTTGTCTCAAACCTCTAACTGCCTCCTTTGCTGGACAGCTTGGTCTGTTAAAAGAGGATGAAAAATAACAGACTTAAGCCTGGTATGGTACACATGATCAGATTATCAGACGAATAATCGCTATTTTTGTTGTCGCATGCTAGTCTCATATTGAAAATGAAGAGGTTACTCAACTTCCGGAAATGTTCCTACGACAGAATACAACTTCGGAAGTGATGTAATGTGTTGAATTGTTTTGTAATGTATTCTTTCCTTTCCGAGCATGCGTGGTCTCACTCTTACGATTTTTTTCGGGCGAAAACTGTACTGATTAAAAGAAAATCGGACATTGTGTTCACTTACGACAACAATTTTATAGCCCACACCAGGTTTTGTTGTCCGAAAAGTTGGAATCAGCTGTCGACAGCACTATACCAACGATCAGATAATCGGACAATCGTTCATCGTATGATATTTTACTTCCGATCTCCTTATCATGTGTACGGGGCTTTAGGCTTCTTTCAGACAGGCAGTAATGCTTACTTCCTTTTAAAAAGTAATCCTGCACTGGATTGCATTATACAGGTCAGTATAGCGGCAGTTGGCAGGCGTTCTGGAGACGATCCTGCCACCTCCTGAATGTCTGTCAGGTTGTAATGTTAGCATTTGGTTGGGCAAGCAGTGTGAATAATTATTATTTTTAGACAGGATTTATATAGCGCTAACAGTTTGCTCAGCACTTTACAATGCGAGGGCAGACAGTACAGTTACAATGCAATTCAATACAGGAGGAATCAGAGAGCCCTGCTTGTTAGAGCTTACAATCTAAAATAGGCTGAATTTTCGTGGTATCGAATTCTCGTTGTCCCTGGACAGCAGAGCTCACACTGGGGGAGGGGGGGGGAGAAATATCAAAATACAATAATCACCTGTGCAGTGCAAGGAATATGTTAACAGGAGGAGAGAGCAGAGTGACAGAGAGATGAACTTGTCAGTCTGCTCTATCCAATCACAGGCTAGGGGAGGGGCATGATTTGTGCTACTGAACAGCAGCAGAGAAAACTCAGGTCTCCTGTCCTGGCAAAGTTGTGCTCTATGGCAGAGCTGTGTAAATCTCAAACTGGGTGGAAAGAAATACAAATTATTTAGCAGGTTAAACAGCTCCTTTATATGTTTGCCTGGAGTTAAAGTGTTACTAAACCCAGGACTCTGCATTCACTATATCTGGCCTCCCACAGTACACAGCACATGGAAATGCAATTATTTTAGTAAATATAAACTACTAAATACCTTTTCATCTCAGCAGTAAAAAGCAGCCTTGTGACTTCTATCAGTGTCTGGTTAAAGCTTGTAGGAGGAGTTTTCATTCTACTCTAACAGTCCTATGAGGCTGCAGGACCCCTGACCCTCTGTCTGGACAGTGCTGATTGGTCCTGTGCCGATCACATGCACCCTCCCAAGAAAAAAAAACTCTAGAAATACACAACAAACTAAGCATGTGCAATTTGTCTGTCTTATCAGCAGAGGCGGCCCCCAATGCAGGGCGCAGGGGCGCCACTCCCCCTAATCCACGCGTCCGGCCCCCAAATCTACATGCAGGGCATTGATTCCAATGGGTTTTTTTTTTTTTTAGAAGCACGTGATTAGAGCCAGAGGCTCTAATAGGCTTCAAAAAAGGGTGGGCTTGGTGGGCAGAGCACTGCACCTCAATCCCACCCAGTTGTGTGACAATAGCAAATTAATATTCACTATTGTCTTCTTGATTCTCCTCCCGGCAAATCAGGAAGTGGGTCCTGAGACCCATCACCCGATTGGCCGAGAGGAGAAGCGATCCCATTGGCAGCTGAGGAGGAGGAGGGAGGAGACTCAGGGGAAGCCTCCGTGAAGGAGATGCCACCCGGTGGAAGTGCTGCCCGCAACCTAGATTGGGTAAGTGCAGGGCTGCTGACCGACCGGGGGGAGGGGGGTGCCTATGACCCGATCCCTGCCAAAGAATATACCACCAGCCGCCACTGCTTATCAGGAGATGGATTGGGGAAAGTGGAAAAAGGGGAGGATCAGAGTAGACAGGATCAATTCTACAATACGCAGGATTAACCCCTTAGATTCCACGGTGAGTATAACAAGCATGGTTTACTGCAGATACAGACAGATTTTACTGTTGTGGGTTTAGTAACACTTTAAGCTTTAAAAACAAATATAAATCTTTTTAACCGCAGCCCAATTGTGATGGTTATCTTTAAATTGAATGTGGGATCCGGGGAGTCTATATTTTTAAACTATAACTCTAAGCAGCCAGCGCTGTTCCAAAATCTCTATAGGGGACCAGCAGAAAGTTATTTTGTTCCCTCGTCCTCCGCAATCTTTTTTTTTTTTTACGAACTCTCATGCGCGGCGTGCTACTTTTCCAGCATTCCGTCACTGCGCCTTTGTAAAGGGATTGCACACAAACAAAGGGCATCGAAACATTCGTTTGGAAATAGCTACCTAAGGGAACTATCTAACCCGCTCAGGAGTCCTCCAGCCGGCTCACAAAGGGAACCGTTGTTCTGGATTAATTTCTCAAACCGAACATTCCAAAGTCACGTCACGTTGGAGAGTAAAGAATTCTGGGATCACAGCCAACTCGAGGAGTCCAAAGTGAGGGGGGGGGCACGGGATTTTGGATTTTTCTTTTCTTTATATACTAAGGATGCTCAGAAAGAAAAGATTGTTGGAGATAGATAAGAGATTCCGAGTAAGGGGTCAGTGATAAATGCACTAAAAATACAATGTAAATCTCAGATATGTTTTCCTTCATATTGAGCTTTTTAAAGTAGACTCCGAATGACATTTACTTTTGCTAAATCGCTGCATATCCTTACCAAATTCAAAACTGTTTTTTTTTAAGACTTGTTTTCACCTTTTTTTATCACTTGCTACATCTCAGTGCTGCTGATTTTCTGCAGCCTCTTTGCAGCAGGTGTAGCAGGGAATAGGAGGTGATGCAGCAATTGCTAAATCGCTTCCTACTCCTGTAGTAAACAAATGGGTCACATGACTGCTGCTATTCAAAAATGGATGCTAGAGGGGAGCCTGGCACAGGATCAATGTGTCCTCTGCCAAGAATTTCAAGCTCCATCTTGGGAGGGCCTGTGTCTCTTTGGACACAGAGCTCTCTTGTGACTTGGGTAGTTTTTTTTTGTTTTTGTTTTTTTTTGGGGGGGGGGGGGGGTTCTGCTAGCTAGTAGGGATGAATGGGGGGTATTTTTGCTAGGAGGGGGATATTGTGCTGGGAGTGGGGATTTGGAGTGGGGGGGTTGTGGGGGTTGTGTACTCAGAGAGGAAATTTGCTGGGGGATTCCAGCGAGGGAAGTGTATTTGTACTGGGAAGAGGGGGAATTTATGCTTAGAGGGAACAAATGCAGTCCTATTTTTTTGGGGGGGGAGGGGGGTTCCTGCCACATAATGCTCATATATATTGGCGGGTGGGGGCAGTTTGGCATGTTCGCCCTGGGCTCTAGATAACCTTGTCCTGGCTAGGTCATATGGATGGTGTCTGCAGTTTGGGAAGTTTTAGAAAGAGACCTGCTTGCGAGGGAGAGGTAGGCCTAGCTAGACCTGGGGGCAAGCCCCTAATGCTTGAGACATCATAGGAATGCTCACTGATGTCTCTGGAGTTGACTTGGCATCCAAAGACACCTTTGCAGCCTTTTTTTGCACAGTGTTCTGGCTAGGACATCACCCTTTCAGGGAAGCCATCACTGGGAAGCCCTATGGGTGCATGCCTAAGAAAACATGCCTTGGACAACGACTTGTAGGCAGTTGCAATCTACTTTCTGCACTGCAAGTGTCGCTCTTCTGCAGCAGCACTGCAGTTGGAGAGGAAGTCAGGTGGGAAAGCGTTCCTCTATGGTTTCCTAGGTTACTGGAGAAGCATTCCTATTGGATGCTGCCACCCCATGTGACTCTGGAAGCCATCATGGGTCAGGTAGAGCCATTTTAAGGCTCTGGCTCCCAGGTTTGGCACACATTTTGAGAGTTGGTAATGTAGGGACAGGTACTGCACCCCACCTACCTATAAGCTCTGCATCATTGCTTTACACTGAGATTTATCTATCTATCTATCTATCTATCTATCTATCTATCTATCTATCTATCTATCTATCTATCTATCTATCTATCTATCTATCTTCTATCTTTCTAGATATAGATATATACACACTATATTGCCAAAAGTATTGGGACACCTGCCTCTTCACGCACGTAAGCTTTAATGGCATCCCAGTCTTATTCCGTCGGGTTCAATATTGAGTTGGCCCACCCTTTGCAGCTATAAAAGCTTCAACTCTTCTGGAAAGGCTGTCCACAAGGTTTTGGAGTGTGTCTATGGGAATGTTTGGCCATTATTCCAAAAGCACATTTGTGAGGTCAGGCACTGATGTTGGACAAGAAGGCCTGGCTCGCAGTCTCCACTCTAATTCACCCAAAGGGTGTTCTATCGGGTTGAGGTTAGGACTCTGTGCAGGCCAGTCAAGTTCCCCCACCCCAAACTCCCTCATCTATGTCTTTATGAACCTTGCTTTGTGCACTGGTCCAAATCATTTGGTGGAGGTAGGATTATGGTGTGAGGTCGTTTTTCAGGGGTTGGGCTTGGCCCCTTAGTTTCAGTGAAGGGAACACTTAGGCCGTCAGCATACCAAGACATTTTGGACAATTTCATGCTCCCAACTTTGTGGGAACAATTTGGGGATGGCCCCTTCCTTTTCCAACATGACTATGCACAAAGCAAGGTCCATAAAGACATGGATGAGCACGTTTGGGGTGGAGGAACTTGACTGGCCTGCACAGATTTCTGACCAATGCCTGCCAATTTTTTATTTATTACTTTTAGTTCTGCTTCAACCTCTGCCATCTGGCTGACCCCACGCACACAATTCCTGTATACATATGCTCCAACAGTGGCTGCATGGCATTTCTTGCATTTCCTGATAGTGACAACAATGGGCCATGCCTGTGTAATGAGCATCAGCATGGTTGCTTGTAATCTCCATTGAGAGAGCATGCCACTGGGTGACAAAACAGGAGAACAATTGAAAGACAAAGACAGAGTGTTGTCACCCTAAAACAAGAAGTGGCTACACAACATAGACAGAAATCAAAAGGTTTTTTTCAGTAGAGTGGCGGAAGGCTAGAACATGTATCAGATTTTTATTTCTGCCTTTTATTTGTTTATTCAATCTGTTGCCTGTCTGGTAAAAACAGTTGTCACTGGGGCAGGAAGTGTGTGGAAATCTCTCCAATGGAGCCCCAGATAGCAGTAAAACCTGACAGAGGTTGTTCTAATCCTTCCCCACTCTATCCAACACAGAATAAAAAATGCACACCAAGGATACCACTCTAGTCTTCTAGCTCACTCCCTGGCTGTGGGTGCAGAATTAGTGGGGCCCGTTCTTCTCCAGCTTACTGGATTGATACTTGACTAAGCCACTTTTGGTGTGAAATGTGTCGAGGGGGGGGGGGGGGGGGGGGAGAAGGAGCAGGGTTTGGCCAAGAGCTTTGTGCTTTGGCTTGGTCTTGTTGATTTCTGTCTATGATTAACTGTTGACTCGTTGATTTCTGTCTATGTTGCATCCAAACTGTAATAATGTTTTTTGAAGCAAAGATATGGTGGAAGGTAAAAAATAAAGTTTTGGCTGAACTTGGGTTTATAATTTAACGTTACGTACCTATTTCCGTTTTATCCTCGTTTCTATAATAGATTTCCCGACCTGTCTCCTTTCTGTCTGTAAAAATCTGCCACGTCAGGTCTTTTACAAACCGCTTGAACCACAATTTTCCACTTTTTGATTCTATAAGTGTTATGGGGCTCTAAGGAGAACCGCAGGCTAAAAATAAATACGTTGTTTCTTATACATTGACCAATATCACATTGCATAATATAAAGGGGGAAATGCTGCCAATAATTTCTTGATAGTTTGATATTGAAGCCAAGCTCTAGCCAAAACGTTTAGCTTTGTTGAGTTTTAAAGGGTAAAAAGCTTTGTCAGATTTTTATTGCTGTCTGTGTCCTCAGAAAGAATATTTCTGGTGATCATTTCCATTCTGTCTGATGCCTTTTACCTGGACAAGAAGTGAGTGGAAATCCTCCCACAGGGAAGAAGACAGGAAGACCTGATAAAGGTTCTTATGCCGCGTACACACGATCAGACTTCTCATCGGAAAAAGATATGACGGCTTTTGCGACGGGATTCCGCTTAAGTTAGCCTTGCATACACACGGTCACACAAAAGTTTGCCAAACTTATGACCGCCAAGAACGCGGTGACGTACAACACTACGACGAGCCGAGAAAATGAAGTTCAATGCTTCCGAGCATGCGTCGAATTGTTTCCGAGCATGCGTAGGAATTTTGCACGTCGGAATTGCCACAGACAATCGCATTTTCGGATAGGAACTTTTCCCAACCGAAAAATTGAGGACATGCTCTCAATCTTTTGCTGGCTGGAATTCGGCCAGCAAAAATCTGATGGAGCATACACACAGTCGCATTTTCAGACGAAAAACTCTCATCAGTCTTTTGCGGGCCGAAATTCCGATCGCGTGTATGCGGCATAACAGTTCTCCACTATACTTATAGCTCAGCTGAAGTTTGGTTTAAAATGGTACTCATCTCCCTCCCACCATGTTTTTTCCCCCACATACCTGTAGTGATCTTCACAGCGCAGTGAATTCAGCATTGTCCCTTTGCAATCTGCTTTTTGGGTGCCAGACAGTGGGTCACATGCCGCCATCTTGTTATTCTTCAATTCTTTAATTATCTACCTTTTGGGAGTTGAGTTCCACTTTAAATAGGACTTAAACCCATGATTCAGGCTGGGTTCACACAAATGCCAATTGGATGCGTTATTCCTTGCATCCAATTCTCATCACAGGAGATTGTGACCGGCACTCAATGGAGCCGGTCCATACATCTCTGTGGCGGCTGCGGAGCGGATTGCACAGGGAATCCTGTGCGTCTTTGGCTCCGTTTCAGGTCCGAATTCAGGCAAAAATTCGGGCCCGATTCATCCCTAAAACGGAGAACAGGGACGAACCGGACCCCTTCTGTGAGCCGTATGCGAATAAGGTGTAAACCCAGCCTAAAGGAGAAGTAAAGCCAAAGCTATGTTGGCTGTACTTCTCTTGTAGTTCACAGGATTGCAGCTCTTTCTGCACTCCTGTGATCCATTTTCAGCTGACAGAGGACTGCACCACAGAGCTGGTCCAGGCTCTGAGAAGATCCCGACTGTATGGTCAGGATCCACCCAGATACTTGGACCGGCAGCTCGTTCAGACACTGAGCCGCTGAGAGCCTGAGTCAGTCCCGCCCGCTCCACAGCACAGTGCTCCAATGAGCACTTGAGAGATCAGCAGTGTTTGATCGCTCAGTTCTCAGTCTTATTCCATGTACACACGGTCGGACTTTTCGTCTACAAAAGTCCGACGGACGCCGACGGACTAAAGCTGGCTGACAATCCGATCGTGTGTGGGCTTCCCCGGACTTTCAGCGGACTTTCAGCGGACTTTTCCAGCCGCAAATCTGACGGACTTTAGATTTGAAACATGCTTCAAATCTTTACGTCGTAACTACGCCGGACCCAGAAATCCGCTCGTCTGTGTGCTAGTCCGACGGACAAAAACCCACGCTAGGGCAGCTATTGGCTACTGGCTATCAACTTCCTTATTTTAGTCCGGTGTACGTCATCACGTACGAATCCGTCGGACTTTTGTGTGATCTATGTAGACAAGTCCGCTCGTAAGAAAGTCTGCCGCAAGTCCGCCAAAAGTCCGCCAAAAGTCCGTCGAAAGTCTGTCGGACAGGCTGTCGGACTTTTGTAGATGAAAAGTCCGACCGTGTGTACGCGGCAGTAGAAGGGGGGGGGGGGGGGGGGGCATTTAGGTGTGTATAATTTTTTTTTTTTTTTCCTGAAACCCATACTTCTCTTTTAATTTTCATATAGACTTTATCATCAAGGGGGCTTCCAGTGTTTGTTAAGTCACAACCCCTGCAACCCCAACATTCCTTTTGGGGGACAGGATGTGGGTTCCTTGTCTCTCAACATGGGGACAAGGTGAATTTCAAGCCTTGCCACCCCCCTTCCTTGCAAGGTACCCTCCCAATGTGGAAAGGTATGTGGACTTGTGCCTTCCATTTCCAAGCCACCGAAGCTGCATGCCAGGATATGGGTTAGGTATGCATTTTAAGGGGAACCCCACTCCATTTTATTAATTTGTTTAACTTTTGCAACCTTAAGACATCCCCCAAGCATGTTATGTAAAATATTTCTGTATTTTCAGTATTGCCTTTGAGCCACATTAAAGTGGAGCTTCACCCAAAAGGAGAAGCTCCGCTTGTTCGCACCCCCCCTTCACTGCCATATTTGGCACTTTTGGGGAGGAGGGGTGAGCGGGTACCTGGTTTTGACAGGTATCTGCTCCCACTTCCTGGTAAGACTGCCACATGGCGATCTCTGTAATTTCCGACCCCTCCTCCTTCCCCCTGCTGCCTTCTGAGATACACAGAGGTCCCGGAAGATGGCAGAACTATTCAGAAAGTGCAGCACGACTCTGGCATACGCAGTAAGAAACAGGCTGTGAACTTCCTATTTCCCTTGCTACAGATGCCGGCGCCTGCACCCGAAACCGATTGGCTAGGGGTGCCGACATTGCGGGATCCCTGGACAGGTAATGCCGCGTACACACGAGCGGACATTACGGCGGACTTTGCCCGGCGGACTGGATTTCGTCGGACAATTCGATGTGTGTGGGCTCCAGCGGACTTTGTTTTCTCAAAAGTTGGACGGAATTAGATTTGAAACTTGTTTAAAATTTATCCGTTGAAATCGAGTCCGGTCGAAAAGTCCGCCGTCTGTATGCTAGTTCGACGGACAAAAAGCCACGCTAGGGCAGCTATTGGCTACTGGCTATGAACTTCCTTGTTTTAGTCCGGTCGTACGGCATCACGTACGAATTCGACGGACTTTGGTGGATTGTGTGTAGGCAAGTCCGTTCATTCACAAAGTCCGTCGGAAAGTACGTCGAAAAGTCCGCCGGGCAAAGTCCGCCGTAATGTCCGCTCGTGTGTACGCGGCATAAGTGTCAGTACTTGTAGCTGCTGACTTTCAATTTATTAATTTTTTTACAGACTGGAACTCCGCTTTAAAGACCAATTCTCCACTAAACTATTTGTTCTTTTTAAAGCTGGTGTATGTCCCCTATGGCAGTGCGCAACTATCCTTTATCACTGAAAATAAACATCATATGAATGATCATTGCTCAATAAATAGTCATTACCGCCCTTCCTATGGGTATCTTTAGGCTCCAGCTTGTCCAGAGTACAACAGACAAAACGAACATACAATGATAATACAATTACCTATCTAGAGAAGACCGGGGGCTCCAGCTCCCCGCAGATGACTGTCCATACATATGATTGTCGTACATTTTCCAGAAGGCACTTCCATTGCTAAATGTTTCCACTAAGCAGTCAATCACAGGGGGATCTGGAAAACCTCATTGTGTAGGAAGCAGGAAAACACAAAAGATACTTTTGCAGATTAGCACAACTGGAGACGTAAAGATTTATAGAAGTGCCTTTGTTCACAAACTCCAAACTGACTGTTTTCCTTTGTTTCATCTTAAATTACTTAAAACAGCGGTTTGTAATCAGTTAACCCCTGTGATACCAGTAGTGTTAGCCCGGGTTCACACCTATGCGAATTAGATGTGCGTTTCCGCACATCTAATTCGCATAGCAGGAGAATGTGACTGGCTCCCAATGGAGCCGGTTCACATATCTCCGGGGCGGCTGCGGAGCGCACTGCACAAAAACGCTGTGCGTCTTTGGCTCCGTTTCAGGGCTGAATTCAGCCAAAAAATCGGCCCTGATTCGTCCCTGAAATGGGGAACAGGGATGCACAGCGCTGCTGTGCGATCCGCAGCCTGTTGTAGTGTGAACCCGGGCTTAAGCTGCACTTGGACCTGAGACGATCGCTTGCCCAGGAGCGCTCCTGCCACCCATAGGGCAAGCAATCCATGGACTTGGAAGGATAGCTATACCGTAGGTTAATGGAGAGGGTAGGGGGCAGTGATGGAAGCAAAGAGGCCATGGCTTGCTTAACCACTTGAGCTCTAAAAGGTTTACCCTCCGTCATAACCAGGCCATTTTATTGCGATACGGCACAGCGTTACTTTAACTGACAATTGTGCTGTCGTGCAACGTTGTACCTAAAAAGTCTTTTTTTTTTTCCCCCACAAATAGAGTTTTCTTTTGGTGGCATTTGATCACCTCTGTGCTTTTTATTGTTTGCGCTATAAACAAAAAACAATGACAATTATGAAAAAATATATATATTTTTTACTTTCTGCTATAAAAAATATCCAATAAAAAATGTTAAAAATCGAATTTCTTCATAAATTTAGGCCAATATGTATTCTGCTACATATTTTTGGTAAAAAAATCTCAATAAGCGTATATTGATTGGTTTCCGCAAAAGTTATAGTGTGCACAAACTATGGGATATTTTTATTTAATTTTTTACTAGTAATCGCAGACAGTCGGGACACTAACACTTTTGACACTAATTGGGGACCAGTGACACTAATACAGTGATCAGTGGCAGGGTTTCCATCTTTACCCAGTCTTCCTTCTGGCTTCACAGGCTGCAGCCATTTAAATGGGCGAGCCACGATGACATCACGTGCGCACAACTGCGGCACAGCTCTCACAATAGACGGCATGCTGTCCATTGACAGCGCAGTGCGTATACACCAGTGACATCACCAGCGCTGCTAAAATAAATATCTCCTTAATGGAGCACATTTACAAGATATTTACTGTACCTACAGGTAAGCCTAATGCTGCGTACACACGACCGGACTTTACGGCATACTTGGTTCGGCGGACAATTCGATCGTGTGTGGGCTCCAGAGGACTTTTTTTCCCCAAAAGTTTGACGGACCTAGAAATTAAACGTGTTTCAAATCTTTTTGACGGACTCGAGTCCGGTCGAAAAGTCCGCTCCTCTGTATGCTAGTCCAACGGACAAAAACCAACGCTAGGGCAGCTATTGGCTACTGGCTATGAACTTCCTTGTTTTAGTCCGGTCGTACGTCATCACGTACGAATCCGTCGGACTTTGGTTGATCGTGTGTAGGCAAGTCCGTTCATTAGGAAAGTCTGCCGTAAAGTCCGCTCATGTGTACGCGGCATTATTGCAACAAAAGTCCTTTACTACCGCTTTAAAGTGTTTGGTCAAGAGCTTAGACTCCACGGAGCTCCACACAATAGTCAGTGAAGTACAGGCCCCGTTAAAGTCAACCTTTATGAAAAAATTCCCTGCATCTCAGTATTATTACCAAAAAAAAAAAAAAAACGAGAACTTTCTCTTATTATTACAAAGCAGTCCTTAAAGCTGAATTCCATGATAAGTACACACTGTCTAAATACAAGAGGCATGTCTTGGTGTGCTTTGTGTATTTCCTCCAGATCTGTGCAGTAATCCAGTGTAAAACTTTCCCTCTGTGCAAAAGCTTCCTGTAATAAAGACCGCTCACTGCTGCTTTCTCTCCTTGTGCAGAGTGACTGGTCTTGTCTCCACCCCCCTCCTGTAGATTTTTGCAGGCAGTCTGTAGTAGGCACTACAGACTTAGTTCACTAAGGTTCTCAACAAACAAACCTCTGAGGTTTAAATTACACACAGGTGGACTCTATTTACTAATTTCAGTGCCTTGAAAAAGTATTTATACCCCTTGAAATGTTCCACACTTTGTCATGTTACAACCTAAAACGTAAATGTATTTTATTGGTATTTTATGTGATAAACCAACACAAATTGATAAATGAAAATGATAAATGGTTTTCAACATTTTTATACAAATAAATATCTGAAAAATCTGGTGTGCATTTGTATTCAGACCCCTTTTCTCTGATACCCCTAACTAAAATCTAGTGGAACCAATTGCCTTCAGAAGTCACCTAATTAGTAAATGGAGTCCACCTGTGTGCAATTTAATCTCAATATAAATACAACTGTTCTGTGAAGCCCTCAGAGGTTTTTTAGAGAACCTTAGTGAACAAACAGCATCATAAGGGCCAAGGAACACACCAGACAGGTCAGGGATAAAGTTGTGGAGAAGTTTAGAGCAGGGTTAGGTTATAAAAAACTGTTCCCAAGCTTTGAACATCTCACAGAGCACTGTTCAATCCATCATCTGAAAATGGGAAGAGTATGGCACAACTGCACACCTACCAAGACATGGCCGTCCACCTAAACTGACAGGCCATGCAAGGAGGTCATTAATCAGTGAAGCAGCCAAGAGGCCCATGGTAACTCTGGAGGAGCTGCAGAGATCCACAACTCAGGTAGGAGAATCTGTCCACAGGACAACTATTAGTACACTCCAAAAATCTGACTTTTATAGAAGAGTGGCAAGAAGAAAGCAATTGTTGAAAGAAAGCCATAAGAAGTCCTGTTTGTAGTTTGCGAGAAGCCAAGTGGGGGACACAGCAAACATGTGGAAGAAGGTGCTCTGGTCAGATGAGACCAAAATTTAACTTTTTGGCCTAAAAGCAAAACGCGGTGTGGCAGAAAACTAGCACTGCACATCACCCTGAACACACCATCCCCACCGTGAAACATGGTGGTGGCAGCATCATATTGTGGGGATGCTTTTCTTCAGCAGGGACAGGGAAGCTGGTCAGAGTTGGTGGGAAGATGAATGGAGCCAAAGACAGGGCAATCTCAGAAGAAAACCTGGTATGCCGCGTACACACGATCTGAATTTTGGCCCGCAAAAGACCGATGAGAGTTTTTCATCGGAAAATGCGACCGTGTGTATGCTCCATCGGACTTTTGCTGGCGGAATTCCAGCCAGCAAAAGATTGAGAGCATGTCTTTTTCTGACGAGAAAAACGATCGTGTGTACGCGGCATTAGAGTCTGCAAAAGACTTGAGACTGGGGCAGAGGTTTACCTTTCAGCAGGACAACGACCCTAAACATACAGCCAGAGCTACAATGGAATGGTTTAGATCAAAGCATATTCATGTGTTAGAATGGCCCAGTCAAAGTCCAGACCTAAATCCAACTGAGAATCTGTGGCAAGACTTGAAAATTGCTGTTCACAGACCCTCTCCATTCGATCTGAGAGAGCTTGAGCTATTTTGCAAAAAAGAATGGGCAAAAAATTCACTCTCTAGATGTGCAAAGCTGGTAGAGACATCCCCGAAAAGACTCGCAGCTGTAATTGCAGTGAAAGGTGGTTCTACAAAGTATTGACTCAGGGGGGCAGAATACAAATACACCCCACACATATTTATTAATTTATAAAAAAAAATTGAAAAGAATTTATCAGTTTCCTTCCACTTCACAATTATGTGCCACTTTGTGTTGGTCTATCACATAAAATCCCAATATAATACAATAACGTTTTTGGTTGTAACATGACAAAATGTGGAAAATTTCAAGCGGTATGAATACTTTTTAAAGGCACTGTAGCAGTTCACAAGGTGAGAAACTGTAGCAGGGGCTGATCTGTGTCAGATATTCACGATCGCAGCCAAGAACAGCACTTAAAAAACAGGACTGTATAATCTCTGAGCATATTCTGATGTTTCTGTATAGTATACACAGGGAAGTTAATGGAAAAAAGGATATTGGAAACTTTTTGATACTTTTTTAAAAGCAGTCACACTGACTGCGTTGGTTGTTTGATAAGATTCTTTCAAGAAAGACAAAATAATTATCTGTTACACAGACACGGTATCTACATCATTTTTCTTTGATGACATAACAGCTCTGTCCATTGGCCAGCAGCCATGAAAAAAAAAAAGAAAGAAAGAAAAACAAGCAAAAAAAAAACACCCTTTCCCTCGCTGTAGTACAATCCACGCTCACACAACATTCGCTGTGTTGAATTGTGAAAAGCGTGCCGTATGCAAATGTTTATGCAAATGAGAAGTTCCCATCAAATTAGGTATTCGCAGATGATGTCAAGATTGCATTTCACATAAACAGTCGATAAGGAATCCTGGGGCCCCCTCTGGGCCTGGAGAAAGAAGATTTTGTGAAAAGATTGAGCCCTGGTTCACACTGACTGCAGGAATTTATGTCAGTCCCGACTTAGGGGGCAATTTCAGAGACATCTGTGCGGGTTTCTGCACAGATGTCAATGGAAACCCCACCCCGAAATCGCCAGAAGTAGTACAGAAACTACTTTTGGGAAGATGCGGACGCTGCCATTGCCGTCAATTGCCGCCGATTTGGCATGCGATTTGACATGTCAAATTGCATGCCAAATCACATCAATGTGAACCAGGGCTAAAGCCTAGTACACACAGACTTATGTCGGAAGGCATTGGGCAGTTCAATAGAAACTGTCCAACATTCAGCCCTTTTGTACTGGAGTTGGTCTGACAGAAGCCAGCTTCTGTCGAAGGGACATGACCAAAAAAGGTCTGCCGATCAGCTCCTGATTAGCCAATGCCTGAGAGCACTGACCGGAGTGTTCTGGCGAGGGGACTGTCCCCCTGAAAGAACACAATAGCACAGCAGGGGAGATCGCTGTACTAACGTCGGATAATTAGTACAGCGGCTCCTCCTGAGCTGTCAGGTTTTTTCGTTCAGCCCTCCTGGGCTGAACAAAAAAGAAAAAAAAAAAAAACTACTCGTGTGTACTAGGCTTTAGCCTGGGTTCACACTATAGCGATGCGGGAACCAGTGAGATTCCAGTGCAGGTACGCGCATCGCCTCTCCCTCGCAGGCAGTTCACACCGCCCTCAGCAAACCGCTGGGGGTGTCAATACAAAGTTAATGACATCCCCAGATTGGTTGGCAGATCGCAGTGCGAACTGTGTATTGGGACAGAAAATAGATTGCATGGGTGTGAACACCCATGCGATCCAATTTCAGTGCGGGGAAAAAAAGGTTCCTGCACCTTTTTGTGTGAATCCAATGCGCGTTCAACCATACAACTGTATGGCTGAATTTGCATTGTACAGACATTGCATGTGATCGGCACAGCAATATGGAGCTAATCACATGCGATGTCTGTGTTCACAATAGTGTGAATCCATATATATGGATTTATTTATCGTGCTGCTATCCTGGAAGCAGTGCTGTATTTCGGCCTAGGCCGATAAGGCCCAGGCCTAGGGCGGCACTTTGCGGGGGGGGGGCGGCGAAAAAGCCGCCCCCGACCTGCCTCGCCGAGTCCTGGCTCCCGCCGAGTCCTGGCTCCGGCTGCCGTCTCCCGCCTACATACAGCTCCCGGCGGCCGGCTTGCTGTAGTGGTACGATAGTATGGTGTATCGGCAGCAACAGCGTGCTTGGCAGGGGGCGGGGGGGAGGCGGAGTGGCTGGTGACTGTCTGCATGTAATTGGACTGGCGGGGGTGGAGCCTAAAGGTCCGCCTACCCTTTCTCTGTGCGGCTTTTGCTCACTGCATCGTCTACTGGGGCGGGGTCTGTCTGATGACAGGAGGAGGAGGGGAGAGAGAAGCACGAAGGGAACCCCCTGGCCAGGGCAGCAGATACAATTAAATAAATGACTCTTGCTTTTCTAATGTTCCTGTGCTAAGCAGCCAATCTGTGCTTAATATGGAAATGAATATACAGATCATGCTATTGCAATGAAGTGATCCATGCTACAAACTCATTAAACAGTCCACCTTCAGTGAAAGTTCATGTACTGCAAAGTTTGCAGTACATGAACTTTCACTGAAGATGGACTGTTTAATGAGTTTGCAGCATGGATCACTTCATTGCAATAGCATGATCTGTATATTAATGAACTTTCACTGAATGTGGTCTGTTTAATGTGTTTGCATTGATGTCAGCATGTGCAAAGTGTTCCATGCATGCTGAAATCAATGCAAACTCATTAAAGAGGTTGAGGCTGCACTGATTGCCACTGATTAGGCGGCATTCTTAAGCTACTTCCACACTGGGGCGGGCGTCGGCGGTAAACGGGCGCTATTTTTAGTGCCGCTTTACCGTCTTTTTAGTGGTGCTATTTGGCCGCTAGTGGGGCGGTTTTAACCCCCGCTAGCGGCCCAAAAAAGGGTTGAAACTGCCTGCATAGCCCCGCTGCAGCGGCGGTTTGGCGGCGCTGCCCCACTGTTTTTAATGGGCAGGTGCGCTTTAGGAGCGGTGTATACACCGCTCCTACAGTGCTGCAAAGATGCGGCTTGCAGGACTTTTTTTAAGGTCCTACAAGCGCACCACTCCAATGTGAAAGCCCTCGGGCTTTCACACAGGAGAAGCTCTTTACAGGCGCTATGCAGGCACTAATTTTAGCGCTGTAGCGCCTGTAAAGCGCCTCAGTGTGAAAGCCTTAAGCTCCACTGATAAGGCAGCACTGATATGCTGCAATGATGGCCACTGATAAGCTGCACTAATGAGGCTGCATTGATGGGCACTGATGAGGCTGCATTGATAGGCAATGGCGAGGCTGCATTGTCGGGCATTGGTGAGGCTGCATTGATGGGCACTGGCGAGACTGCACTGATGGGCACTGCTGAGGCTGCATTGATGGGCACTGTGAGGCTGCATTGATGGGCACTGCTGAGGCTGCATTGATGGGCACTGATGAGTCTGAATTGATGGGCACTGGTGAATCTGCATTGATGGGCACTGATGAGGCTGCATTGATGGGCACTGGTGAGGCTGCATTGATGGGCACTTATGAGTCTGCATTAATGGGCACTTATGAGTCTGCATTGATGGGCACTGGTGAGGCTGCATTGATGGGCACTTATGAGTCTGCATTGATGGGCACTGGGGAGGCTGCATTGATGGGCACTGATGAGTCTGCATTGATGGGCACTGGGGAAGCTGCATTTATAGGAACTGGTGAGGCTGCGTTAATGGGCACTGGTGAGAAGAAAAGGTGGAGCCTAAAAAAGAAAGGGTGTAGTTTACAGATGACAGGGCGGGTCATAAACGGAAAGGGGCGTGACCTTGACAAGAAGGGGTGGGTCATATTTAAATTAGGGGTGTGTGAGTTTAGTCAGGCCTAGGGCAGCACGAAACCTAAATACACCACTGCCTGGAAGGAGGGGTGAAACATAATCTCTGATCTCTATACAAGATTGTGTGTGGGTTATCCCTCTGTGAAGATGACTTCTTTGATTTGACTGTGGCTTGCACCTATTTGTCTGAGCCAATTGGGCCCAATTTGGGATTTTGAATTATTGCTGCTTTATGTGTCATTCGTCCATCTTTCACACATGAGGTATAGTGTGGTGAGCCCCTGAATCACAGTACATGCATTACAATCAACTTGGACTTCATCTTTGATTCACTACAATATCATATACATATCAACTCAGATCTTGGTTTACCTGGCCTTGATACTTTAAAGTGATTGTAAAGGTTTGTTTTTTGTTTTTTTTTAAATAACAAACATATCATACTTTCCTCCAATGTGCAGCTCGTTTTGCACAGAGTGGCCCCGAACCTCGTCTTCTGGGGTCCCCCAGCCGCTCTGCGGCTCCTCCCCACATCAGATAATCCCCTAGGAGAACCGCTCTCTCCGGGGGTTACCTTGCGGGCGCGCTCCCGAGTCCAGCATTTGCGTTCATAGACACGAATGCCGGACTCGGCCCCACCAACCAGCGGTCGCGTCATTGGATTTGATTGACAGCAGCGGGAGCCAATTGCTGCTCTGCTATCAATCTATCCAATCAAGAGTCAGGACCCTGTGGAGAGAAGGAGAGCGCGTCTCCGCTGACAGAAATGCAGGGATCAGGTCAGTAAAACGGGGGGGGGGGGGGGGGGGGCTGGTCACTGCCAGGTGTTTTTCACCTTAATGCATGTGATGCATTAAGGTGAAAAAACACGAGGGTTTACAACCCCTTTAACCTGATGGTTGCCCTCCCATTGGCCGGCAGGATATTTTTTGAGGTCATTGACCCTTTTCCTTCCATGGACGCCTAGTATATTATACTACATCTATTTTGGATCTGTTTTTAAATTTTTTTGATTTATCTATCTCAATGTGCCTAACTCTACTGGTTCTGATGAAGTGGATGATCCACAAAACGCATTGACCCTTCTAGCAGACCTTATGCACAGATTTGTTTGTAATGTATTTGTAGCACCCTGGGGTTTAGTCAGGGAGCTCCTCACAAATTTACTTGCCAAGAGTAGTCATCTTAATAGAGATCTATTGTTTGCTCCCTAAGTTTGGCCTTGTTTCACTTTTGTCTTCTACCACTAGGTGGCCGGGAGCTTGGTGGTACTAGATATGAGAAGGGCAACCCAAGGTCAGGTTATGGGTATATGGGGTATCTCAGCCAATGGGCAGGGGTTTTCTTGAATTCCTTGGCCTGCTGGGAGAACCTATATATTCGGACGAGGTCAGGTGATCGGTGTTCTGTGCCACCTGGACGGATGTGTGTTGTACGCCCCGAGCTGCTAGGCCAGAGATTGGACCTATCCCGGGGGCATCTGGCTGTCAGGCTGTGTAAGGGCCTATCCAGATGTAAGAGGGCAGCACAGGGTTGGGACTGTGGCTTGCAGTCCAACCGAAATTGACGCTTCTGTTGGCCGGAGAACCTGTCAGTGGTCGGAGGTAGAAGGGAAGCTGTCGCCACAAAGGGACCAACCACCTTTACCAGTGACCACAGTGAGTAACTGAAGAAAGTAACGGAACTATATTCTCACCGAACGGGCACGGTGGAGAATTGGGAAACTTCAGGCAGTAATCAATCAGGGACCCAACCCACAGAGTGGGGCAGCCTTGTGAACCAAGCCAGGGACCTCACTGGTTAGCAGGGGTGAAGCTTGAGAAGTATCTGGAGTGCCAAGCTAGGAAACCCAGCAGGGAAGTGTGGGTGACGCTTCAGGGAGATACCACCGCCAACCTTTGAGGAGCTCAAGAGATTCAGAGTCAGTGAATTTAGAGGGTCTAGTGAGAGACCGGGAGCTCAGTGTTGCAGAACTACAAGAGGCAGCTGTAGTGGAGCTGAAAGTGTTACATTTGAGTTAGGAACTGTTAAAGGACTGTTGCCATAGGAGACAGCATTCCTGCATGTGCAGAAGTGGCGCCTTGCTGGGGCCTTTCCCGGCACAGCTGTCCTCCTATTGAAGTCTCGGAGTCTGCCAATTAAATCTATAACTACTTAAGGGTGTCCTGGCCCTAACCCTCTTTCCCCCAAAAATACAAAAAGAATTGTCAAAACAAATAAAACCTCTTTTACATCCAAGAAGTGTCTGGTGCCCAATGACTTTCACCATCTTTGCACCCACTATGTCTCACAACCCACTACATAGTCCTCATTAGACTGAAGGAGGCCGGAGACCTTGCTACATATTATATTGATAGCAACATACGCTTTTTATATTGTGTAAAATAAAGACAAAATTATTTTAGACATATTGTATGTTATTAGTAGGGATGAGTTTCGTGTTCGAGTCGAACGAATGTTCGACTCGAACATCGCGTGTTCGGTCGTTCGCCGAATTATGAACGATATGGGCCGTTCGCACCAAATTCAAGTGGCGCGTCACGGCCCATAATTCACTGCGGCATCGCAGTGCATTGCTGGCTGATGATTGGCCAAGCATGCACTATGACCCGCATGGTTGGCCAATCACAGCGCCGTGTGGACAGAGAGCCGTAATCGGCCAAAGCCAGGGAGGCTTTAGCCAATTATGGCTCAGGGGGTTTAGTACACGCCCCACATTATATAAGGCCGCCTGCACGTCGGCCCTGTGTAGTGTGTTGCGGTGGAGAGAGATAGATAGACAGAGAGACAGTGTCATTTGATTTAAGTTAGATAGAGTAGGCAGGTCGAGTCAGTTAGCTGTATTGTATATACATCCCAGGGTGTTGTGTGTGTATGTGTATATATATATATATATATATATATATATATATATATATATATATATACACACATACACACACACACACACACACACACATATATATATATATATATATATATATATATATAGATATATATCTATATATATATCTATATATATATATAGATAGATATATCTATATATATAGATAGATATATATAGATATATCTATATATATAATTCAGTTTAGCTAGATCCTGTTCTTCTCTTCCTAATATACTGACAGGCAGGTGTTTTTACAGTATTTCCAGTTACTGTACTGTGTACCCTGCACAGTTGCACCTACAGTATAACTACCTGCAGCCAGGTGCTTGTGTAGGCTCTTGACGTATTTCCAGTTACTGTACTGTGCAACCTGCACAGTTGCACCTACAGTATAGCTACCTGAAGACAAGTGCAGGTGTTCTCATAATAATAATACTACAGGCAGGCAGTTGATTCTGCTAGCTGCAGTATAATCGGTATATATATACATCCTAGTTTTGTGCAGCTACATCTCACTGCAGGCCAATAGTATGTCTGGAAGGCCAACAAGAAGAGGCAGACAGTCACGAGCCAATAAAAGAGGGCAAGCAGGCTCTGTGTCTAGAGGCAACAGTGCTGGTCATGGACACGGTGCATCCTCATCAGCACGTGGCCGTGGGACACGCTTGGCCTTTTTTTTCGGCAGCTGGCCGTGTTGAGCCGCAAAATGCGGAAGACTTGGTCGAGTGGATGACCAAGCCGTCCTCATCCTCCTCATCCTCTCTCACCCAGGCTCAGGGTACTTTGTCTGGCAAAGCAGCTGCCAACGTGGCCTCTTCCCTCAGCTCAATGGCATCAGTGACTCCTTCCCTAGCCCCACCATGTCCTCCTAAAGGAGTCCCCCGAACTGTTTGACCACAGTGTTGGGTACATGCTCCAGGAGGATGCCCAGCGTTTTGAAGGCTCCGATGATGGTACTCAGCTAGAAGAAGGCAGTAACGTGAGCCCAGACAGAGGGGGTGCCCAAGAAGGACAGCAATCTGGTAGTCATGTTCCCTCTGCTGCAGCATACTGCCAGGTTTGCTCCAGTGATGAGGAGGGAGGGGATGATGAGGTCACTGACTCCACGTGGGTGCCTGATAGGAGAGAGGAGGAGGAGGCACATCACCAACGAGGCAGGATGCCCTCCATGGGCCAGCTTAAGGGCAGCACACTGACTGCATCACACCGCAGAGCTCCGCATGTGCAGGGCGCTGCTGTCTCTACGCGTTATTCCAAAAGTTCTTTGGTGTGGGCCTTTTTTGAGACGAGTGCATCAGATCCCACCGCTGCTATTTGCAACATATGTCTCAAGCCTATCTCGCGTGGCCAAAACATCTCCCGCTTGGGCACCACATTTTTGACCAGACATATGGTGACCTGCCATGCAGTTCATTGGCAAGCGTACCTAAAAGGCCCACACCAAAGAACAAAGAGAACCTCTCCTTGCTCCTCATCAGCTGGGATCTCCAACACCACTATACCTTCAGTCCTCTCTGAGACCTGCACTGAGAGGAATGAAGGTGTAGAATTAGGTGTGTCACAGCCAAGTACTTGCGGGCAATCTACTATCGGTACACCGACGTCAGATTGTACCAGGCAAATTTCCCTGCCCCAGCTGCTGCACCGCAGAAAGAAGTTCGTTCCCAGCCATCCACATGCCCAGCAGTTGAATGCTAGCTTGGCAAAATTGCTAGCACTTCAACTGCTACCTTTCCAGTTGGTAGACTCTGCCCCCTTCCGTGAGTTTGTGGAATGTGCAATTCCTCAGTGGCAGGTTCCCAAACGCCACTTTTTCTCATGGAAGGCGATTCCGGCTCTCTACCAGCATGTGGAAGGCAATGTCTTGGCCTCGCTGGACAGGGCGGTCAGCAGTAAGGTGCATATTACCGCTGACTCATGGTCCAGCAGGCATGGACGGGGACGTTACCTAAGTTTCACGGCGCATTGGGTGACTCTGCTGGCAGCTGGGAAGGATGCAGGACAAGGTGCAGTAGTGTTGGAGGTTGTTCCGCCACCACGCCTCCAAAATGCCACTACTGGTGATTCTGACACACTGCTCTCCTCCACCCCCTCCTCTTCTTCTTCCTCCATGGCCTCTTTCTGTGCTTTGTCCTCGGAACCAGCGGTGCTCCGTAGGCGTTCAAGGGGCTACGCAAATACGCAGGCCAAAAGAAGCCATGTGGTGCTTGAGCTGGTGTGCTTGGGGGACAGGAGCCACACTGGGGCAGAGATTCTGTCAGCTCTGCAGGAGCAGGTTCAGAGCTGGTTGATGCCACGCCAACTTAAGGCAGGAATGGTGGTTTGCGACGTTGGCACCAACCTCCTCTCCGCCCTCCGACAGGGACAACTGACCCATGTGCTCTGTTTGGCTCACGTCCTTAACTTGGTGGTGCAGCGGTTCTTGGGCAGGTACCCGGGCATACAGGATGTCCTGAGGCAGGCCAGGAAAGTCTGCGTGCATTTCCGCCAGTCATATAATGCCAGTGCTCGGCTGGCAGACCTCCAAAAGGAATTTAACCTGCCCAAGAACCGCCTAATCTGTGACTTGCCCACCAGGTGGAACTCAACGTTGGCCATGCTGCAGCGGCTGCACACGCAGCAGAGGGCCATCAATGAGTACCTGTGCAACTATGGCACCAGGACAGGGTAAGAGAGCTTGTTTTTTTTTCCCCACGCCAGTGAGCCATGATCAGGGATGCATGCACTGTCCTGTCACCATTTGAGGAGGCCACGAGGATGGTGAACAGTGACAGTGCATGCATCAGTGACACTGTCCCCCTTGTCCACCTGTTGGAGCACACGCTGCTTGGAATAATGGACAGGGCACTTGAGGCAGAACAGAGGCAGGAAGAGGAGGACTTCCTTAGCTCTCAAAGCCCCCTTTATCCAGATAGTGTTCCTGCGTGCCCGCCAAACACACAGGAAGAGGACGAGGAGGAGGAGGAGGATTGTATCAGCATGGAGGTGGAGCCTGGCACTCAGCATCAGCAGCAGTCTTTAAGGGATCATTTACAGTCCAAGAAACCAATGGACTTGTACGTGGCTGAGAAGAGGTGGCTGCGGATCATGTCGTCCTTAGTGACCCAGAGGACTACGGACCGAATGCCTTAGCAAACCTACGCTGCATGGCCTCCCTGATCCTGTAAAGACTGCGGAAGGATCCTCGTATTTGTGGTACCAAGGAGAGGAATCAATACTGGCTGGCAACCCTCCTTGATCCACGTTACAAGGGTAAGGTTGCGGACCTTATCTTGCCGTCGCAGAGGGAGCAGAGGATGAAACATCTTCGGGAGGCCTTGTAGAAAGGTCTGTGCAATGCGTTCCCAGAGATTGGGAGGTTACAAACTCCTGTTCCTGGAAAACGTGTTGCTGAGGCTTCAGGTCAGTCAAAGAAGGAGCGGTGGAGAAGGTGGCCATCTGACCGATGCGTTCAGACAATTTTTTAGTCCGCAGCCCCAAGGTATGATCGGTTCCAGCAACAATCGCCAGCATCTGTTTTACATGGTGCAGGAATACCTAGGGGCAAGATCTGACTTGGACACCTTTCCCACCGAAAATCCTCTGGGTTACTGGGTCTTGAGAATGGATCACTGGCCAGAGCTTGCAATTGAGCTACTGGCCTGTCCTGCATCCAGCGTTCTTTCGGAACGCACATTCAGTGCTGCTGGAGGCTTTGTAACCGATCACAGGGTGCGTCTGTCCACCGACTCGGTCGATCGACTGACCTTCATAAAAATGAATCAGTCTTGGATCACTACCAGCTACCAAGCACCTGATGCTGATGTAACCTAATAATTTTTTTTGAAATGTCAGATTCCTTCAAGACTGCCTATGCTGATGCTGAGTGACTATCCTGTTATGCTGAGTGATTATCCTCTTCCTCCTTAATGATCATGCTGATAGCTTGTAAGAACATTTTTGGTTCTGGGCGCCGCCACCAGTGGCTAAGGCCCAATTTTTCAGCCCCTGTTTAACAGGGGCGTGTAATTACAATTTTTGATGCAATATTTTGCAGGAGGGTTCGTTGCTGCGCTCAACTAGAGTATCTGTGAGGCGTTGCAGTGTTGTGGCAACACCAACACCTATGGCCCCAATTTCTGCTGAGTATATAGGGCAGGCCCCTACTTTCAAACATCCAACTTACAAACGACTCCTACTTGCAAACGGAAGGAGACAACAGGAAGTGAGATGAAATCTACCCCTAGGAAGGGAAATTCTCTCCTGTAAGAGTTAATATGGGAAAAACGTTTCTCCTTTCCACTGATGCTTTATCACCAATCCTTGTTTCACTAAAAACTCCAAATTTTCTAAAAAGATTTGTCATTGGGCAGAAAGTGAGGTGAAATCTTTGGAAGAGGAGCACAGACAGCAAAACAAATGTCACAGGGGTGATAACCCTTCCCTATGTTTTCCAAAAAGCTTAAAATAGATTTTTTGGCTGGTGCTAAACACGTTAAAAATGTACCAGTTCAAAATTACAAACAGATTCTACAACAAACCTATAGTCCTTGTCTTGTTTGCACCGCCTGTATACTGCTGTTCAGAGTATATAGGGCCTAGTGGCCCTCTAAATACTATGGAGTTGTTCACACATGCATGTTGTGTCTTTAGAGCCCTGTTTGAAAAGCACATCAAAATCATGCATCCCCTTGAAATCAATGGAAACCCATTCGTAAATGCCTAAAAAATGCACTGCTTTTTGCAATTTTTGAGTCATATATCTATGTTTCACAGGTGCATGTGTAAGGCAACCAGAAAACGTACCAAAACTGCAATATGAGTTTTTGGAAAAATATGTCATGTTTTTAACCGCTTCAGCCCTGGAAGATTTTACCCCTTCCTGACCAGAGCACTTTTTACAATTTAGCACTGCGTCGCTTTAACTGACAATTGCGCTGTCATGCAATGCTGTACCCAAACAAAATTTGTGTCCTTTTTTTTCTCACAAATAGAGCTTTCTTTTGGTGGTATTTGATCGCCTCTGCGGTATTTATTTTTTGCGCTATAAACAAAAAAAGAGCGACAATTTTGAAAAAAAAACAATATTTTTTACTTTTTGCTATTATAAATATCCCCCAAAATGTTTTTAAAAAACATATTTCTTCATCAGTTTAGGCCAATATATATTCTTCTACATATTTTTGGTAAAAAAAAAAATCGCAATAAGAGTATATTGATTGGTTTGCGCAAAAGTTATAGCATATACAACTATGGGAAAGATTTATGGCATTTCTATTATTATTTTTTTTACTAGTAATGGCAGTGATCTGCGATTTTTAGCAGTATTGCGACGTTGCGACAGACACTTTTGACACTTTTTTGGAACCATTGACAATTATACAGCGATCAGTGCTATAAAAATGCACTGATTACTGCGTAACTGTCTCTTGCAGGGAAGGGGTTAACACTAGGGGACGATCAAGGGGTTAACTGTGTGTTCCCTCAGTGTGTTCTAACTGTGTGGGGATGGGAGTGACTAGGAGAGGAGACATATCGTTTTTCCTACTTAGTAGGAACAAACAATATGTTTCCTCTTCCCTTACAGCACAGGGATTTGTGTGTTTACACACACAAATCCCTGTGCTGGTGCTCGTGCAAGCGATCGCGCGTGGCTGGCGGCGATCATGCCCGCATCGGGTCCCGATGCAGCGCACGTGTGTGCGCCCTCTGGTGGCCGAAACATGTAAGGATGTACCTGTACGGGATTTTGCCCAGGGGAGCCATTCTGCCGCAGTATATCTGCGTGACCCAGTCGGGAACCGGTTAAAGCAGAACTTCACACAAAAATCGAAGCTCTGCTTGTCTGCCGCTTCCCCCCCTCTCCTCTTTAAAGCAGTGATCAGCTTGGGCACAACCAGCCTGAGGGATTATCGCTAGTGATTATCACTAGCGGCTAGTATAGCCACTAGCAGTAATCACTGTGTTCTCCATGCGGGGAGTCTGGGGGGTGGCTCTCCCCACCCCCCAGACCCCCGCCAAGACAATGGCTCCGCAGTCTGTTGATGGGGGAATCAAGTGATTTTCTTATGGGTTGCTGCAGACAAGAAAATCGCTTCATCTATGGCCGGCTGAAGGTCCCTATCTTATATGCATGCATGCATACATACTAGGGCCAAATTACATGGGAGCCAATTCACTTTCCATTGTGTCTTTGGAGTGTGGGAGGAGACCCACGCAAGCACAAGGTGAACATGCAAACTCCAAGCAGATAGTCTTTCTTGGCTGGGATTCAAACCAAGTACTGCAAGACAGCAGTGCTAAGCACTATGCCATTGTGTTGGCTCCTATATAAATATACAAATATACTTTATTAGTGTAGCACCCCCTAGCATTGCTAGAGTGCTAGTTAGGTTTTTGGTATAGAGTAGGAAAATTGTCAGGCTTGGCTGGCAGCCAAGCCTGTGTGTTTTTCTGGGTCAGGGTTGAGTGACTCAGGGAGGCTTGTATGACTCACAGGCAGAAACTCTGCGACCTCCCCCTACTTTTGGAAACTAGCAGAAGATTCCAGAAGGATAGGAGGGGAGGGGAGGAGGAGCTGTCTGGAGTGTTCTGAGGGCCCCTGAAAATCCCCAACAGATGGATTGGCAGGGGGTAGGCCACCTCAGATACTCAGGGTTAGCCCAGCTGGGGGCAGTGTGAGTTTGGGTGGTAGATAGAAATGGAGTGTTAGGCTGTCGGTGGCCCTTTAGAGAGCTCCTGGTCTGGGGGGTGAACTTGGGCATGAGCTCGGGTGCAGAAGGGACCCTTCTGCCCACAGGGGGATCCTGACCAGGGGGCACGGGAGCAAGGAGAGGATAGCAGGAGGACACTGCCGGTCAAATCTCCAGGGAGATAGACAGCCGCATGGGCTGGTAAGTGTTGCAGTCAAAGGCAGTGGCGGCCCATCCATTAGAGGCGCACGGGCACCGCCCCCCCATTCATGTGTCCGGCCGCCTGATCTACATGCAGGGCGCCGGACGCATGGATTCCAATGGGTGGATTGCTGCGCTCCAAGCCCACCCAGCTGTGTGACAATAGCGAATGAATATTCGCTATTGTAACACTGATTCTCCTCCCGGCCAATCAGGAAACGGGTTGTGAAAGGAGATCTGATTGGCTTGACCAACAGGAGGAGGAGGGAGCTGACGCAGTGGAAGCAAGGAAGCAGCTGGAGAGAACAGCCCAGGGAGAAGACTATGCCGCCTGGAGCGCTGCCCGCGAGATGGGGTGCGGGGCCTCGACCTACTGACTGACCGATCCAGACCGGGGGGGGGGGTGCCGTCCATGACCCCGTGACAAAACTTGGGTGGGTGGTGCAGTCTGTGACCTGACCCGACCTACCTGGGGAGGGGGTGGCAGTGGGTGGACCATTTGCCACCCCCCCACACAAAAAAAAACACCAGCCGCCACTGGTCAGAGGACTGAGAGGCATGCCTGAAGGGACTGGGTGCAACCAGTCTGGGATAGATGCAGAGAAGTAGCTAGGAGGGCCAGTGAAAGGGGCAGCTGCCGCCAGGGGGGCTGCCAGTGCCTGAAGTGGTGGTACTGGGATTAGTAGCCACAGGAATAGGACAGCTAAGCACTAAAGACCTCTTTTTCTGCTACACTACCAAAGTGGCCTGCGGTCCCTGGCTGCAAATGGCAATTGCTCTGGATCTAACTGAGTCTGTGTTGGATCAATTTGTCAGTGCTAGCTGGTCCTGGGAGATGTAGTTCTAAGAACAAGTTTGTGCTGGAAGTAGAAGAAGAGGAGTATGTATATACTGGATGTATATAGTTTGTGCACCTGAAGATTCTTTATTTATCAAGTGGGCATCCCTTAATAACACTTTCCCCATCCAAGTTCAATCCCCCTAATAAAATACAAAAGCAAAGCTGCAAAGACTGATTCCTGTCTACAGAGTGTGTGGAAAGCTTGTGTGCCTGGCTGTGCAGGGTGAGAGATACCCATATTCACCAGCGGCTCCTACGGGGGTAGTGCTACAATAAATAGCAAGTGCTGAACTCCGAACCAGAGGTGCAAATCACAATAATAGGAATCCGGCAGCTTGAATATTGAATATGTTTATACTTTCTTAGGAGAAGAAAATATTAACTGCGCTTAATACGAATGTTCTTTCATAAGAATGAAATGTCATAAAGTGCTATAACCATCAGTTGCCTTTTGGTCGTACTTTACAGTGCGACTCTATGTAACTAAGGTGTGCCTCAGTAATGGGGTTCTGATGGTGGTGGAAAAAGTCACGTCACTTGGCAAACATCACATGGCAAACATCAAAAATTAAAAAAATAAAGATTGAATAAATTAAATAAAATAAAATATAAGGACCATTAACATGAGAGACACCAATCCTTATAAAAGTGCAACCACTTGCCGCCATATAGCAGAATGACGGCGGCAAAGTGGTTTCATTATCCTGACCAGACGTCATATGACGTGATCATGACGTGTGGGCCCGGGGGCGCGCATCGTGGCGATTGTTGTTGCGGGGTGTCAGTCTCACACCCCGCAACACCGATCTAGGTAAAGAGTCTCTGACGGAGACTCTTTACCACGTGATCAGCCGTGTCCAATCACGGCTGATCACGATGTAAATAGGAAGAGCCGGTGATCGGCTTTTCCTCACTCGCGTCTGACAGACGCGAGTAGAGGAGAGCTGATCGGCTGCTCTCCTGACAGGGGGGGTCTGTGCTGATTGTTTATCAGCACAGCCCCCCTCAGATCCCACCCAGGACCACCAGGGAAGCCGCCCAGGACCACCAGGATTGCCACCACACTGAACCACCAGGTATGCCCCCTAGACCCCCAGGGAAATACCAATCTGTGCCCAGGCAGCTGCCAATCAGTGCCCACTCCAATGCCTACCACTGCCAGTGCCACCAGGGATGCCTATCAGTGCCTCATATCAGTGCCCATCAGTGCCCAGCAGTGCCGCCTATCAGTGCCGCCTATCAGTGCTGCATATCAGTGCCCATCGTCAGTGCCCGTCAGTACCCGCTCATTGGTGCCACCTCATCGGTGCCGCCGTATCAGTGCCTGTCAGTGCCGCCTTATCAGTGCCCATCAGTGAAAGAGAAAACTTACTTGGTTACAAATTTTTTTAATAGAAACAAAAGCAAAACTTTTATTTTTTTCAAAATTTTCGGTCTTTTTTTATTTGTTTAGCAAAAAATAAAAACCGCAGAGGTGATCAAATACCACCAAAAGAAAGCTCTATTTGTGGGAACAAATGGATAAAAATTTAGTTTGGGTACAGTGTAGCATGACCGCGCAATTGTCATTCAAACTGCGACAGCACTGAAAGCTGAAAATTGGTCTGGGCATTAAGGTCTATAAGTGCCTGATATTGAAGTGGTTAAGGTCCAAAAGTAGTACTCAAATAGTATTAGGTAATGAGTTCCAGATATCATAAAAATAAACAGTATATGTAACAAACATGTATACAACACAAGTCCTTTTATGACAAATCCCGTGCATGCAAGTGATTGTGGCAAAGAGACAACTTCTAATTCATATGGAGTATGTAGAGAAAGCTTCTGATTGACATAGACTGTATTATCCACAGGATGATAAACCTTCACCAAATCACTGCGTGATGAGCCCCTTTTGTATGTGTGCTTACTCATGTTAATGGTCCTTATATTTATTTTATTTTATTTTATTTTATTTATTCAATTTGAATTTTTGATGTTTGCCAAGTGACGTGATTTTTTTCCACCACCATCAGAACCCCATTACTGAGGCACACCTTGGTTACATAGAGTCGCACTGTAAAGTACGACCAAAAGGCAACTGATGGATATAGCACTTTATGACATTTCATTCTTATGAAAGAACATTCGTATTAAGCGCAGTTAATATTTTCTTCTCCTAAGAAAGTATATATATTTACCACATCATTGTTTAATTTTATAACAGCAGCTAAGAGTACACAAACCAATACACTTTTTTTCCAGTTTGAGTGCTAGGATCAGAGTTTTTTCAGCTCTGATAATCTTTTATTGAATATGTTTAGCCTACTTTCACACTGGTGTGGCGGGTCCATTAGCGGTAAAGCGCCGCTAGTGTTAGCGGCGCTTTATCGTCATTTTAGCAGCACTTTTCGGCTGCTAGCGGGAAGCTTATAACCTCTTATAATGCTTATAAGAAAGGGTTAATAGTGCCTGTGTTGCGGCGCTTTCCAAAGTGCTTTTCAGGGGCTTCGGAAGCGCTGCCCATTCGTTCCAATGGGTAGGGGCGGTGGAGGAGTGGTGTAAAGATGCTGCTTGCATCCCTTTTCTTCCCGTCCCGCAAGCACCCCGCTTCAGTGTGAAAGCATTCGGGGTGGCATGGGAGGCAGTTTTCAGGCGCTATTTTTTTCCAGACGCCTGAAAACTGCCTCATTGTAAAAGTCCCCTTATTGTTCATAAAGATGTAAAGCCGACGTGTTTCTGGGCAATTATGGTGTACCCTTCATCAGGACTGATTGCATGGAACCAATGTTCTTCAAGCAAAATAAAGCGATTTTAAACCCGTCACATGTAAAGAGTACATTTGTATATTTAGCAGAGTTCCTAAAAGGATTACAGAGAACATTGGTGTGTTAGCAGCAGCCACAATGCACAGCAATTTTCCAGATGTATACAGATGTAGAAATTTGTCACCATTCTGTTACCCCACAAAGATATTTCTCCGTGTTTACAGCCATCATTCGTAATCTTCTCAGCATCCAAACGTACATCTATTTTTGCTCAATTTTAACAGACACAATTCCATGTTTACAAGTTATATGCATGAACAGCGGGGATCTTATTGTGCTAGTTAGGCATCGCTCGGCGGCAGAACCAAGTCGCAGCGGGCTGTTGTTTGAAATTTAGCTCAATATCCTATTGTGTTACCTTTCTGAATGCGCTGTTGCTATGTTTCATGCAAACGTATAATTCACATACAAAATTCAGAGTCTATTAAATGGGGTTGCCTAGAACACTAGAAATTCTCTTCTAGTTTGAATTTGAGAACCTTGTGATGGCTGCATTCGTTTTATATTTTAGGCTTTCTTTCCTTCATTTTCACATTTTCATCTGGTGATCTGACCAGTAAGTCTGTTGTTTTTCAACAGAACAAGCTGTCCTGAAAGTGTAATGCCCCGTACAAACGGTCGGATTTTCCAACGGAAATTGTCAGAAATTCCAACCGTGTGGTAATTTTCCATCAGAACTTCCGTCACACAAAATTTGAGATCTGGATCTCAAATTTTCCGACAACAAAACCTGTTGTCGTAAATTCCGATCGTGTGTACACAATTCCGACGCACAAAGTTCTACGCATGCTCGGAATCAAGCAGGAGAGCTGCACTGGCTATTGAACTTCATTTTTCTCGGCTCGTCGTACGTGTTGTACGTCACTGCGTTCTTGGCGTTCTGAGATTTGTGTGACCGTGTGTATGCAAGACAAGTTTGAGCCAACATCCATCGGAAAAAATCCATGTATTTTGTTGCCGGAATGTCCGATTGTGTATACGCGGCATCACAGTTAAGAATGTTGAGACAAACCATTTACCACTGACAGGGATGCTAACAATGATCAGCTTTTATTTATGTAAAACCTTTATCCCAAAATGAAAAAAAAAAAAAAAAGATGTGTTCGTGGGAGTTTGGCTTCAGTTTGTTAGTCTGCTAGTACATCTAATGCCGTGTACGCACAAGCGGAATGTCTGACAGAAAAAGTCAGACGGAAGCTTTTCATCATCTATTCCGATCGTGTGTAGGCCTCATCGGACTATTTTTTAGATGGACCTAGAAAAAGAACATGTTCTAAATATTTCCCATGGAACCAATTCCTATCGGGAAAAGCGCTCATCTGTATGCTGTTCCGACAGACCAAAAACAACGCATGCTCTGAAGCAAGTACAAGACGGAAGCTGTTGGCTACTGGCTATTGAACTTTCTTTTTCTAGTCCCGTCGTACATGTTGTACGTCACCGCGTTCTGGGCGGTCAGACTTTGGTCAGACTTTGGTTGTGTGTAGGCAAGACCGCTTGAATGGAATTCTGTCGGAGTTCCGTCGGAGAAACCTTCGGAGTTTATTCCGATGGCAAAACCGGTCGTGTGTACAGGGCATTACACTCTCTTCCCCTCGGACTGACAATGCTGCTGTCCATAGGTGCCCCTGTGCTCTTTTATCCTGAGTGGGGGCACTCTAATACAGGAGGTGTGTTACTGACCAGATCACCAGGGGAAAACAAAGGGGAAAAAAATGAATGCAGCCACCACTTCTAAGGGTTGGTAAGCCACAATATATTGGAGCAAAAAACAGCAAAAGAAAAAGAAAATGGACTTTTAAGGTTGCCACTATAATCCCAATTAGGAAAAGAGGTTGGTCTCACATTATAATAAAAATAAAAATCAAATTGATTAAAATCACATAAAAACACATGTTGAAAAGAAGTACATGAACATTAGTATCACCTATCAGTGCCACCTCATCAGTGCCCAACAGTGCCGCCTCATCAGTGCCCATCAGTGCAGCCTATCAATGCCCAGTGTTACCTCATCAGTGCCCATCAGTGCAGCCTATCAGTGGCCATCAGTGCACCCTCATCAGCGCACATCAGTGAAGGAGAAAAATTACCTGTTTGCAAAATTTTATAACAAACTAGTTTTTTTCTAAATTTTTGGTCTTTTTTCATTTGTTTAGCAATAAATGAAAAACTTAGTGGTGATTAAATACCACCAAAAGAAAGCTCTATTTGTGTCAAAAAACTATAAAAAATGTTGTTTGGGTACAGTGTTGTATGACCACGCAATTGTGATTGAAAGTGCGACAGCGCTGAAAGCTGAAAATTGGCCTGGGCAGGAAGGGGGTAAAAGTGCCCAGTAGTAAGTAAGTGGTTAAGTAGCACAAATTTGTGTCACTAGCAGTGTGTCAGGGGGTGTAAATCACAAGGAGAACCTGAACAGAATCAAAAATATTTTGCCGGTAAAGCCATTCCCATTGATGAAATATAGCTCGATCTTTAGCTGTTTGGCCGGAGTTCAGCTTTAAGATGCTGAGCTTGTAATAAATAACGGTGCTTGGATTTGCTTTTGAAAGGAAACTGTGAGCGGCTCCTGTACAAATCTTTTTCGCCCATGAATGAGAACCCGTCTCATGTTTTCTGGAAGTGCGTCCTCTGCAGCACGCCAAAACCTGAGAGACAATTACTGCTGTCACCGTCCGGCCACAGACATAAACTCCTCCAATTTATTATAGAACTGGCTGGAAAATTGCATCACGGGTCAGGATAAAAATAAAGCGCTCTAGAATTACGTCTCCTCCGGCAGACCGCTGTCTGAGCGGCGCTCAGGAAAACTAATTTCACTTTTTTTAGCCTTTTTTTCTTTAACCCCTGACTGCATGGCTGGACGGAGTACTATTAAAGGATACTTCCACTTTTAAAGCGGACTTGGCGTCCGATTTATTTTTTAACATTTATGTTAAAATGTGATTACACTGTAGGCAACGCAGGGAAAATGACGGGTTTTTTTGCTGCGATTTGCATTTGAACGCATATGTTTGATCATCGCTGCGCACAATTCTAAAATGCAGCATTTGACAACATCGCCCGTGTACACAAGGAATTTCTGAATGCAGATCTATTATCAGATATATTTTTTATTTTAAAGTAGAACTACAATGCATCTGAGCACCACAAACCAAAAATGCTATTTACATAATTTTTAATATTAAAAGCAAACCCCCCCCATCCATCCATGTCTCCATGCTTTATTTGGTTGAGAAATCACTTTGAAACCCCCCCCCCCCCCCCCCCCACACCCAGCATTTCTGGTTGTGGCCATCTTGAGTAAGGGCAGATAATTCATGTAGCATTTACTTCCTGGAATCCATCTGACCTTAGTTCAGGCATGCAGAGGTAGGGGGGTGTGCTTAGTTGAGAAAACTCCTCCTCCCCACCTGAAGACTCCTGGGATGTATGACATCATTTGCCTAGGCCTGGAAACCAGGAAGTAACTTGAGAAATGTAAAAAAAGAAAAGTTTAACCACAAGTAAATATAACACACCTTACTATCTATTTACTAATGCTAGCATCATGAGGATTAAAAATAGTCAATTTTGAGTGAGAGAGTGAAGTTCTACTTTAAAGAGGAGGTCTGCCCCCCGCCCAGCAAAAATTAAAAGCCAGCAGCTACACATACTGCAGCTGCTGACTTTTAATAATCGGACACTTACCAGTCCTGGAATCCAACAATGTCAGTACCGCAGCTGATGTTTCCATCAGCTGTCGGGTGCTGTCGCCGCCATTGTGGGTAAGGGAACCCGGCAGTGTAGTATTACGGCTTCACGCCGGTTCCCTACTGCGCATGCGCGGGGCACCTCTGCGCTCTCCTACTGGTGGGGAAGGATAAGGGCGGAGGAGGGAGCCGAGCTGTGATGTAATGCGCCACGGTCCGGACTCCCGGAAGTACAATATTTCCAGGTATTTGTTACCTCTTATAAAGATCACAATACTCCCCCTGAAAATGCCTTAATCTGATTTTCTCTCCAGAAGGATGGCACCATCTTTGTTCAGGCATCAACTAGGGTTACCATCTATTTCGGGGGTCAGCAACCTGTAGATTGCAGCCAGGTGACTGGTAGATCACAGTCTGTGGTCTTCAGGTCAGTGTGAAGCAATACACTGGACTGGTGTAGGGCTGCTTTCACACTGATGCACTGTGGTTTTCCCACACTGTGGGTGCAGTGCAGTGTACCTGCATCTTTCCTGTGGGTTTGCTGCACTTAGCCACAGACTTCTATCTTATCCTGCGGGTTTGGTGCACTGTCTGAATGCAGGAGTTTTGGTGCGCTTTCAGAAAGTGCATCAAACCTGCAGGATATAAATGAAGTCTATGGCAAAGTGCAGCTAACCCAGGAAAGTCACAAATGCACTGTGCTGCACCCACGGTGCAGTTAAAGCGTGTTTTTACCACCCCCTGCCCCAACCGCACCCCTTTTAGCTGCAGTGGCCAGCGGCGCACACATGCCTCAGCAGGGGTTATATGCCCGGTCATGGTTGGTGGGTGTAGCACCTGCCAAGCATGACCCATTTAAGTGAATAAGGCCACTCTGCAAATACCCTGTACCCTTGTGCGGTACAGCAAACAAGGAGTTAAAGCAGGCAGCGTTGTGTCCCTTTCCCACCACCTGCTTTAACCCCTTGGACCTCACAGAAGCATGCAGTAGTGGGGCGCTTGCAGAGTGGCCCCATTTACTTGAATGAGCTGCAATTGTCAGGCGGTAGCACCCACCAAAAGCAACAGGGGGTTTAATTCCTGCTGCACCATGTGTACAACTTTGGCAACTGCCTCAGCAGCTTAAAGGGGGTAGGGATTGGGGGCGGTAAACTCAACTGCAGGGTTTTACCACACCCCAACTTTACGTGTGAATGCGCCCTAGGGGTGCCGCTGGGGAATGCAACTAAGGGCTCATTCACAAGTGCAGCAGGCAATGCAGCTCCTCTGAAAAGCAATCTGAGTGTGTGACAGGGGCAATATGTTCCCTCCTCACCACGTGATTTAAGCCATGATTGCCGTGCAATGCTCACGATAGCGACATGGTAGTACGGCAATTAGAGGTTTAAATCCGGTGTGAGGAGGCGACATTGTGTTCATTCACATTAGCGGTTGAGGGGCGGTTGAGCTATTAGCTGTGGGCAGCTGAACACAGTTGATCTATGCATTTACTGTCCCCCAACCGCTACCCCTTTAGCTGCAGAGGCAGTGGCCCAGGGGGTTACACATGCCAATGCGTTTTTCACAGCCGTAGCATGAATTATATCCCCTATTGCCTTTGATGGCTGTAGAACCCGTCAAGTGCAACCCATTCAAGTGAATAAAAGCATCCAACAACCGCGACATACTA